>VYZT01060696.1:0-107342 GCA_013400735.1 Pomatostomus ruficeps | reverse complement strand
TTTTTATATATATATTTAAAAGTCTTGAAAACCAAGCAATAATATATATAAAAAAAATTATGCTATTGTGATCTTAGGGTGAGATGCTAAGAGAAAACGATACCTTTTTTTCCTTTGGAAAGTGTGTATGTGTCAAATTTTACTGCATTTGTGTATTTTCAAAACTAATATAGCTATTGGGAGCTGGTGCTTGCAGCTTTCTGGAATGAGGTAGTTTCCTGCCGTGAGAATTCTGTCCTTAACGGACATGAAATCTAATGGCCAGATATTAATCACTCTAAATGATTGAAAGGCAGAAATAGGTGCTTCTTGGTGAGCACAGAATCTTGATTTAAATAGTCAAGGAGAAATTTAGGAGTTGGTGACAAGACTGGATTTAGAGCATTTGCCTGTTACCTCAGGAAGCTTAAGTTAAAACCCTGAACTAGGTCACAAGTGAAAATGAGATTTAGGGTGATGTACAGTGAGAAATTGGCACAGTGCATTACCTTGTTGCCAAGTACCTCAGCCTGCCTTGCCTATATGCTTCTGCTCCACATTTTAAAATACTGTAGCATGTTTAATTATAGAAGTCTTATAAAATACATGTGTATGGCTCAGTATATAAAGAGATACATACATATATTGAAAGTATATACACAAATGTATAAAAATTCATAAATAACTTTATCCTCCCCTCATGTTAATCCTGTGATTAGATCAAAACCTGTAGCCAATCTAACTTTAGTGTAGAAACTACTGAGACTGAATTCTATTTAAAGGTAAGGGAAGTAGGCAGAGCAAGAGACCGCCTTGGCTGAACTGTGAGCTTCTGAGGGCTGAAAAGAGATGGAAAAGCAGCCAAATACCTGGTGAGGACTACGAGGGCATTCCCAGACTGTGCAGAGATGCAGTCAGGAAAACACAAGCTCAGCTTGAATTGAAATTGGCCCGAGGTATCAAAAACTACAAGAAAAGTATTCCTCAGGTATGCAAGCAAGCAGAAACAACACACCCTGGCCTGTCATTACCCGGGAGAGGTGAATTAGTCACCAACGATGACAGAGGTTCCCAGCACCTGGGTCACGTCTCTCTCTACTGGCGCTGTGGAGCCCCAGGCCCTGGGAACAGAACTCCAGCTTGGTGCAAACACAGACCCAGCGTCAGTGAAGGAGTTCTGTGGGGACTGGTACAGGAGCTTCACCCTATAAATGGCCCCTGGCAAAATCCACCCAAGGCTGTTCAGAGAGCTGGTTCATGTTGTGACGCTGCTTTCCATAATCTTTGAGAAGTTGTGGAGATTGGGGGACGTTCCAGAAAACTGGAATAAAGCTAATGACAGCTCCATCTACAAAAAGGGCTGAAAGGAGGGTCCAGGACATTATAGGCCCTTCAATCCAACTTCTGCCTCTTGGAAAGTTAAGGAATGAGTTCTCCTGGGGGCTGTCACAAGTCAGATGAAGAACATGAATGGGAAAAGTCAGCAGAGATTCACCAAGGGCAGAATATGCTTGACACACCTGATTGCATTCTGTGACAAAGTCACCTGCTGGTGGATGTGGGGTGAGACATTGTCTACCTGAAATTCTCCAAGGCTTTTGATACTGTTTCCCACACCCTCCTGGTACAGAAGTGGCTGTGTTGGAGTCTAGACAAGGGGTCTGTGCGGTGGATGGGGAACTGTGTGCCTGGTCATGTGTACACAGCTCCTGTCACAAGTGGGATCTCCGTGGGATCAGTATTGGGCCCAACAAGTGGTGATCTGGGAGATGGGATGAGGTGTACCCTGACAGAGCCGAGCGGTGTTAGCAAAATAATGCCAAACATACACTTAACCATGCTGCTTTTGGAAAGGGAGGCTGCCTTGTGGAAAATAAAGCCTAGAAAAGAGAGCTCTTGCTATTAAACCTAAACTGTAACTTTTTTTGTTTGTTTTCAACACAAGGAATAACGTAAGGATAATGTGTTACTCTGAGTGATCTTAAAGTAACAAGAGGGTGATCTTAAAGTAATATAATCTATGAAGGTACAGAACTTTTCCAAATGAAAGAATAACAGTGTTAATGTGGTAGGAAAAAGTAAGTAATATGACCACTTGAGTCTGGTGGAATGTGGTCTTTTTTTTTTTTTTTTAAATTAATTTCTTCATTATCTTGGCAACATTTGGCCATAAAAATAACTTTTGGCTGAAGCGAACATTGTAAAATGTTAGAGCAATGGGGTGTCTCCTTGCTTCCTGGCAGAGTCTGTTCTAATTCCTATTTGCTTCTAATAGTAACTGTCTGCATACAGGGGAAAACTTTGGGGTTACTGTTAATATCCATCTGAATCAAGACTGAATTGTCAGAACTTTGAATATTTCAAACCTCGCTCTTTTTAAAAGAAAATGAGTAACCATGACACGAAGCTGTGAGTGCAAGAAGTTCAGCCAGTGGACTGGGGAGATGGTCTGCCTCTTACTCTAAACAGGAATTATTTTTATACAGCTTTTTGACCTTTGGGATTTTATGTCAGGAGTAGCATTTACAGCCATACTTAGATGAGATGGTGATATGGGGTATTATATCATGTCTTGTGTTTGTATCAAATGCCAACTTGATTTTCTATCAATTCTTAATTTTAAGCATGGTGGCAGACCTATTTATAGGCAGAATTTTGGATGCCATCTGTGAACTAGCCTAAGCATTTCTGATAGAGTATATGCCTGTCTCATATGATTTTGTCCAACCATGATATTAAAATAGGAAATATGAAATGTCTGTAGTATTCCAGATAAGAGGAGGGAAGCTACATTTCTTTCACTTCATTTCTTTTCACTAAGTTTTTTCCAGGTCAGTGGAGGATATTGTGCTATTTGCAGAATCTTTTAAAAGGCACCGATTTCCAAGTTGAGATGGGGGACCACTGCCACCTGGAAAATATTGGCAAGATTTGAACTGTTAATTGGTGTAGCAATTCTGGAGAAAATGTGGAGTTTGCTGTTGAACTCTGTAGATTGACTAAACCCCACTCAGTTTTTATAGGAAGTTTTCATAAATATTACATGTAAATCCATCTGTGTAAAACTAAGTAGCATAAAAACTTTCTTGGTTGTTGATAACTTCTGAATATTTGAGGTGATACAGTTCTTAGAAGTGGTGTATTTCTTTGCTTAAATTCAAGGCAATCAGCATTTGGTTTGTTTTTTTAATATAGTTGTGGCTTATACTCACGTATTTTAAGGAATATATGCATGTACTCTGAAGAAAAATCCGAAGACAAAAGTCAGGAGGACTTTTTCCAAGATCCATTCTATGCAGCCGTACTTTCAGTAGTGTCATTTTCTCCCTTTATGTATCAAGCTTTTAAATGAATATACTCCAGTCATTTGTGCTGTAGGAGAGATTACTGTGCCCGTTATTCACCTTATCCCTTGGACTCTATTCACCTATAATTCTGGGAGTCATTTTGTCAAAAAAACTTGAAATGGATCGTTTTGACATGTGCTGTTACTGGAAACTAAAGGGAAAATTTCTTTACATGAAGAAAAAGTAGAAAACTTTTGGACTTGTCTTTGAACTTAGTATTTTAAACCATGAAGAGGAAGAAAAGCTCTTGTTCTAGTGCCTCTAATAAACAGTACTGGTGTCTGGCAACTGCTTGGTTTTAACCAACACAAGAAATGGTGCCATGTGGTAATTGCTTGAATGAGTTGCATTATAGAATAGAAAATGAACGTGACTGTCATGATGGAGACCATGAGTGCACTGGAGTTTTAATTTTTGCTAGTACTTCCTTTATCTTCGTGCTTTGTAAGGTGAATGAATAATGAATATGAATATTCAGAAACTGTTGACATAGCTGAGTAATAGAGAAAGGGCTGTTATGAAAAATGCAGGAGTTTTTTTGAAGACCTTTACCACAAGTACACACAAATGGAATTTCTTCTTTTCTTGTGGAGTTCGTTGCTGTTTAAGAGGGTTCCTCATTATGCAGTGTGGTCAAGAGTTACTATCTTTTAAGGGAATGCTTGTATCAGAGAAACAAAAAAAGATTTTCCTGCTGAGGAGGTGATTATAAATGAAATTTTCCATGCAGCACTTCGCAGCTGATGCGAGCTGCAGTGATCCTGTGTAATAGTGCCTGATACTGGCAGAATTGGATTTGAATTTCTACACTTGAGCAGGCATGATTAACCTCAGTAAGATGAACTAGAGGAATACCATTTCGTTCCTCCTGTGGAGGAAGCTGGCAATCTTGGGGAATTACAGGTTGTACACAAATCAGCATAAAAGCAGTTCTGCTACTTCCATTGAGGAGAACTGGCCCCATGATGTACATTAAGTAATTCTCTGGTTGCTGTGCTGGTCAGACAACATCTGGAGAAGTAAGCACCATTTTGAGATGCAGATGACTTGGAAGAGTTCTAGAGGAAGGAAGTCTAGAAATGACTCGTGAGGAATGCTGGAAGAAATTACTTTATTCAGAGAAGAAAAGGCTGGAGGTAGATGGTTGTAAAAGATGAGCAGAAAGAGGAAGACTATTACCTGATTCCACGTCTACATTGCAGAAATATATTTAAGTGAGAAAAAAAAGGTGAATTAGACATTTAGAAATACTTTCTAATAATAAGTCAGTACTAAAATAGATTGCCGAAGAAGAGTGTAGATTTTTGTAATTGAAATTATTAAAATCAGATTAGGCAAATAACTGTGAAAAAAGATTTCAGTAGGGTTGGGATAGGTTTTAGAGCATATTGTAATTGAAATGGCAATTTAAGGGGTTTTTTTTGATAAAAAAGTCAAGTATCACCTTGTGGGGAGGTAGAAGAAAATTTTTAAGTATCATGCAGTAATTTCACATTTTAGTTTAAAGTAGACTAAATATTGCATTTAATATTACAATAATACTTCTATCTTCTGCATCTGCTTTGTTTACCAGGTCTTCGAAAGACTCTGCCCACACTTTCTTATTTCAGGTCACTTTGTAGGTTCCCTCAGAGTCACCCATTCTGATATCCAGTTCTAACCAACCCATCCTGCTCTGAGTTTATGTAACGTTGTGCAGCCTAAGCAAGGGAACGGATCTCTTTTATGTAAGTGAAAATACATTGCATAAGGAAGATGCCATGGAAGTTTGGGCTTTGGAAACAACTTCTACTCCTATGCAGCATCCTTTCAGCTGTTTTGGGGAGTATTGCAAAAAAGTGCTGTAGAATAACCACCTTTTTCAGAAACAGAACACCTGCCAGAGTAAACCTTAAATTAATATTTTACACCAATCAGAGTCTTTATCCCAGCTAATTTAGTGTTTTTTTGTTTTTTTTTTTTTTTTTTTTTTAAATACAAGTGTTAAGCTTCTTGAAATACCGGAATTATCCTGTATTTCAAGAAAAATTGTTTATGCATTTTATTTTACTTTTCTGGGATTTTTGGATTGTTTTGGAGCATGGTTTTGTTTAAAATAATTTGGAAGGATGACCTCAGGATGAACTGAATTAATCACTAGGGTTTGCACTTTGCAACAGCAACTGCAACTTTGTCAATGAATAAACTGAAATCTATTTAAGAGCAGGCCTGTGATTACTTGGCATGTGAAAAGCTGTCGTGAATGTCCTTATTGTGTTTCTAAATATATCTTCTTCTATTAGTGCAAAGCAGTATGTAACAAGTAGAGGAGTGTGATTGGCATATGCAAATAATTTTTAATGTATTAAATATTTATTCCTCTTGATTAGTCACTGAAGAAAAATTAGAGCTTCAGTATGTTCAGTATATCCTGTTTTCATATGTGCTGTGAAAAAAAATAACCAACAGCAAGTTATACAATAAATGTAAGAATACAGGAAAATCAAATGCAAATTCTTTAGATTTTTGTCAGGTGCTAGTTAATGCTTTATGCCTGGAAAAGAAAAATTTGGCTTTGTGGGTTTTTCAGAACATACTGTTTCTCAGATCTTTTGAAATAAATACTAGAAAACCTTCTTTGTCTGTCACTTAATATTTTGGTATGAGAAATGGCCTCTTGATCACTTCTGCATTTCATTCTCACTGATTCAGGCTTGTGCTGTCAGGTGGTCTGAATTTTTTTCCCTTTCTTTGTTAATATATTCAGCTGATCTCAGATCTGTGCAATCTCTTTCCCTGCTGTAAATGTTAGGCACAAGGTCTCCAGCTAGAAAGGCTGCCAGTACTTCTATTTATGAAGAACTTGATCTTATAACTTTGAAGCACAGTTATTGATTTTTATTTCTTTTTAATAAAACATATATTCATAAAAGATGAAAAGGAGATGGAGCAAAATTCTTCAGCCATGGAGGGAATAGCTCTTGACTGACACACCAATACTGATATTGAGATGAATCCATAAAGCAAAATATGCTCTATATTGTAGATACAGATACATCTGAAGTAGGAATTGCAAATTAAGCCAACATTTCATAAAATTATCAGTGGAAATGTAATACAGACATAAATGAATTTCTTCATAACTATTTAGTAGGAGAATATTTGTAATATTATGAATGTATCTTATACTTTGTTCCTCCTAAAGCACCAGTTTTATAAATCAGACCTCTGTCCATTTACCAGCAGTTTTGTGGATCTTCACGTTCTGCTGATGACAGAAAATACCCAATGACTTTTCTGGTTTAAATTAGTGCCCTTCGCTGAAAGATTTGGTGATATTATTTTTTGCAGGGAGATACAGGAGATGACAAGACTGCTTTTTCACAGATCTATAAATATTACAGCAGGAAAGGCCATTTTAATAACCTGCTCTGACGTCTTATGTGTTGCAGGGCATAGATTGCATCTGACTACTCCTTCACTTTGGACCAATAATTTCTGACTGAACTAGACCATACTTTTTACCTGAAATGCATCACTCTTGGTTTAAAGTCTCTACAGTGGTGAATATAAACATTGCCACTGTACATTTGAACTCACTTACATTTGTCATTATTTTATAGCAGTGGTAGTATTTCAGGGGAATGCAGATGTCCCTTTGTTGCACATTTTGGTTGCCCTTTTTTTTTTTTAACCCTTGCATTTCTGGTGCATCTGTCTGCTAAGTGGAACACCCCGTAGTGTCACACGCCCTTCATGGAAGCTGTTGCTGACTGATGACCTTGCTGAGTGACTGACCTGTCCCTGGTGCTTCTGGATGCCTTTAAATGTGCAGCATCCTGGCTTCTTTCTCTTATTTGCTAGATCTGTTTTACAGTGTACAGGGATGGGAAATGTTCTCTTGGCACACACCCTCTAATTCTTTATAGGCTTTGATTATAACCCTGCCAACTAGAAAAAACCTTGTGCTTATGAAAGCTGGTGTGCAATTGAAAATGACAATATACAGCATCAGCTGCTGCCCTGCGTGTTCTGTTTAGAAGCTGGAGTCTGGGAGTGGCAAACCTGTGGTGCTTGGGCAGGCCACACAAAGTGTTCTGGCTTCCTCTGAGCACTGGGGCTCTCTCAGCAGTGAGCCAGGAGTGGGGTGCAGTGCAGGCTCTCCTGTGAGTGGTGAGTCCAGGTTCAGTCATCTGGATTGTGGCTACCTGGCAGGATCACTGTTAGCCACAGGGGAAAACTGTGCTGGTGAACACCTGGCTTTATATGAAAGAGAATATTGCCCTTGGTTGGGCAAGGAGTTACCTGGAAGTGGTACTGCTTATCTTAGTTATAGAATCTGGTATTTGATAACACTTGGAAAGAAAAATAATACAGAAAAGTTTTTGGTATGACTCAAAAAACTTAAAGTAATTCCCATCTGTCCTGCTGTGTATTTATTTTAAATAGAACAACCCCTTATCTTACTATTTTCTACAAACATTATTGCAAAGCAATGTCATGCTCTTATTTATTTATTTTTTTTCCTCAACAAAGTGAAATGGCTGTTTCAAAGGCTATCTACTCTTCCAAAAGAAACTACTTATCAAAAAAATTATCAGCCGAGGAGACAAGGGAAATTGTTTGTACTTTACTGGTACCAAAGGGCTGATCTAATAAAAACAACTCTTGTAAGTCACCTCCATTGCACTGTACAACTGCTAGGAAGGCAATGGCCATGACTGCAAATGAGGTTTTGTAATATTTCACACTTCTTCCAGGAAAATAAATGTTCTCTGGATTGTTACTTCTGTATATAAATCATACAACAGCACTGAAATGATTAGAATCTTATGTATTACTGCCTTTTATTAAAAAAAAAAAGCATACGGAACAGACAAACAAAGCTTTTCTTATTCAGTGGTACTTATTCTTAATGATTCTCTTTCAACAATATAGGGAAAGAAATGAGTGTTTCTGAGGATGAATTTATATTTGTTATTAATGTTGTAACAGTTTAAAGAGTAGGATGGTCTGTTTCCCCAGTGGAGTAAGGCCACTGGAGATGATTGTTAAGGCCTGAACATAATCATAAAGGATGCAGAAAATGGAGTGGATTAGTGAAGATACAGTGGGCTGAAGATACCAGGCTCTTTCAGAAAGCTTTTATGTTAATAGATTATTGAATTTCATCTACTGGTTTATCACTGCATAGATTAATACAAAGTAATATATATGAATGGATGAAAAAGGTTCTCTTCCTACATTAAAGGAATTTCTATATGTGATGAATATTGAACTACTATCACTCAAAAAAAAGTTACAGCAGCTATTTCTGTTTCAAATGTCAGAATAGTAGTTGTTGAAAGAGCAAATAAAAACTTAAATGGGAATAGCGAATAAAATGGAAATAACATTGCCACTGTACAGGTTCATGGTTCACTTGCATCTTGAATACAATATCCTGATCGCTGTGTTGCATCTCAGCAGGCTCGAGGAGAATGCAAAAGATTTATTAAAAGCAGGGAGCAAGGATTTCTCAGGTTGGAAAAGGGGCACAGGAGGGAAAGAAGGGAAATAAACCACAGATCATTACATTTGGAGTGCTATAAAGCATGAACCCAAAGGCCCAGCTGTGGACTGGAAGTGTCCCTGAGCCGCAGGTCGTTGGAGGTGGTGTAAAGCCTGTGGAGTCTGTAGGGATTTCAGCTCCTTCCTGGGAGAGCCCTGTGAGGAGACAGGGCACTGATGAGGAGTAACAGAGGAACAGGCTGACAGATATGCTTATTGAAATTTATGTCTTAATTTGTCTTGATCTAGGAGAGTTTTCCCCTGGCTGGTGTTGTCTAATTTCAGAAGTAAGTTGTAAGGCAATGGCAAAGTAAATAAGCAAAGCAAACCAAAATGCTCTTAAACGAAATCCTCTTACATTGGCTTGGATCCATTTTGTGTGAAGGATAATTTAAATTATTTGCTACTGAACTAGAAAAAATACAAGTGAATGCCTGGGGAAAAAAAGCAAATCAATGACATAAAATAATCAGAATTCAAGTTTTTATGAGCATGAACAGTGTGATGAGAAATATGAAGAGAGACTTGACTGTTTTCCCTACCCCCAATTTTCCTCTGTCCAGAAGGATTCTATTGGCATGTCGATGATTCATGTTCTGTTGTGTTGTCTCTGGTTTATTACAGCACTGTTTTTCCTCTTGTAGGTTAACAGAACCTTCTGGATATTTAACAGATGGACCTATAAATTATAAATATAAAACCAAATGCACATGGCTAATTGAAGGATAGTAAGTATCTATTTTCATAGCTTAAATCTTCTGAACAGTTTGGTACTGTGTGTTCCAGAGATCAAAAGAATGTAGAGACTGCATGAGGACACAATACAAAGACTTTTGGTGTTTTGTTACTTTGTTTTGGTTTTGTTTAAATATTGTATAGAATAAAAAAAAATGGTTTTATGATTTTCAGAATTGCTCAGAGTTGGCAAAATTCCATTCCCATTCAAATTGCTGGCAAAGCTTAGGCTGACATCGGTATTTGGCCAGTGCTGCAGGCCCTCAAAACCCAGTGATAAATTTGTTGCGTATTTGAGTACCTTTACATAAGTTCCAAAAGTAGTTACAGAATCCCTTTATTTAACTCATTACCTGACTTATTTAACTCGTGTCAACGATAAATCAGGAATGGCCTCAAGTACAGAATGCCTATTTGGTTATGTGTTTCTCAAAAGTTAGTGCTTTTATAAAGTATTTTCTTTTGCATTCTACAATTCCTCATGTACGTAATTTTAAAATAGTTTTGTGCCTACAGTTTAGGTATCTCATGCCTGTTGCTAATTTTTCAGTTTAGGCAGCACAGAAACTTGCAGACATGCCTGAAGAAATAACGAGATACGTAAATTAGCATGGCTAAGTGTTAATGGCACAAATTGGTTACATTTCAGTGGGATTTTTGCCCCCCCCAGGGTATAGGTCAGGATTTTGCGGACTCTTAATTCTGAGTTCTACTAACAGTCTAGAAGAAAATTAACTCCTCCTATATTTCCAGGTTGTCATAATCTCAATTACCTTGGATATCTGCCCTGTTGCTGCAGTTCAAAAATCTGTTCTAATTTTGGTCTGCTTAGACGCAGACAGTAAATTAAGCAAAACAGGAGTGAAGTTACAGGTAGTTTGCAGGAGCATTTAAATAGAAGCCTTGGTTCAGCTGAGTAGCTGAATGTGTTTCTGACCTAGCTAGGCTTCTCTTTTTGCTCAGGCTGGCTCAGGAATATTTGCACTGCCCTGAGCTGAAGTGGGAACACCCTCAGCACCGCAGGCAACCTCTGCTTTGAAGCTGCTCCCCACCGCACTCCTCCTGTTCTCAGGGGATGGCAGAGGGGACAGCTGGGGCCATCAATGTTCTGCACGGGCTGGGGAGAGTGAAGCAGCCCAGTAACACCGTGCAAAATGTCAGCACACAAGGAAGTCACAAATGTCTGTAATACTCTGTCTTAACAAGTGAACAAAGAGCTCTCTCCAAAGGATCTGTCACAAAACCTGACATTTTTCAAGCTGACAAACTGCACTCAAGTCAGTAATGAGAACTAAAAGAAAATAATCATTATGTTTCATGGAATATATCTATATTTTTATATATAAGTCTGGTAATTTTGTGATATGTGAAAATTCCCCTTTCAGAAAGTTTACAGATCCATTTGGACCTCAGCCCAAAACTGGTGACATTTCCCACGTGTTGGCAGAGGGGAGGAGGCAGGCACCTGCACTAATACTGCTTGCAATTTTAGATTTTTATTTTGAATAATTAGTGTAATACTGTAAAGAGGATGTGTAGGTGATTTATCTTGAAAGATTCTTTAAAGTTCATAGTCCTGACATTGTAAAGCAAAGCTAGTGTTTTAAAAGGAGATATTTTAATTGCTCTAAATTTGTGGTTCTGAACACTGATAAAATCTGGTGAACTTAAACCTCTTATTAACTTTAGGGATTATTAGCTGTGGACTGAATGTGTTATTTTTAAATTTTCTAAGATAAAGTAGAATATTTGCTCACCCTGGCTTTTGTTATTTAGCACTTTGAAATGTTTAGTTACTACTCGAAATGTTGTAGCATAATTATGTTGGCATGATCAATTCTACTGTGAGTTCTTTATCTTATGAGCTCAGTCATTCTGTAAATTATGTTTTACATCAATGTTCTTTTTTTTTTTCAGCCCAAATGCGATACTAAGATTAAGATTTAATCACTTTGCCACAGAATGTAGTTGGGACCATATGTATGTATACGATGGAGATTCAATATATGCACCTTTAATAGCTGTATTTAGGTGAGTGTATTTATTAATCTTTCAGTCCAAGTAGCCATGTATGGACATTTTCAGTTATTGAGGAAAAAAGTAACACTAGAGGCTTTAATATGTACCTAGCTTGCCTTCTTTTTGTTCATATTGTGGGAACATGTATGTAAAGTTGTGTTAGAATGCATTCCAAAACAGTTCTGGTTAATCATAGCCTAAATCCATTATTTGGGTACTTACTGCTGACACTGCATGCAATATTAATGCTTATACACAGGCACGTTGCTGGAAACCCCTGCCTTACCTTGCAGAGAAATGGACAAGTTGTACACGTATTTTATGACTTATTTTTAAAAAGAAGTTTTTAAATTATGAGTTATCTTGTTGAACTCCCCCTTCCTTTTTTATTTCCCAATTATGCCAAAGATTTCTTAAAACCGTGTTTCTCCTTTTCCAGTGGTCTAATAGTCCCTGAAGTGCGTGGAAATGAAACTGTTCCTGAAGTGGTCACTACATCCGGCTATGCATTGCTGCACTTCTTTAGTGATGCTGCTTATAACCTAACGGGATTTAACATTTTTTATTCGTAAGTATTTTCATACTAAGTAATTACCTTTGTTTTTCTTCAATAGGATAAGAGTCATACTTACTGGTAAGTGTCCAAAACCAGGGGGCTGGGCTTGTAATAAATTATTAAGGGATGAGGTAGGGGAAGAAGCTCCTAGAGACAGAGTATGGTTTTTCTGAGTGAAGTCACATGGCCATTCCCAGAGTATGTTTTTCCTATGCCATATGGAACTAGAATGTATCCCCTCCAGTGTTTATCCAACACATATAGTTGTCATATGGACTAGAGGGAGATTATATCTGCTGTCATATAAATTCCCTTCTCTTGAACTAGGATCATCTGTTGCTTGATTTTCTTTGCTGAATATACCATGGCTTTTGAAGCCTTCCCAGCAATCCCACTTGGATTTTTGTGCCAGCCACAAAGATTTTATTCCATTTTTTTCTCCTTGGGTATTTCCCCTCCTATTTTCCATCTCAGTCTGCACTCTGCCTTCATAGATCTTATCTGCACTGTCTGTCTTTTAGTTTCTCTGCTGGCAAAATCTAATCTGATATAACCATGATTGCTTGTGTCCAGCCTCCTTTTCTGTGTCAGCAGCTCTAAGGAGGCATCCAGCAGACCTGAGCTTTTTCTTTCTTCTATGCACCAGTTGTTTGCAACTTCTCTCTCCTTTGGGATGTGCATGTGACACAATGCAACATCTCTTCATATTGGATGCCTTGCTTCAAGAGGGAAGTGCTTGGTCCTGTTGGGCCTGTTTCTCCATGTGACAGCTTTTCCATGACTAAAGATATGCCTGTTCCTTTCTCCCAATCCCTTCAGATGCTGAAATACCAGTTACTGGGATGTGGTGGCCAGCACTGCATTTCTTATGTGGAAGGACATGTAATATTTTTGTCATATTGTTTAATAATTGAAAATTCCTATTTGTGTTTCTGGCCATAGCTTTGCTCTTGTTAAATTGTCTGTGGGAAGATTATTGCTATGGCTTGCAGCAGATTGCCCACCTTTGACCAGATAATAAATAGCTATTCAAAGTTTGGGAAACCTCACTAAATATATTGCATTGGCAATGGCAGCCTAGAAGACCGGGTATTTTTAATTTTTGTCAGTTGACATCAGTAAAATGCAATCACCTGGCAGACTTTCTGTTGTAATTAGATGCATTTTTCAGTTATCCCTGAAGCTTTTATTACACTTTTTTTATTTGTCTTGGGAGCAAATGGCAATAAGACTTGGCATTCGTAAGGAATGAGTGTATGTGCATTCTTTCATTACTTGGTAATGTGGTGCATGCTGCATATCATTACCTAATTTTTTTTGGTAGATTTAAAATAAAAAAAACTTGTCAGTTTTTAATTCCATTACATATATAACTCATGGAATTCTGTGTACTGTGTTCTTCTGTATCTTTTGTTGCAATGGATAGTTTTAAATTTTTTTTTTAATGAACCAACAGTAACATTTTTTATGATAAAGAAGCACCTACAATTACTTTTTATGGCTGCATTAACTTTGCTTCTGTCACTGGGCTATTGCATTCTGCTTCTGTTACCCTCTGTTTTTTGACTTCATCTTGATGGACCACTTGTATTCCTTTATTTTGGTGAGGACAGAAACACAAAATCTGTGACTAAAGTGCTGTTCCAGTGGCAAACAACAGTAATTACTCCAGAAGAGTCTGAGTAAATTTTGTGTTCCTTGGAGTCAGGCAACTTGCTTCCAATTCTGCTGATCCAGTTTTTCTCATTTTGTTTGAATCCGTAATGAACCAGCTGGAGTGGGAAATGCTGTCCGTTCAAACTGATCTCTCTGCTGCTGGAAAACCTTAACTGCTCACCTTCCTGCGGAACACCACCCCTGTGAGGCTGGGGGAGAGGTTCCTCACAGCTGTGGCAGGCAGCCATTAATGCCCTCCATGGATTTAATGCCATGTGTGTTACCAGGCAAAACCCTCGGGACATGGGCAGGTCAGATGTGGAATTTTCTATTTTAGCAGTGTCACAGAATCAGCCCTTTGAGATGTGAGTCTCTAGAAGACAAAAATGCATCTCCTCGCTGTCCTACCACAACTACATCTTATCAAAGGCCAGCCTTGGACAACTCTGCTAACTTTTAACAACTCTCTCTTCATTCAGTAAGAGCAAGGAAGGCTATGAACACTATTGGTGTCTCACATCCACAGTGGTCTGTATTACCATTAAAGGTTTGTAGAAACACTTTATTCTGAGTTTCAACCCAGCCCTTTGCTGTGAGTCATCAGAAAAAAGTTTCAAATCCTATTTGGACCTCATCCGGCAAGTACTGCCTGAGTTCATGGAAACTCTTGGACCCACATACTTCTCTGTCCTCCATCTCCCCTCATCTCCAAGGAGTTGCCTGCATTTCTGGCACCACTTTGCTTAATTTTGCAGTGCATTTGCCTGTGATCTCAGTGTTTGGTAGGGAGTATCATGGAAATACTCACTCCCATAACAGTCACAGACTGCTTCCAGCCAAAGCCCTCCTGTTTTTGCATCTTGGACTACAGAGTTAAGGTGGCTCTTTTATTAAGGATTCAAAGCAGGAAGTTCTACCTGTGAGTAGTTTCAGGATATGAGCCATCTTGTATTTTTCCTTACTTGTTTTTCACTCTTTTATCCTCCTCATGTGTTAGGCACACTGTTCATAGTGTGGACCAAAGCTGCTCAGGAAAACCCTTTACCTGTATGCCTGTGGTGGAGAGTTTAAGCTCAATTACTTCCAGTGTGGTTGTTTCTAGAGATAGCAAGCATTTGAAGGGACTGAGTGCTTACACTGGAATATAGGAGAAAAATAGGTGGTGATCCATCCAGGCAGGGCCTGTCCTTCTGCTTAATGTCAATACTTGTTGCAGTGCAAGGTATTTGTGATCCCGAGTGCATCACAGACTGTATGTAAGACTGGATCAACACCTTTTGAGCTCATTTGGCTGTAAAATCATCATTCAAGTCGTGTTTTATCAGTACATAGAAATTTTTCAGGGTAAGACATACTTTATCTGACAAATACTGCTGGGGTACTGTCAAATAAAACCACTGTCATCAGTTTGTGGGTCATCATTTCCCTTATCTTATGTGTTTATTTTTTTCAGAATTAACTCTTGCCCTAATAACTGCTCAGAACATGGCAAGTGCACAACCAGTCTGTCTGTCCCCAGCCGGGTGTACTGTGAGTGTGACAAGTACTGGAAAGGAGAGGCCTGTGATATTCCATACTGTAAAGCCAACTGTGGGAGCCCGGACCACGGCTACTGTGACCTGACAGGAGAGAAGCTCTGTGTTTGCAATGACAGCTGGCAAGGTGAGGTTTTCTTAGTCTGGTGTCTTGGTAATTTGATTTTCTCCCCCTCTTCTTTTAGTGTGACATCATGGCATCATATTTTTAGTGTTTCCTGGAGTAAGTATCCACTGTCTGGTTTTTGTTGGGTGTTGTTTGCACCAGCCTCTCAATGAAAAGGGAAGGTGAACTGCTTTGTTACAATGGTGCAAGAGTGTCTGTGTGGACTAATGGATCCACTGTAGGCATGTGCTGCAGTTTTACTCCCAGTACCATAAATCATTGTTTCTCATTACACATAAATTATTTAAGAGCCTAAATGTTTAATTCACTTACTATAATTATGCTAGATGCTCGTGGTTTTTTGTTTTCATCCTTTACCACTGCTGTTACAAGTCTCAATTGGCTTAGCTTCCTATGCATAGAAATCGCCATTCCTCTCTTAATAGAAATATTAAAATCCCTCCAGATTACTTGGCTGATATGGCCTCTTCCCGTGACTTCCTGCCTCTGCTTCTGTTTTATT
This sequence comes from Pomatostomus ruficeps, assembly GCA_013400735.1. Taxonomy (NCBI): domain Eukaryota; kingdom Metazoa; phylum Chordata; class Aves; order Passeriformes; family Timaliidae; genus Pomatostomus; species Pomatostomus ruficeps. The sequence goes on along the minus strand of VYZT01060696.1, from coordinate 91,357 downwards.
GCTGTTTCTTTTGGCATGTCAAAGGAAATGACTTTTTAACTCCTATTAGCTGTCACACCTATTACTCCACAGTCATGATGAGATTTAATACATGTCTCTTCTTAATAATTAATGAGTTGTTCATTAAAAGGCAGTCAGTGCACCCACAGAAGGGAAGTGGTTTAGCAATGTGGTCATTGAATGGAAATAGTGTAGACTTCTTACTGAGTCCTTTAAACCCTCCAGGACTGTAGTGCACCAAAAGATCCTGAAAGCTTAAGCTCTGTCCAGAACTTGTGAATGGAATTTGCAGCAAGAATGTCATAGATTTCAATTAATTTTTTTTTTAATTCTGTCACAGATGATCTGGTTTGGAAACATAATTGTTTCCCCTACTAAGTACCAAACTTTCCTTAAGCTCTCTGGGGGACTACTTTCTTGTCTGTTCTGTTTCTTGATTTATTTATATCTGTATTCTCTGTAGTTTCTACATTGATAGTATCTTCTGTGCAGGTTATTTGCAATGTAGAATCATAAATTTTTCTCTTGCTGTCTGACAAGTTTTCCTTGTGTTTGGTAATTCAGACCAAGTGGCTGAAGGGTCTTGATCTGGATGCTTTTGGAGAGAATTTTATGTTTCATTTTTTATAACAATTTTCTTTTTATCTCTTTTTTAGTAACTTTAGTGCCTGTATTTAAAAAAAAAATCATTAAAGTACATTGATTTGGATATATAATAATTAGAAGCCATGATTCAGAACATAAATCCCAGAATTTCCTATTTTACTGCATGGAGTTTTTCTTTTACAATGGTGACATCTTGTGGTTACTGGGGAAGGAGCACCTCTGAAGAACATTTCACTTTTAAAACAAATATTCTGAGAAAAGAGATCACTTTTGGGTATTCTTTGGGATGGAATAATTTTTTTGAGTAAAAAGTAGGGTCCCCTCATTATTAGATATGTCTTGTGGAATGTAACACAAGGATCTTGTAGATACTTGCTGCTGGCTGCTAGTTGTACAGATATAGAATAAAACCACAATAAAAACTGGTGGACTTTGAAAGCAAAAAATTGACATAATTTTTATTTTTAACAGACATTGCATTGAACAAAACATGCACTAGTTAAATGTATTGGTTTTTTAATATCAAACTATCTTTTAATAAGGCTAGTAATCTTAAATATTTCTGAGGTGGTTGGTGTCATATAAGAAGAAAACCTGCTATTTACAGAAAATCCGGTTAATTTAAAATATTCAGCCAGCATAAGGGAAGCTGAACATTTTCCTAAGGAGAATTTTCTATATGAGTTCTCTACCATATTACACTGTCCCGTTCCTGACTAATCTATCCTGATATTACCTAGCAGAATGTGTTGATGCCTGCTGATAAAAGCCTGGGGATGTAATTCAGGGAGGAAAAAATATGCCCTAAAACTACTGATGTGCTCTCTCTTTCTTTGCTAGGCACATGTGAAGGAGAAATGGGGACGTGGCTGAGACCAAAGTGGTGGCTCTTGCATGATTTGACCTGTTTAATTATAGGAAGATGCTTCTGCTGAATATGTTTTCACAGACAGAAAATTCTCTTTGATACGAGGAACACTGTATCTTGAATTGTTTCAGGCTGTAATGGAGCAGAGAGATTTCCAGTTAAAAACTCCTGTTTTTCACTGATAGATGAAAAAGTTCAGGATGGCTGGAAGGATAGCAAACAGTTCCACATTTTTAAGAGGGTTAAGTGGACTGTCTTGGAACATGCTGAAAACATTGCTAACTACTGGGTGTAGACAGGGGAAAAAAAAGTTGAAGGCTCTCTTGAATTTAAGAGAAACTTTATTGATACTTTGATCATTGAACATCAGCACAGCAAGCAAAAGGGGAATCTATTAGGGAAGAATTACAGGGTGTGTTTAAATGAGTCTTTAAAAGGGCCAGTAGGGTACCTTCAAGGCAAATCTGATCCTTCATGTTTGTTGTGTTTTGGATTGCTTTTGAGATGGTTGGACACAGAGGAGGTGCATTCCTTTTAGAAGGAACTGCACCAGAAGTGAGCTCTGGGGCTGCACAGAGTACACACCAGCCACAGATGGGCATTGCCCTGCTCCAAAGTGAAAGCACCACTAACATTTCTGGAGTATGTATAGTTAGTTGGTTCTCCCTGCAGATCTGCTCCTATCAGATAGAGATGTAGCAGAAGACCAGATTCTGAAATGAAACTAATTAACTTCCAAATAAGTCCATTAGCAATTCAGGCAGCTTGAATTTTATAACATCTCGCTAGGGAAAAATGAGCCTTTATGTAGGGAGAAGAGTAAACAATGAAAGTATAAAAGGAGCTATGGCTACAGCGGTGTAAAATCAGTGTTTTGCTTGCTGGTACTATGGCATTTACTGTAACAGCACCTTGAGTATGGCCAGAGCTCTGTCAGTGTGTCTGTACGGAACTCAAGCTGTCCTGAAAGGACTCGCTGGAGCTGGGTTTGTTCCCCCTGCCTCAGTGGAAGGCTGTGATGCCAAACTCTCTTGCCTGGCCTGCCTTGTTCCCCAACGCTGAGATTCAGCAAAGCTCTGCTTTGTGGTGCTGGTTTTTGAAACTGGTGGAGAAGGTTTGAGAAGGGGGCTCAGGCAGCAGCAGTTGAAGTGCAGCGGTGGAAAGAGCTTTTGTCAGATGCCCAGACGTCTGAAATCTGGGATTTTGGCCTGTTGTGCCTGGGTGTTCTTGAACAGAAAGCACAGGAGTCTGTGTCTTCAGAGATGAGGGTCTGTGATGTCACATTTGCTTTGGACAGACCTGGTTTTGGAAGGAAAAAGGAAGTAGAAGCAGGTTTCTTAAAACTGTTCTGCCCTGTGATAATGCCCTCTTCATCTCAATTTTACTTTTCAGGTCGTCTCCCAGCCAAGTATCAATTCAGAAAGGAGAAACTGCAGTTTTACAGTCTGAGAAATGTCCTTTTAAATATATGTGCATTTATACTGTATACGCACATAAAGACACATACTCAAGGAATCCTTTCTTCCCCCAATTTTAAGTTAAAATCCAATTTCTGCACTCAAAATTTGTAGAGTTTCTTTATGCTGATCATAGAAATGAGTTGTCTAAGGAAATTTTACATATATGCAATTGGTGGGAAGGAATTGTCTTGTAATGAATGGTTATTTCATATGTACTGGAAATGTTCTTCAGATTTATCTTCAGCTAGAATTTAACAATTTGTCCAACATCCTTGGAGGACTTTGTGCAATTTGTAAACAAAATATAGCCATCATAACTCGAAATGAAGTGTCTGAAAATTGTGTGGGAAAAATCAAGTGTCCTTATTGCAAGAGAAAGAACATCACAGGTAAATGAAAAGCCAGCTTCAGTTTAAATACCTTTGTGGTGTCATTTGACAATTAGTGAAAGCAAGTTTAGCAGAATTTATTTGATTCGTTTCACTAAATGGCAGTATTAAAGGGGTTGATAATGCTCTCTCTGTCTAATTAGGATGAGATTTAGGAAGGGAGTCCCCTACTATTTGTGAGTTTTAATGAAAAATGTAATCCATTTAGAATAAATCTATGACCTAAATATTTATTTAAAATGCATACACTTGAATGTAGTAAGGTGGAACATGCAAACACTTGATTAAACTAATGATCCCATGCAAAACTCTGTCCTGAACATAAGAAGGAGATAGATAGCGCTGATCTCCCTGATATGGTAAGACAGTAAATTTGGTTTATTGTCTGTAGCACCTTCATTTAAGATTAGGAAGAAGGTGATTTATGCAGCTCAAAACTTGTTAGCTGCATTTCAGCACTGTGTAGAGTTCTAGGCCAGAACTTGAGGAAAGAAATAATGAAACATATATTGTGATTAATAGCAAAACAGTTGAAATCTGAATTAATCAGAGTAGTTCATAGAAAGATAGTCTGTAAAAAATTGACATGAAAATGCAATATATTTTATCTGAACCCCAGCATCTGATGACAGGAAATCATTGAAACTGAAGAGTGCAGTGCATACATGAGGAAACAGAAGGGGAACTCAGCTGCAGCATCATGAAATGGGAGTGGGTGTGCTGAAAGAGTGACTTAGCAGGGAGAGGTACCAGTGCTCCTTAAGGCTGGTCTTGGGACTGATATTGTTACATCATTTTTATAATCTACCTCTAAGGCTGCTAATGAAATCTGGTAGTACAAAGGTGGAAGCTACTTTAAATATGAAGGAGAACCAGAATATCCTGCAAAAAACCTGCAAGTAATGTGTAGGATGTAATTACTTGAGTATAAATTGTGGATTAATACATTTAGAGACTAGGAGTATTAAGAATTTGTTTTATAATCTTGGATTGAAATGTGAAAAGTGACATGGGAGAAAACTTGCTTGTCTATCTCAATTAGAACATGAACTAATTAACATTATTAATTTTATATACTCTGCAAACTCTAAAGTGCCAAGTGCACTGGTAGGATGATCAGTCCCAGAAACCCCAGTTAAATCTGTGAAAGCATTAGTAGTGTGCTTCGTGTCTTGGTACTGCAGTTTTATGAATACAAATAGAAATACACGCAGAGGGAGAACCATTAGGACGGTCAGTGCTGTGGAAGGCGCTAGCAGATCATGGTTTGTTTGAACAAGTAAAATCAAGGCTGGGAGGGAAGAGTGTTGCTGTCTATAAACATTTGTGGCCTTTAAGTCCAGTGATGAACACTGGTAGAAGAAACACTGGGATAAACTGGCCATCAATACATTGTTTGGGAGTTAGAAGGAAGCTTTTGTCTTAGAGCTGTGAAGTTTCCTAGAAGTTGTTAGCAGAGATACTGGAGCTTGGTACCTTGCTGCCATTAGCCTGGAGTCTCAAAATCTCTAGTCCAATAGGTATGGTCAGCTGTGGCTGATCTCAAAAGTCCCTGTTTCTTCTACAGAGTGAGAAGCAAAACCTGTTCCTGTTTCAGATGACAAATGTCGTGTGGTGTCTACCAGAGGCTGTACTTGTTCTCAGTCACTAAAGGCTGGGAAAGCTTTCCCTGCAATGTGCTTTGAGTAAATGCTGCTGTGACATCTGGCCTTGCTCTTCTGTACCAGCCTCGTTGATCTGGGTGTGGGATCAGGAGCTGAGCAGTTAAAGGGGGCTGTGGAGCAGTGCCCATGCAAGGCAGAGCCGTGCAGCCCTTCTGGCTCCCCTGCTCAGGCTGACCCTGCACGTTTCCCACAGCCGGATCGCCCTTGGGTGATCCATCCACTCTTCCTGAGGAGACAAATGGGCCTGAATGACAGCAACAGGATCACATTTCAAGAACTCCATCAGCTTGTGTGTGTTGGGATTTCTGTGTCACTCCTGGAGGAGCCGGACTCCTGGCACAGCCTGCTGCCCTGCTGCTTTGGCTGCACACCTTGCCAGGGGTCTCTGCCTGCCATCGAGTCTCATTTCCAGTGAGACTGCAGGATGGAAGAAATAATCACAGCCAGTCTGGGTGTGCAGAGGCAGTGTAGGGATAATCACAGCCAGTATGGACATGCAGAGCCGTGCAGGGGCAGGGTAGGGATAATCACAGGCAGTGTGGGTGTGCAGAGCTGTGCAGGGGCAGGGTAGGGATAATCACAGGCAGTGTTGGATACTGCAGAGCTGTGCAGGGGCAGGGTAGGGATACAGGGGTACACCCACTGTTAGAATGCCCAGAAGGAATTGGTGATCCATTCCAGCACAACTGATCTGACTGTAGGACTGATTTCAACCACTGATTGAAGTGGTTGAAAAATTACATTTAAAGTGGTAATTCTCAACTCAAATGATCAGAGAAACAAAACCAGAATAAGGAAAAATACTTTTTAAATCACTTTGATTAGATGGTATGGAGAGCACTGTGAAATTTATATTCAACACATCAACACTTCTGTCTTTTTCTCCTGTGATCCCAAAGGAAAAGATTCAGTTTGAAGACAGTAGATGATGTTTAGTCATTAGGTGGAAATTGATCTTATGACTTAAACTACTGGAACAGATTGTTACTTTGGCTTTTCATGAAACTCCTCAATACATAGAAATTAGATTCCTTCTTCTGTGTGGTGGGGATAAATCACTTTTTTAAAACTATGGAATTTTTTCCTACCTTAGAGGATAACATAATTGACTTCCAGTTCAGGTTTATAAAGTTGTTTGCTGTTTTTAAAGCTTTTTATCCCTCCCCCAGTGGATTGACTGACACATTAGTAAGATAAGAAAGAAATTAAATTTTAAATGAATGGAGAAAAATCATATTTGCATAAAACATAACAAAACATATTTTTCATTATCTTTGTTCTGCAGCTATAGTGCTCTTTGTTGCACAGATGATGTATTTAGTGAATATGATGTTTCTGAAGAGAATATGTATTTTTGTTGAAATAATGGTATATGTATTCAAGTAGGAAAATCTATAAATGATATTTTTAAGTTCTACATTTACCTTGCTTTTATAAAGCAATAGCCACACAAAAGAATTTGCTTTTTAAATGATGTTTTGGTAGAGGCCAGTATCATTCTATTGTTTTGCATTTCTGCAGCTATATTCAATTTTTGTACCAAGTGAAGCATAACGTGGTAGGTCCTTGCCCGTAGCAGTGGGGTTGGAACCAGATGATCTTTAAGGCTCCTTCCAACCTGCGGCTTTCTGTGACTCTGTGACACACGTGGTGTTGTTCCTGCTTTCTCCTTCCTGTCGTTCAGTTTTGGTGAAGCACTGAGGCGGGACGAGGTTTGTCCGTGACTTTCTGTCCATCACTGATCTGGTTAAGATTTTTGCATTCTTAACTTTGTATTATTATTAACTTAGTATTAGTCTTGTGTTCGTTTTGTTGCAGTCGGTGCTGGGTAGCTCTGTCTGGATGCGCCGCAGGAGTTCTGGATTTGCAGGAATCCTGGCTTTGCAGGAATTGTGGCATTGCAGAAGTTCTAGGTTTGCAGGAATCCTGGCTGTGCAGGAATTGTGGCATTGCAGGAGTTCTAGGTTTGCAGGAATTGTGGCATTGCAGGAGTTCTAGGTTTGCAGGAATTGTGGCATTGCAGGAGTTGTAGGTTTGCAGGAATCCTGGCTTTGCAGGAATTGTGTCATTGCAGGAGNTTTGCAGGAATTGTGTCATTGCAGGAGTTCTAGGTTTGCAGGAATTGTGGCTTTGCAGGAATTGTGTCATTGCAGGAGTTCTAGGTTTGCAGGAATCCTGGCTTTGCAGGAATTGTGGCTTTGCTCGCCGCTCGCCACCAGAGGTCTCTGCTGGCCGCTCCATCCCCGTGCCCGAAGGCTCGCGGGGACACCCGACACAGACGCGGCTTCTCTTTCTGACCTGCAGGCACCGTTTCCATCATTTTAAGCTCTTCCCCGATCAAAGAATACTTAATCAATTGTTTATTTTAGAGCCCTTTTATATTCAAATTAAGTGTTTCCTCCAGTGATTTACCAAATCACGATTTTGCTGAGGTTACAACTCTATTGCAGTTATCAATTATTAATGCTTAAGAAATAATATACTGAATTGTTCATACTCTCATTAGACCTCATTCAAATACCATTAATCTTTTCTGAGTAGAGGGTCTAATGAACTATGGGAATTGTGTGTCTCCATCGTTTAGTGAGTGGAAGGTAATTTGGGTACAATTGGGCATCATTCTTCTGTAGGGTACTAGGAAATGTTGACAGCTGGGTAGGGACAGTTTGGATGCCTGGTTGTTGTGGGTAGAAGTAACTGTAGCAAGGTGCCCCCAAAATTACAATAAATCTTGGAAAAACGTAATCTCCCTGTGCTCGCATTCACCCAAGATAATGTTTTAAAATTATAAACTCGACGTACATGACTTATTTGGCTTATTTAGTAAACTTCAGCAGCTCTCTCTTCTAAAGTTATGTCTGGTCTCTCCTTGACACATGGAAATCTTTGCATCCAGAGCGTCCTTTGCCAGGGGAGTATCCTTGCCAAAGTGATCTGATACTTCCTGCGTGAAGAACCGTCTCCTCTTGTTTGCTGTGAACGTGGCTTCTTCAAGCTGCATTTCATGAATCTCAGCTCTTCAAATTCAGAGAGATTGTGGACTCTTCATATCCACCCTCTCTTTATCACTTATTTTACAGCTATTTGTTATTCACTTCCAATTTTTTTTTTTTTTAACAAGTGAAAACTCAGTAGTTCAAAGGAATTCAGTGGTTTCTGTAATTGGAACATCCTTATTCCTCTCCTGTAAACAGCCTCCAGCACTAATCTCTTTTTCAGTGGGACACAGTTTCCTAAGGCTACACAAAGCACAGATTTATGTAGTGGGGTAACAGTATTCTCTGTTCTGACACGATTCTGTATTTTGACCATTGCTGAGTGGTGATGTAATATTTTAATGAGCTATCCTTAGATGATCCTAAAACGTACCTTACTTAGTTTTCAGTTTAACTATGTGGAATTTGGTGTATTGTTTTATTGTTCAGTCACGTGGTCAGACAGGAGCTTGTTATGTGGTTCTTCAAAGCCCCTCCAGTAATTGCCTATATATGTATGTATGTATATCTTCAGGTTTTAAATAACAATATCTAGAGCATAAAGTGCTGATGAAGAGATCACATTTCTGTTATTACAGAACAAATAAAAAATAAATTTTGCTGTTCATGATTGTAATAATCCTATAACTAAAAAATCTATGCATTTTGCAGACTTTTCTTTCTTTGACAAAAATGATTGGCTGAAATACATTTGAAAATAATATGTAGTTGTGAGTTTGACGGCTTTGTAGAATGGTCTATAAAATGTTTTAAAATTTAAGTATTCAAATCATTCTTTTGATAAAGCACTTGATAGTGTATTTTCCTCTTGACAAATGATGCAGAATGGTATTGGCAAAGAGCAAATTTTTACTTGCAAGATTGGATATAGTATAATAGATGCTGTAACTTTATTTACTGTACTATTATTTGCTTTGACATACACTTATTTAGGTTCAAATACAGTATAGTTTTTCTTCCGAGGTAACATACAGTGCTAAAAGTTTTAGTCCTAAATGACAGGTCATTTAAAAATCTGATTCTTTGTGCCTTTCTTTCAATTTGTGACTCATACACTCTGTTTTCTGAGAAGAATGTGGAAATGAATTGTTATTATTTGAGCTAATCTAATGCTTTCAATTAGATTGACATCCCCTGTTGTCAATTTTTTCATCGAGCATCTGTTAAACATAAGAGTGTACACCATATTTTATCAGAATGAGCAATCCTGACATCTGTAATTAAGCCTCCTCTGTTTCTGCTTTATTGGCTTTAACATCCCCGAATAACAGATTGTACAAATTGCACATTTGTTTACAAACCAGGTCCAGACTGTTCTCTGAACGTCCCTTCCACTGAGTCCTACTGGATCCTGCCCAACGTGAAGCCCTTCAGCCCCTCGGTGGGCCGTGCTTCCCACAAGGCCGTCCTGCACGGGAAGTTCATGTGGGTCATTGGGGGATACACCTTCAACTACAGCTCCTTCCAGATGGTGCTCAAGTAAGTGGCTGCTCCTTTCTCCTGTCCTTCCTCAGGGGGCTTAGGGGAGACAGGTCCTACCAGGGAGGGAGGTTCTCCCTTCTAACTTAGCTGGAAGCTTTAGATCTTTTCCAGATTCTTTATTCATGGTCTTATTTTCTGCTTGTATTTTTCTTATGATTATGGAAAGTGAAAATACGGGCAACATCAAACTGCATGTGATATTGATACGTACTTCAGTTGTGTGAAAAACTGCAAAACATGAAGAGGTTTGTGGTGATAAAACAGTGAAAGATATTCAGTGCTGGTGTTTTCAGATAGTGCATTTTGAAACCCATGTGCATTATTGATGTTAATTTATGATTCCAGGAGACTTGTATTTAGTGTTTGCACTTTGCCTGCTGATGCCACGCCAGTAGGGGCAGGCAGGTCACCTGTATTCCACTTTTTTGTACTTACGGCAGTTTGTGTGTGGGTGTTTGACCAGCTCTTGAAAACAAAGTTGAAGCAGCTGTAAATAGTACCTGGGTGATTTGGATGGTAATTTTATATGTAGAGGCCCTAAATGTGGCAAATACAAGAATTAGGATATATTTAGCATGTTTACTTCTGTTGTTGTCTACCTGTTGCTTTCTTCCACATGTTTGCAATCATCCAAAACAAATCCTATAATCTTTTGGATTTTTCTTTTCTACCTTTGTTATTTATTTTTTTACCTCTTGTATCTAATGTTGTCCATTGATTAATTAATTAAAATATAAAGGAAATGAAAATCAACCATATAGTTAAGAGGGTGCCCAACAGTAAATCTTCAAAGTAGTGCAAAAGCATGTGGCATGAGCAGTTTAGTGGGGTGGGGGTTTTTATGTGGCTGATAACAGAACAAGTCTTGTCATTTTTGTTAATTACTCCTATTTTCTGAGGTTGCTGATGGGTCCTTTAAAGAGCTGCTCCTGTTTTGCTTCAGGAATGTTTGGTGCACTGTCACAAGTTAGTGCACTGCTGTAATAGTTCAAAGCAATGGCAATGATGTTATTGCTGCTAACAAATTACCATGTCAGAGGAACACGGACTGATCAAGACTGCTAAACAGGAGTTAGTTTAAACATACAAGCCCCTCTATTTCGTCTGCAGGTTGAAAATGTTTCCTTTTCTGTTTCTCTTCCAGCTACAACTTGGAAAGCAGTATCTGGAATGTAGTACCTGTATCCAAAGGGCCGCTCCAGAGATACGGACACACTCTTGCTTTGTATCAGGTTTGACTCTTCAGTGTTCTGCGTAATGAATTCCTTTGTGTGTGCTGTTTGTGATCTTAAAAGGAGTCACCATGAACAGAGGCTTTTGAGGATAATTTAATTTCTAAATATTTTATATTAATGTTTTCTTCAGTGCTTGAGTGTATTGCACGGTTTTTGGAACAGAGATGGTGCAGTAGTTCTCAGTCACTTTGCTGACCAGAAACCTTCCCAGCTAAACCTGCCCATAAAAGGCAGGGGGTGTGTGAGGTATAACTGGGGTTGTGGGCTGTGCTCTTGCTCATCAGGCACCACCCCAGGGACTGAACCCCACAGACAGAGCCTGTTGCTGGTAGCAGGGTCCTTTGGCAGCCCCGTGGCAAGTGATGGCCCAGGTCTGGGGACTTTTCAGGGAATTCCAGTCAGGAGCACAAGGAGGTGGCTGGAGAGAACGCTCCACCCTGTGCCTGAGGGGTGTGTCAGGGAGACAAGCCACGGAGGATGGCAGACCTGTTAACTGTGACACAGAAATGCAGAACTGGCATCACAGATTTTCATTTGTTTGCTTAAGACACCCCCAGCAGGGAAGGACACAAAGGATTGGATCAAGGCAGAGCAGAGCGTTCATCTCGCCTGGTAACACGTCCTGAATAATGGGAAACAGTGAATGCCTAGGGAAGAATAGAAGGAAAAATGACAGGAACTTAGAGAAGCTTCCTCAGAATACTGGCCTACTTTGCAGCTGGGATTTCCTAAAATAGGATAGTTTTTTTGTGGAAAAACTATAAATCCATGTTGTTTTTTGGTTTGTTTTGCCTTTTTTTTTTTTTTTTTTTCAATTTTTGTATCATATATTTATTTTAACTTTGACATCATCCTGGCCCCAAGAATTCCAGAATATTTTTTTAAGAAGTAAATCCTTTTCAGAAACTGGTACTAGCTGGTTTAATTTTGATAATCCCTACTTCTTATTCTCCATTTGTTTTCTCATATTACTCATGAATTTCTGTAAGGCCATCATACCCTCTACCATTTCTTTTTTATATTGAAAATTCCATGTATTTTTAATAATCCTCTATAAGGAAGGTGTTTCATACCTTGGGTAACATTGTGTCACTGCCTTTACCTCTTCTAATTCTGTTACGTCCCTTCCGAGAAAGGAGGAATCACAGTCTTTCGTGTGTTCTTACCTCAGAGGTTGATGTCACAGGGCATTAAGGGTCTAATTTGTTCCTATTCATTCTTTAGGGTATTTTAGCTTTTTGAAAATCTGCTCTTAGCTTTGAAGTGGTGTTTTCCCAGAACTGTTAGTTACAACCTCAAGATCTCATTCTAAGCAAGTCAAAGCCCATCCCCTTATGTATAGACTTAAAGTTGTTTTTTACACATAGGCATCTTTTCATCCTTATGCATGTGAACATTTGTTTACCCCTCTGTTTTTTCTTGTATTGCACATTCAGTATTAGGAGATTCTTCTGCAATTATTTGCTTTTGACCATTGTCTCAACTATTTTGAGTAAAATAGTATACTCAAAAAGTATTGCTCTTTTTCCATTCATCCCTCTGCCAGTTTGTTTTTTTAGCATATTGAACAAGCAAATCCCACTTGCAGTTGTCTGTAGGACACCACTAATAACCTTTATTCATTTAAGAAGTGACTATTTTTTCCCCCAAACTTTACTTTATAGACTTAATTAGCCTCGTGTTATCTGCTTTCCTTGTTCAAGAACATCTTAGTTCCTTTAGGGCATGAGAAATATTATCAAGCATCTTTTGCAAATTTCAGGTAAATGTATCATCTGGACCTTTGATTTCTTCAGAAAAAGCCAATGCTTTATTTGCAAGATAAAACTTCCCTTTTCAAAAATTCATAGAATTTTTCTGCATCTGTTTGTCTGTTTCACTCCCTGAATTCTGTCCTGTCTGCCTCTCCCTGATCAGTCTTTTGGTATGGATGTATTTTTAAGCAGGAATTTACATACTACAGACAGGGGTTAGCTCTTTAATGCCTTCAGAACTGATTCCAGGGAAATTTCTTTGCCAGATTTGGAGTTTTTTCCCTACTATAACCTTCTGGTTTCAATTTTTGCTATGGAAATACCTGTAAAGTCTACCATGAAAAACTCATGTGGGAAAGTTAACCTCACGTTATTGCTATGGCCTTCACTTCTCAGAATACTCCTTCAGACAGTCTCTAGGCCCCACAAAGTACCTAGTTAGATGTATTTAATGCATTTGAAAAATGATGTGTTAGTACTTTATATATAAATTTTGCAGACATCTCATTAAGGTGTTTCATGTCTTGCCTTTCTGTGTGTGTCTGTTTTAATCTCCTGGAGTTTCTGAACCTTTGTTTTGAACTCTACTTTTTCTTCTAAGTCTCCATTATCCTCCTTTTAAGTTCAACTTTATTTATTTTGTTATTTGTAGTGGAAAGTTTTGCTTTCTTTCTTAAATAGGAAGCATCTGTGTGATCTGAGCAAAAATGTCTTACAATGTCTTCGTGTTTTCACTAAAGATTTTACCCTTGTCATTAAAGATTTTACTCTTTTAGATGTACATTTTAGTTTCTTTTTATGTTTGGTCTTCTTTTATGTAGTGAGTGCTTCCTGTAGGTTAAGAGGAATTGAAGGCATGGGCTGATATTTTCTCTTGTTTTCCTGGTGTCTGTTGTTCTTACAGAGATGTTGAATGTGTGTGTGGCATGGTGAATATTGTAGAGGTGTTTTCAGTAGTAATATAAACTAGATTTTGTGCATGCCCTAACATCAACTCAAAGCTTGCTTTTCTTCCTGTCAGTTCCCTGATTTATGACTAATGTATTATCTGTTCTTTGAAAGGTCAGATCTTTTTGACCACTGTCTTTGGTTATTACAGTTCTTGTAGAATGTGGACTTTTTAGTCAAGAAACGTTTGAGTAATGTATCATTTAGCAGTTCAGAATAAAGGCTTAAAATATAGTTTAACCTTTTTATTTGACGGTGCTAACATTTTTCTTCAGACATTCCAGACTAAAGGGTAACCATTTTAGAAATGCTTTCACCAGCAAATATTAAAATGATAGACCTGTGTTAATTCAGACATCTCTTTGGATCTCAGTGGGGAAGTACAACTCAAGTTAATAACAATGAAAACTGCAAGCAAAGGGATAGTGAAGAAGCTGTGGCTGTTGGTGAAGACACATGTTAATTAGCAATTAGGATTCACTAATAATGAACTCATGTGAAATAATTAACTAATAGGCTGCTTGTACTAGGGGTTATGTCAAAAGTTACATGGGCCAAAAGGAGCTGATCGCGCAAGTCAAAGAGATTTCAAGGGGAAAAAGTACATCCTTCTGTGACAACTTCTTACATTAACTTGTCAGGATAAAGTTCTGATATTTTTCCTTTCAGATCTTCAGTCTCTTGAAAAAAAACAGAAAAAAGAATTTAGACTGAAGAGCAGTAGAACGTAATACCTAGAGATGGCAGCTTTGAGCTGTGTTTTCAGCTCTGTACCAGTAATTGTGTAATGTTTCCTTTATGGTTGAGAGAAAAAAAAATATCCACAGAGAAGAAATTAGATTTAGTTTTTGACTTGAGCTCCTGAGATTTCAAAGCCTGGTGCTAGGCTGGGGTGAGAGCGCAGAGCCAGCGCTGCCCGATCGTGGTGCAAGGTAAACTGCAGCTGTGTGTTTGACTCTGGAGAATGAAGTTCCTGAGCCCATTTCCCTCAGAAAGCTTCTTTAATAAAAACTGAAGTGCTGTTCTTCATTCTGAAGAAAAAAAGGTCAGAAGACTCCCACTGATGTACAGTTATAACAAATGCCTGAGACTTTTTATGCATATATAGAGGAGAGACTATAAAAGAGCTCTTGCTTTTAGACCAACCAAACTGTTCAACAGTGTTCCCTTCAGTGCCTCCTTGGGATGGCTGTTGGAAAGGTGCTGTCCTTGTCAGCAGTGGTTCTGCAGCATCTCAGAGATTGTACTGAGATCCTGGCACCTCGATACTGAAAATAACAACATACTTTGAAATCATTTATATAAGAAATGGGATTATAAAGGCGCTGGAGGAGATGACTTGTGAGGCTTTTAGGTACATATAACTTTGATAAACATGACTAGGGAGGGGGTTAGCATAAATTCCAAAATACTGCATCCCTGGAATTAAGAAGAAAGGGAGTTGCCTACATGAAAGATGTGTATGTGGTCACTGCTGGGACTTTACTCCGTCAGTTTTTGGTAGTATCACCAAAACTGATGGAATTTGGCCTCGTAATTGAACTGTTGGTGCTGGTCCCACAGCAGTGGAAGGATGGCTGTGCTTTGAGGTTTGTTTCCTTTGACACTGGCAATAGAAATGAAGAAGGCAGGCTGATGTAGTAATCACAGAGATATTTTGCGGTATACAGACCATTTTATACATAGTCAAACTTAATTAAACTCATTTGAGTTTTATGAATGTTACTTCCACTTTTAAAACTTTATTAAAAAAGGATAATTGTTTTGATTCCTTTAAAAAATTAATTGGTATTGATGTTGAGTCTGTATATATCTTCTGGTATTTTTATTAGTCTCATCAAAAGCTAGCGTTAACAAAGCAAACTAGAATAAAAACTTTTCCTGCTTTAATATGAACGAGATAAAATCTTTCACCAGTTGGTTTATTGTTATTCTTTTAATGCCTGTTTTTGTTGGCTACTGTAGTATAATTTGAATAGCACTAGGAATGTAGAAGTATTTTCTAACTATTCCATTAGTAGCTATCAGTAGGTTGTACCAATAGTTTCTGTAGTTTTATTGTTCTATGACTTTGAATTACATCTTATGCACAACTTGCTCTCTAATTCTGATTTGCAGATCTCAGAAGTGTGAGAAGTAGGTGAGATGAGCTGCCATGCACCTTTTGTCTGTAGTCTAGAGAAAAGCCTGTTCAGAGTTCCCTTCAATTAAATGGCCCTAATTCGTCAAGAGATTGGCTCTTTCTGTAGAAGTGCAATGTTTTTCATTCCCTGTTTCAGTGTTACATTCCAATTGGTCTGAAAGTGAAGCTCCAGTAAGGTCGGCTTAATTAATACCTTTAACTATAGCCAGCAACCGTTGGAAAACGGCAAATAATGAAGAAATAAAGTGACAGCCCTCTCGATTAGCTTGATCTCCTGACATACAACATGGTGCAGTATTGTCCTGACCTTGAATTTGGTCCTGTTGGGAACTTAAGTAAAAATGTTCCTCTCATGTAACTTATTCAGGTTCTTATTCAGAGAGGATATAGTCCCACAATAAGGTAAGAATTAATAAATCAGGCTGCAGGAGGAAGAGTTAAGTGAAGATTGCTTTCCAGTCTGTCAGACCTGAGCTAATGGGAGGATTACTGGATCAGGTAGAAATGTAATTAATTTTTAGTTTCGATATAACACATAAAATGTTCTTAATACTGTTCACCATATTAAAGGAGATAACAGTTTGGGAAAAGGAAGAGGAGGTATTAGACAGACCTAAACCGGGTGGTACATGTTGAATGCAGAAGGCTTGTGGTGGATGAGTTATTGCCCGATGACATTTTTTGAGACTTATATTTTGCTTGGAAAAAAATTTGGAGAATGTCTTTAATGATGTACACATTTAACTAAACTTTAAAAAATTTCAGGTAAAAGTGTAGAGAACATAAATCCTAATAAATGTTAGAGTCCTGTTAGTTTACACAAAGTTAATTTCTATACCAATGTGTGAATACAGTCTAGGGGAAAAAAGATTGACAATCTTGTTTCAAGAAAATAGAGAATGACTGTTCATGTGGCTTGTGAGTAGCATTTCTTTGGCCAGTTCTTCAGGAACAGGTTGGATTTATATAAAAATTAAGGCAGAAAATTCATTTCTGAGAGAGAAACTTTTCTGTGTAGCCATGATATAGTTAAGAAATACAAAATGAAAATTATGTGGTTATTTTAATGTGATTAACTTCCTTCCCATTCATTAGAAATGGATTATAAATTACCCCTTTGTTGCATTTTTGTTTCACCTTTTTTTAGTGGTAACTACCAGATAAGATTCTTTTGGAAAGCAGGCAGGATTTGCATAACAGTGTGTCATTCCAAGGTACAGCCTGAGCTGCTAAGTATTGTTCCTTTAGGAAAAAAGAAAAATTGGGAAGTCTAAGGAATAGAACCATGATGAGTTTTAGAAGTCCTGAATTCCTGCATTTATATGAAATATAAAATCAATATTAATGCTGAGATAAGGTGTAGGGAGAAGAACATGTCCAAGGTGAATGGAACTGATGTTTTTGGCTGTCTGTGTGTTCAGGGTTCAGTGTGAGGTGTGCAGAAGGGTCACTCTGCTCTGCTGTGCAGTCTGTCGACTGGGAGCTAACAGACGACGGGGTGCTCCTGGTCTCTTGGTGATCTTCTTAAAATCCTTCTTGATCTGTGTCCTTTTTCCTCACGGTAAAATGCTCCTCTGGCAAGGATCTTTGAGCAACCTCTCTCAGTCTTGACCATTCTCAATGAAAAGAAGAGAAATGTTTATTCTTATATTTAAATTGAATTTCTTGTGTGAATCCAAATTGTGCCCATCACCTCTGGTTTGTTTGCTGGATTATCTTTGGAAGAGTCTGGCTCCTTCCCGTTTAACTTCTGCCACCAAGCATTTAATTTTATTTGAATTATTTGGTTATTTAACATGCATCTTCTCCAAAGATGGTGATGGAATCAATCAGAGGAATATATTAAGAGGAATTTTACTGCTGTAAATTGTATTGATTCTTCCAACATTCAAACTATGACAGTTTCCTCTTGCTCCTATATTTGAGTTGTTCTCTTGGTATTATTCTGTCCAGTCAAAAATGTGTATGTCAGTCATTACTCTGTAAGAGAAATCCTAGATCAAGTGAATGTCTTTTTCTTCTCTTGAGAAATGTGATTTAACTATTTTGTTCAAATCCTGGGTTTGGTTTTATCATTCCTGCCTTCTGCTGTTCCTCTCTGCCCAATATGCACACTCAAATATTTACAGATCCTATACCTTTTGTTATCTTTCTTTATCATTATTGTTCATCAAAATTTTCCACCGAAGTAGTTTTTTCAGGGAAAAAAACACGATTTGAGAAAATGGAAACATTTCTTGGAAAGTTTGGGTTCCGTTGAAGCAAACAGGAGCTGCACTGGCTGTTTTGTTGGCTTGGACCTGAGCACCTGCCAAGAAACCAACTGATGTGCTCTGCAGGTGGGACTGGCATGACGGAGTGAGCTGTCGACCTGCTCTGTTTACAGGAAGAAATTTCTCGTTTTTGCTGGAATTCCCCACTGAGCAGGAGCTCTGAAGTTCAATAAACAGTGTACTTTTCTATACTTCAATTTGCATAAAGCAATATTTATATGAAATTTTGATTTAAAAACCACAAGGTCTTTCAAAGTTCCTGTAACTTCCTAAGAATGTTACTCACATGATATGATATATCTAATATGACTAAGGTTAATTTATTGAGTAAATGCTCACCTTTACTGTCTCACACTGGGATTGAAGGTGTTGCTTTTGACACCTGGTATCAAAACTTTAAAATACAAATGTATTGGAGGCCTTGTATCCTCTTGGTGCTTATCTGCCTGTTTTGTTGTCTCTTCCATGGAAAAGTCTGCATCTTGGCCTTCTTTCTCCTCTAGACTGAGTACCATTTTTAAGATCTTTCATTTGGGCCAGATTCTTCACACTTTTTGTGCACTGATTTCACAAAGACTCTCAATTTAATATTTTTTGTTGCCTTTTAATTTTTTTTTTTATTTTACTTTGCAGTCCTGTTTTGTTTGCTGTCTTAGAAACAAATATCTACTAAGCTTAGTTAATATAAAGGTCAGAAATGTTTGTGTACTAGCCCACTTGGAACTCTGTATCTTACATATTGTGTCTGCCATAAAGCCTCACCTTTAGCATATACCTTGATTTATATCTAGTATATAAGTAATTTATAAAGGTAGTTTAAAATTTCTAGTGATTCCTTCTTTCCTATCACAATTTTTATGCTGCTTAGGACCATTTGCACTTGTATCATTCCTACAATCCCTTCCTGATTAGGGATTTCCAAATACATGTCTATCTTTATGTGCTTAGGAGGTTGGGTTTTGCCCTGTATTGGTATGAACATAACATTTTTAAATTTCATTTCTGTATTTCTTCTACTGACTTTGGTCTCTCAGTGTTCAACTGATCATCACTTACTTTTAAAACGTTTTTCACCAGCACTATGAGCTTGTTAATTTCAGAAACAGCCCTTAGCAAAGCTTAGTTAAATCTGTTTTTGTGGCTGATAAAGCAGTTGTCATGACCTTCTTGTCTTTTTCTCTGTGAATATTCCTGTATACAGGATCTGCTGTGTCACCTAAAAGATTGCTCCTCACAGAAGTGTTCTTTTATCTGAACTTTGAATCATTTCAGCAGAACTGTGAGGAGGACTTTCCTCTTGTCAGCTGTCTGAAAGTTCATGCAGCTCTTCAGGTCACCTTTTTTTTCCCCAAAGTGTCTTTCCTCAGTGTCAGAAATAGTTTTTTTTTCAAATGCTGTTCTACAGCCCCTGCAGCTCCCTAATTAGCTCTCTCTTTATGCCATAGTTATCTGCATTTGAAAATAAGTAGTTCACAGTTTTAGTGATGCTGATTTGACTTTTGAGATTTCTGTGGTGTTGTAAGGAATGAGCCATTTAGGATCCTGTCAAGAAGAATATTTGTTTGAGCCATTCCTTTGGATCAGTGCACATCCTTCTTCAGTTTTTGTGGGTCTTTACCAAGCTCTTTGAAATGTTTTATCTCATAGGAAAAGAATGGGTTCAGATAGATATCTCTCTAATCCTCCTACAAATTCCTTCTGTGAACATCTTTTGTTCAAACACCATAGCACAGAGTATCCCTGCCTAGGAATGATCAAAATTCCAAATTGAGAAATGTTCTCCTGCCTCCAATGAAAAGAATAGTTGAAAATTTTGCAGAAATTTCAAGTGTACTGTTGAAGACATATTGGACAGTTTGGTCAGTGATTTGCTGACTAATCTCTCAGGGTCATGAGGAGTCTTTTACTCTTCTGGACGCTGGTCCTTACCATCAGCCACAGCCACATGGGCAGCATTATAGCCCTCAAAAGCCTTTGTTTTGCTGGACTAAAAAGAATTGTCATTGTACTGATCACCTAGACTTGCCATGCCTGCCCATTCATAAAGAGTCAGGAGTTCATCTTTCTTGATGTGTAGGATGATAATAACCTGAAGTTTACATTTCTGTGTAAATCCATCAGCTCCTTGTACAATGTCTGAAATTTCTGCGTGATTGATACAAACTTCTTAGGTAGTTTCCTTATCTTCCAGTCTTTTTTTCTGAGCCTTAGTTTTTCATGCCAAGTCAAATTTTGCCAAATGTACTAAACCTGCAACTTCCTTTTTTTTTTAAATTTAAACCTGGTAAGGCTGAATTTAGGGCAAGACTCAGATATTACACTGCAGAATGCAGAAGACAACTGCCAACTGTACATTATGCAAATGGATGCAGAGTGCATGGGGTGGTTATGTCCTAGCACAGACTGAGTATCAGTCTCAGCACCAGAGGAAGTTTTTTCCACCCAGTATAAACTGTCCTTGAGGAAGTCAGCGAAGCCAACGATCTGGAATTTGTTCTGTGACTTTGCATACCTTGGCTAACAAATCCAGATGAGTGAAATGCAGTAGGATTTGCTTTCAGTCAATATTTAAGTAAATCACCCATTACTTACCAGAACAGATGGCACTGCAGTTTGAGGTGTGTGGTTCATGATGACTGGAATATCTGTCTTGCATTCCTTAAAAAGAACTCAAAGTACTCCCCTACGGGACTCGATTTAGTCAATGTGCTCAGAAGAGCCAACCACATGCTGGGCTGCATCAAAAGCAGCCCAACCAGCAGGCTGAGGGAGGTGATTGTGCCCCTCTGCTCTCATGAGAGCCACCTGGAGCCCTGTGTCCAGCTCTGGGACCCCCAGCACAACAGGCACTGTTGGAGCAAGTCCTGAGGAGGGGCCACGGTGGTGATCAGGTGTCTGAAGCACCTCCCCAAGAGGACAGGCTGGAGGACTTGGGGTTGTTTAGCATGGAGAAGGGGAGGCTTTGGGGACACCTTATAGCACCTTCCTGTGCCTAAAGGGGTGACACGAGAGCTGGGGGGTGATGTTTTACAAGGGCATGGAGTGGTAGGACGAGGGGAAGTGGCTTCACGCTGTCTGAGGGCAGGTTTGGTTTAGGTACTGGTAAGAAATTCTTCCCTGTGAGGGTGGGGAGGCCTGGCAGGGGGTGCCCAGAGAAGCTGTGGCTGCCCCATCCCTGGAAGTGACCAAGGCCAGGTTGGAGGGGCTTGGAGCAACCTGGACTGGTGGAAGATATCCCTGCCCATGGTGGTGGGGGTGGAACAAGATGATCTTTCAGCCCAGACCACTCTATGATTCCATACACACATTGTCCCTTTTCTTTGAGTTCTGGTCACTGAATTTTCTCAGGACTTAAATTACTTTGCTATTAAAAGAGAATGTGTTCTCTTGTGCACGTGCTGAATGAAATCCCCATAGACTGAGTGTGTGGAAAATCACGTTTTAATTCTGTGAACAGTTCCTTAAGAAAACAATATAATATCCTTTCTGTTTAGCTTTTTAAAAATAGAATGCTGCAGTATGGATTAGAAGAGCCATGTAATTAAAGGTTTTCTGGTTGAAATAATCTCCTTGAGATTCATTTTGGTGTCATTTTCATGGCTAGGTTTATTTTTCAGAGAAATAGACTCCTTATCATTGTTGGTTTAGTTTAAGTATCATTGTGTGGGATTAGTGTCTGATACTGAGCTGGTTAATGTAAGATTAAATGTGAAGATTTAAATCAGATTGCTCAGTTATGAAATACTGCTCGGCAGAGGAGTGTGCAGTTCAGATGTTATCTGTCTGTAATCCATTATTTGCTTTCTCCTCTCTCCCTTCCCATTTTTATAGGAAGACATCTACATGTATGGAGGCAAAATTGAAACAAGCAATGGCAACGTCACCGATGAACTGTGGGTTTTCAACATACCCAGCCAAACGTGGAGCCCCCGAGTTCCTGCAGTCCTTGTCCACGGCCAGCAGTACGCTGTGGAAGGTCACTCAGCACACGTAGTGGAGCTGGACAGCAGAGATGTGGTTATGATTGTAATTTTTGGATATTCCTCCATATATGGCTACACAAGCATTGTGCAAGAATACTACATCAGTAAGTCACTTTCAAATCATTTTTATCAGGTACTGATACAAAAGGTGCTGTTTTTTTTAAAGTGAGTATCACTCCTGTTTTCAGAAAGAAAAAGATGTGTTTTCCAAAATAAATAAAGCTTCACCTTTATTCCTTCAAATCATGTACATTGGATTTCTTGTTAAGCGATGGCATTTCATATGTGTTTGGAGCACCATGGCACTTCCCATTGTGTACATGGGTGTGGTACCCTAAAGGGGATAAATACTGAAACCAGAAATTCCACACTGTGGCAATTGCGATTTTTTAACACAGGCTTGCTGTTTTTAACCACACGGCAGAAGAGCAAAACCGACAATAATTTAGTTACTCTAAAGGTTCTTTAGTGTTGGTGTATTATTTTCATTCTGTTGTGTTCCTTTTAAATGTAATAACTTAGTTCATCATTATATATAGGGTTCTAACTAAAATGTGTACCTGTTGCTGTTGGAGGTAATAATTGAAAAAATTGAAAATGAACTCTAATTTTTGTAAATAAAACCCATGTCTGTCTGGGTTTCCCCTTGCAAACTGCAAGCTGTTCCTAGGGGTGATTTTAAATGCTAAACCAAAAGAAATCTTTTTATCATAGACATGGTACATTTAAGATAAGATTTCAATGGAGTAATATTGAAAATCTGCACCTGATAAATTCTTAGAAATATTTATATGCCTACTAATTAAAATTAATCTTCTACTTTTTTTTAATCCCTTTTTTCTGTCGAGTTTATCTGAGTCTCTCAGTTATTTGTGCAATTGCAGAAGGCATAATACAAAATTTCAAAGTAATACCTACATGTTAAAGGATAATAATTGTTTTTAATTGTCCCATTTAACTTTTTAAAAATGTATTCATATTTATATAAACACTGTTTAGGCAGATTTGTAGGTTGGGGAAATCCCTTCAGAACTCAGATGGTTCTTATGCTCTCTGGCATTATCTCTGATGGCACTGTCAAAATTATATAACAATGCTGAAAAAGGATAAAAGTGAGTGGCAATAAGAGGAAGAGCACCATAATGTGCTTTATCCACACTGAAAAATTCCAATTTAACTGCATAAAAATTACTATAGAACTCTGGTCTTAGAATGATGTTTCACAACCATATTTTAAGATTTGTTAAGCATTAAAGGCCATTTTTGGGAAAAACTCAATTTCAGAAAGTTGTTTTTTTGACCTACCAGAGGTGATTTTTTCTTCTGTGAAGAAAACAATATGTTGTTCTAGTTTTCTGCATGCTCATGTAGTGTAATATCCGTTGGAACTTTAAATTATTTGCTTCTTTGCATGCTGCTAATTTAGTATAGAGTAGAAGTACCAATTTTATTCTCACCTGTTATTATGGTTAGTTTAATTATGAAGAAGGGAACATGATTTGTAGTGTAAAATTTTCTGCCTGGCTGATTTTATTGATGGCCTTATGGTTGAAATGGACAGCTTGTTCCTATTTTAATTTTTTTTTTTAATGTTACAGCTACATTTGTGGAGGATTAATAAAAGAGAGTATAGCTAAGCATCTATAATACAAACAAACAAAAACAAACACCCCAAACCTTTCCTGCCATCGTGATAAACTTGGAGTAAGAGAAAGCACTTCTCTGTCAGTTATGTGTCAATTATTCTCAAGTTGTTGTGTCTCCTTTTTGAGATCTTATTTTTAGCATATTCTTGTGAGAAATTTAGTTTCTTAGAGAAAATGTGCTTCACTTGCATCAAGTATAAAGGAAAAGTGTAACAATATAGGGCTTTACTGTGGAAACCCATGGACTTCAGCAGTCTCCTCTCTGATGAAGGATTGGTTTTTGGGGCTTGCAGCGCTTTGCAGAACGTGGTGTAACTGAACCACTGCTGCCACGGAGAATTCTCACTTCATTTCCCCTCACTGCATCCCCCTCCTTTCCCTCCCCTCTAAGTTAAATGAATTTTGTGGTAAATTTTCCTGAATTCTGTGTTGGCCGTGGCATTTATCTACAGTTTTGCAGCTGTAGGAATACGGTTTAAACCATAAAATTTCAGCTAGTGGCTTGAATTAAGAATGACTATTTTTTGGGAGGACTTTAGCAGTTCAGAATCCAAACTTAAAAAACATAGGAAGTGAGAAGTAGTCCTGTGAACTCACCTGAATAGCACAGAAATTTCTTAAAAATAAGGGCTTCTGACTTTATAAAAAGAAAATAAGAACCCAATTTTCTCTTCCTCTGCTTGCTTTAAAAACATATTACTTTAACATTTCAAACTGTACTGCTTTATTTTTTCTACGCATTACCAGTAATGGCTTTTAGCCCTAATGAAGGCTGTTTTTCAAGCATTTCTCTCATGCCTACTGAAAGGAAGAGCCATTGAAAGAGGCACTTTATCCTTTGGTCCATATGAAGTGAAACCTCTAGGATCCAGTTCTTTGATGAACTTTGATGGACTTGATACATGGAATTCTGGTGGTAAAACCTTCTTTAGTTGCTGTGACCATGATTTCCATGGGGTCTGGGTTAAGAAACCTCTGAAGAAGTTTTAAATAAATGTGGAAATCCCTAACTTTTCATGTAGGTATGTAGTTGTTGTTAATAAAACATGTCAATCAAAGGAGTGCCTGGTCTGAAAATGTCTCTGGCATAGTCAGATTAGGGAAGAAAGCAATTTTTATCAAAGTAGAATAAATTCTGGAATAATTGGGTAGGATTTGCAGGCAGATTTTCACCATGCACAGGCGCATGAATTTATTTCCCCTCCAAGGTGTGGTGGCTGCTGCAGGAACAAAAGAGCTTCCTGTTGTCCTTTCTTGCTGTGCCCAGACTTACGACTTCTGAGGAACCAGTAAATCCTGCTGGGGGAATTATGTGAATGATTTTACTAACTTGAACCATAAAGCTTCTCTGGGTTACTCCCCAGGGAAATTTATTTCCCTTTAGGTTAGCAATACCTCATAAACCTTCTAAGAATCTCAATGTGAGTCTCAAGGTGAATATAATAATAGTGTTTTGTTTTAGCTGAGGTTTATAAGGGCTCCTTATATATTAAGAAACTTCTGAATAAGTCTTTGGTGATTTCATTTTATTTCTTTTACAAGACAGAGATTTCTTTGGATTAGCAGAATATCACTGTTTTTTAGACTGAATTTTTTATGGCTTTAGAAGTAGGTTATAGATTGCTTTTGATTAAAAATATTTCTTTGAAATAATGTAAAAACAAAGGGCCCCATGAAGTAAACATGCCACCTTCTTTTTTTAAAGTTAGCATAAACTTCCTGGTTGCTTGAAAAAATTTAAAGTTTGTCCCTGTGATGAAATGAAGATGGCACACCAAGGTGCTTCTTGGACATTTTGTTCTTACCTGATGTGTCTGAAGGTTGTATTGTGATAAGGACAGATCAGGCCAATGTATCTTCCTTATTTTTACCCTGTGTATTAGACTTGAAATTTAGATCTGGAAAAAAAAAATCTAATTTCCTTCTTTCTGGCTTGTTTGTTCATGAAGCTTTTTCTGCATTTGACTTTTTAAGGTGTTGAGAATGCAGTTTCACATGAGTGATTTGGTCAGTCAAGTACTTATGATATAATGATAAAAGGAGGGGAATCTCTAAGTATGAGAAGGGTTATGTAAACACCTTCAATAAAAATTGAATTTTTGTTGAAAAAAAAAGATAGGTGAAGGTTCATATCAATAAGTTGCTTCAAAAAAGCAGATAATATCCATAGTAATGTCTTTAAATATAGATAAATTGTATTTTTGTCTGAATGATGCAATATTCAAGATGCTGAAGTGGGAATGATATCAAAACTATACATACACATTTCAGTATTTGAAATTCAGGCAACTCAGCTAAATTTTAGAATGGGAAATAGAAGGAGAAACTTTAACACTGCTTTTAACTTTTATTTCAGGAAGATGTTGCTGGACCTCATTTCTTGAATTTAGGTAGTTATTCATAGCACATGTTTTTCATTATTCAAGAAGGTACTTCTTTTCCTATTTCTGCCCAAGTCCTGTAAAGCGATGCAATGTGCAATGTTACTGTGACAGTGTTCTAAATGCTGCACAGAATCACAGACCCAGTTAGGCTGGAAAAGACCTCAAGATCACCAAATACAACCAATGCTACATAAACCATAATGCTCCATAAATGCTACATGAACCAGTCAGATATAAGTGCAAAATATTCTATCATGCGTATTATCAACAGCATAATAGTGTCAATTTATGTGGAGAAATAGTTCTTTTTCCCTGAAAAGCATATATGCCAATTTCTAGGACTGATCATTAGATAAATAAATGAAGATACTGTTGGTAATAGAAAGGTGTGTCTGCAGGCTGACTCCTCACCAACCCTCTTACAGAAATTGTATCAAGTAAATCTATTTGTCATCAAAGTAATATGTATGTAACATACAGGATTACTAGTAAAAATTTGATATTTGTGTTCAGAATTGCGCTTCTTAATAGCTTGATAATATCCAATGTAGGGATTGAAATAAATTACTACTTACATTACACTACACATAAATAATGTAAGTATTCCGTGTCAGCTATAAATAGTATATTACATAAATACCAGCATTCATACACACAAAAATCGTCACAATTCTTCCTTAGAATCTATTCTTTAGAACTTGCCATAAGCACTTGTTACTGAAAAAAATGTAACTTACAGAGGCAGTGCCTGGAAACTATTTAATGAAGTTACGACAGCAATGGTAATAACTGAAAATCATGAACAGAAGAATGCAGAGGAAAAAGAGTTAATCTAGGATACCTAGGTAATATCAGACAAGATTGGAATGGGATCTAACCTAACTCTCAGAGGAAGCAAGGTGTGTGGTGTTGTGTGCTAGCCTTGGATAAATAACTTTATAATGGCAGCCAGTTGAGGTTAGGAATTGAGAGACTGCACCATTTTGGGTGTCCTTGTCCAGTCTCCGAGAGGCTGGAAGTGAATTCCTTCTGTTTCCTGTCTGTAGAACTGACTCCCAACCATCACAGGCTCTTCTGTTTAGGCTGCCTCGAGCAGGAAACACCTCCTGGTTGCTCTTTTGGTGACTTACATAATCATCTGGGAACATGGAGGGGAAAAAAAGACATTTTGGGGCTATAGGCAGCAAGAACTCACTTAACATATATTTTTTTTTTTCCTATGATAAAGTGTTTTCCAGTTGTGTTCTATTCTTCAGCCATAATAGCTATTGTGGCTGGTTTTATTTGGAGTCTCTTTGCAGTTATTAATCATGTGATGTAAAACGTGGATTTAAACGCCAATTTAATGGGCTGCTATCAAATTAGTCTTTTGTGAGTTTTCTGCAACTTAATGGGGATATTTGCAGTTAAATAGCTAAGAAAGAGTAGTTGGAAGTGGATTTTAGCTCAGTAATTTTATGGTTCCTCCCCAAGTGTCTGCCCATAGCCATGCACACTTTGAGCTGCCTTATGTTATGTGCTTCTCCTGACTCACTGCAGTCCAGTCTCTGCCAGGCTCCTCCAGACTCCCCATGACTGAGCACAGGTGTTCCTAATGAGTCTGAAGGAGCTGGAGCACTGAATTCTCATCAGCCTTCTCTGGCAAGAATTAATCATAACTCCTCATCTCATATTTTCAAGAAGCTTTGGGCTTTTTTTTTTTGTTTGTTTAGCATGAGTGCGAAAGTCACACATGAGAGAGGCTGAGGTACTGCCTGGCAGCTGTAACCATGATGTACTTGCGATGTAATTAAGAATGGCAGATAATAGTCTGACAACTTTATCTAATTGCAGGTATTTTGATACATTGGTATAAAATTACTTCTTAAAACAAATCCCTAGTTATTGCTGTATTTAGAATTATAGTGGAAATTATTTTATATGCTTGAAACTCCTAGTACTGTGTGTTGGCAATAGTAACCCTTAAAATGATAGTTTTTGTATGTCTGTTCCAGGGTCTAACTCTTGGCTTGTGCCAGAAACGAAAGGAGCAATTGTTCAAGGTGGATATGGCCACACCAGTGTCTACGATGAACTGACAAAATCTGTGTATGTCCATGGTGGGTACAAAGCGCTGCCTGGCAATAAATACGGATTGGTGGATGACCTTTACCGATACGAAGTTAACACTCGGACGTGGTAAGTTGGATTTATAAGGTAGGAAACCCAGTTATAGGTGACTGAAGAAAACCTAAGTGTAGAGTAAGGTAGGGCGAGGTTCTATCAAAGTCATGTGGGTGCTTCTGTATCTTTTGCACGGTGCAGAACAGCACAGCATTCTCTGCAGCAAAATGGGAGAATTGTGGTGAGGGACTGGACTTGAGTCAATCAATGAGTGGAGCTATCCATTGAAAGACGGCAGGGAGGAAGCTCTGTGCATGCTGTACAGGTTAGGAAAAGGTTCTCCCATCCAGACATAACCACTGCAGAAACAGCACGTGTGTGTTGTGTCCTCATGGTGTGAATATACTCCTGGTGTGCATTAAAGGAACTGCTATTTAAATACCTAGAAAACCGAAGAACTGTGGAATGTTATTTTTGACAAAACTATAAGAAATAAGAGAGAAAACTTCTGGTATTATATAGGAATCCTCAGTTATGAATGCTCTTGGTGTTTTTATTTCTGTCAGTTCCTTGTTCCTCAAGTTTATCGTAATGTACGAAAGCTACTTGTATGTTATGTATATAGAGTGACCTTCAATGTTTTTTCTTACCTTAGAGATGATTTGAGATCAAGAACTACTTCTTTGAACATTTTATTATTGCTATTTAATATTTATATTGAGTACTAATGGCTTAACTTTAAGCACTCAAAACTTGCCCTCACATGTTGGAAACGTGGGTGTGATTTCACTGAGGTTCTTAATACCATTAACTCATGGCATTTGGAAACATCAATACATGAATTTTTTGTTCCCTTTCATGTATTTTTAAATTTCTGGAATTTTAATCCTTTTTTATAATATTCTATTTTTGGAACAAAGTGATATTTTTTCCTTTGATGGTCTGTTCAACAATAAAATAATAATAATTGTTGGAATATTTTTATGCATTATTCATATGAAAATAATAAAGAATGCTTTGGTCCACTATACTAATGTACCATCCTCTGCAGCCTGTAGAGAGCTCAAGTCTTTCATTTTTGTGAGATTTACACCGGGAGTGAATTTCACTATGGGACTGAAAATGGGCACAGAGGATGGGCTAATGACACGTAGTAATAAAATCTTTGAATGTTTGTTTACTGTACCTGTGACACCTTATAGTTTGCATTCAAAGCACTCAGTGAGGTAACAGACTGAATGTGCCCCTGGATGGGTGTGGTATGAGGAAGAGCAGGAACTTGGATGGCTCTCTCATGCCATGCCCAAGCCATTTGCTGGTTCTCACATTTTTCTCTGCCACTCATTCCGTATCTGTGGCTGATCAGGCAGAGGTTCATCGGCTTCACTTCATTTTCGTACACAAAGCTGTTACCAGTTTTACTCAGTGCCACGTGGGTTTTCATTTCTCAGTATAAGTTAAACAAACTCTTTATTTCTTGGAATACGAGGGGGCAATATTTTAATTGCTGTGTGAACTGTATTCCTGATACACGATGGGGAATTCCAGTGTTGGTAATACCTGCATTGCATACCTTTATACCTTTATATATATTGCATACTTTTATACCATAATACCTTTGCATTACTGCCCTGCTGCTGCAGCTGGCAACTGAGGGGACAACGTGGAGCTGGGCTCGGTAAGGGCCTGAAGCAGTGGAAGCACCTGCTGGCTCCTGGGTATTTCTGTTCCCATTACAGTGGAGCTGCTGTGTGCAGCACTTGGCACTGGCACAGTTAACACGGAGTAATGTTTGCAGATACACGGATATGGGCATAAATAATGGATTCAGGGGAAAGCGTGCTGAGACTCTCAGAATTTGCATGGGCTTGATATGTGTTGGAGAGTTCTCTAGATTGCCCTCATTAGTGATGCTAATGAATAGTGAGAATCATGGCCAAATTAACAAACTCCCAGTTCTGCTGAATCTCGAGGAAAAGTTGCTGTTACTGGAAGGAATGAAACTCAGCACACAATATGCACAAATTATAGGAAAAAAAGCCCACAGTATGGTAGGGACCAGGACTGGGGCAATGCACTTGGGTCACAAGTAGAAAAATGAGTAGAAAAAGAAAACTTATGGAGATTGCTGTTATATCCGCAGAGAGGAGAGTCCTTAGTTTTGCCCAGAACAGTGTATGTCTCTTTAGGCCTTTAGTGATCAACACAACTCTTTGTAGACAGCTGCGAGGCAGGATAATGAAGGCAGAGCCTGGTGTACAGCAATTAGTGCAAATTAGGCAATAGGGGCTGTAGAAAACTGGCGTAGAATCAGAAAGGTATCTGTAGTCTAAATATAAGGATAACATTCTTAGGATATTGTCATTCCTTCAAGTCATAGCAGCAGAATTCCTCCATTGCCAGTTGAAAATAACTTAAAACTAATGTCTTGTTCTATTTCCTTGTCATTCCTAATTTTCTGTGTTGCTGATGAGTTGAACCCAAATATCACATTTATCTGGGAATACCATAAGTATCCCATATCAAGCCAATTCCTGGTTAGAAAAACACACTTACGTGGTGCTCTGTTTTCAAAAGATGTTAATCAGAAATACACAGGAGAAAAGCAAGTGGCTTGATAGGACAGAAAAAAGGGGTCAAAAGCAGAAGCACATGAGTGGGTATGCCAGGGGATTGAAGGAATTGTCACATTTTTAAGCAATAAAAAAGCTCATTTATTTTCATTTAGTCTTTGATATTTCTTTTGATGTTACTTTCCAGGGCTAGGGGGGAATTTATTTAAATAATAATATGAGAATTTAGGTTTGATGCCTTCCTTTCAACTTGTTTAAACATGCAATCTTCTATCACTTAAAATATTTCAGGTTTGTTGATTGATTTATGCCATTATATAGGAAAAATGAGATGTACTTTAAACCCTCTCCCCAAACATGATGATCATGTAAAAATACTGAACAAATATTAAGAGAGTGATTCAAGAGAGGCAGTATTATTCAATCAGAAGGAAGGATTGTTGAGTCAGTTTGTTACAGGAAACAAATGACAAACAGTTTAATTGGAGATGTGAGCAGCGTGAGTAACATAAACAAAAATGAGAGTCTGAACTTGTAAACTTGGATTGCTGAGACAAGGGAAGGTTATTAGGAGAGTGTAAGAGGTGTTTTGTACTGGAGATCTGATCAGCTCTTCACAGACGTGTCTACAGCTGGTCTACCCAACTAATTTATCAGGCAAAACCCACAAATGGTTGCTCTCTTCCTTGGGAAGATTTATTTGCTGGGGTTGAATCAGGTTTGTATTCTGTTCTTTCTGTTGGCCCCACATCTGCCACTTCCAGCCGGTGGCTTTGAGAGCTCTTGGCTGTGGTGGGGCCGTGCTCTTGCTGGGCACAAAGCCGACCACACGCACGGGGGCTGAAGTGAATAAAGAGACACATCAAAGGCTCCATGTGCCTGGACAGTTTTTTTCTCCAGTACTGAAGTTCTCTATGTTCAAATTTACCAGTCTGAATAAGTTTTTGAAGCAGTGCAAGTGTTTTTATCATACCTAGAATGACTTCTACCATTTCTTTTCCCAGTCTGAGTGTTCCATTAATTAGAAAAAAAAAAAAAAAGTCTTTCCTTTTGCAATACTTAGGATGGTCTAAAGATTATTTTAGCCTTCTAAAGAATTTTTTATTGCATTTCTTGAGCAAAAAACCAACATGGCTAAGGATATATAAGAATAGGAATTAATCCTATGAGTGAGTTTTCATTCAGTTTTGAGTAAAATTTGCCATACCAGTAATGATTTCTGAAGAATGTTAGCATGTTAAAATTTATTTCAGGTATATTATTTGGCAAACTCTTTTGTTTTAATTGTGTGATATTTTAAACAAATGATAAATATATATTTGTTGTACCATGAGAAAATGGATAATCCTAGAAACAATCTGATTGAATTTCACTGTATTTGCTGAGTAATAGCTGTAGTTTACTATTTGCCTTGTGTTGTGTGTTGCTTTCACCTATAAATTTTCTTGATGCCCATATACAGTTTTTCACATGTTGGTATCTATTAATTTGTTCTTATGTTTTGTAGGACTATTTTGAAAGAGAGTGGCTTTGCAAGATACCTTCATTCAGCTGTGCTAATCAATGGAGCAATGCTCATTTTTGGTGGAAACACCCATAATGATACTTCCCTGAGCAATGGTGCAAAGTGTTTTTCTGCTGACTTTCTTGCATATGATATAGGTATGTATTGTAATATATTTTTCTCATTTGAGTTTTAAATACCACAGTTTTGCTTTCTGCAGTCCAGCTAATGTGATTCTTTAAAGTTTTGATCCCAAACACCTTCACATTATTTATGAATTATGTCGATTTTTGTTCCATTTTGTCTAAAGATTTTGGTTTGTGGGACAAGACAAAGCAGCATTCTTGCCATTCTCAAGACCCTGGATATTTTTGCAGTATTTTGGCAATATGCTTTTAAGACAGACAAACTCCAAAAATGCTCTGCATGGCAAGTGGTATTAAGGCTGAGTGAAGCCTGAGGAGCCTTTAGGAGATGATAAAAGGATGTGGTACATTTAATTTCACAAGAGAGTGGCTGAGAGCAGAAAAGATTGTTTGTAAATATATGATAAGAACATAGTTTGGAGGAAAGCTGTTTGATAAGACAGGACTAGATGGGTGTCAGCTTTCATTCTGTAGAGTGGTTCCAACCCTTTGAGCTGTGCCCTTATGGAAAAGCCTCCCTATAGGATTGTGGAGGCTATAAATATAAGAGAATTTAATGAGTCCATAATCTGTTCCCTATCTTGTGCCCCTGCTGTTCTTGCCATAAATAGTTTTTCCCTTCCCTGATGTTCATGTCTGTATTTTCTGCATTGGGTTTAAATATAAACATACAGCTCATATTTGGGCTTTAAACATAATCGTACTGCTCACATTGGGGCCAAAAAGCCCAGTCGCTTGTCCTGGGAGCCAAAAAATGGGAAGTGTGTCAGAGCAGCCTGGGAAATGGACTCATGCATGATCCTGGTGAGAATAGCCTGTGGATATTGCCTGGATCTACTTTTGGCAAGCGTTTATCAGCTGCCTGCAGTGGTAGACAAGGCTGAGACATGATCCTTCTTTTAGGAGTAGTTAATGGCTTTTTATGGCATTCAGTGTAGATATCAATGCAATGGGTTTGCTTTAACACAAAAATAATGACTAAATTCAGTAAATGGAACATATATGGGTTCTTGCCTGCCAGTTTTAATGGGTGTGTGAATAATACCTTTGCAAAACAGTTGAATTTTTTTTACTGTACCCCTGTATTGCATATTCCATGCTTCTTGTAGGCATCCAATGGTGTGAGCTATTGATTTTGTTCTCCCTTCAGTTTACATGTGGGTTTAATTTTTAATGAAACAGAGCTCCTTCCTCATTTTGGAGCATAATATTATTTATTGGTCTACATTTATTTGTAGAATATGTGCTTACAAATCAATAGTATGGATCCTAAAATCAGAATAAGTGTAACTTTCTGACTTTCACACACCAGTAGTTTTTTATCATCCTTCATGAAAATATTTTATGCTGTTGGTTTTTTTTCTTAAATAGAACAATATTTTTGTTTGTCGAGTTGGTTCTAATGTTTAATATGGTATTTGTATTCTCTTGCAAGTCACATTCTCCGTGTGTTATCAAACTCATGAAGTACAAAAGAAGTGGATGTAGTAATTACTCTTTGGATGTAGTAATTACTCTTAAAAATGAAATCTATGAAGATTGATTTGATTCAGGTTTATTCTTCTGTAATATTCATTTCACCAACTTAGAAACAAATCTCACAGCACATTAGATAAAGACAGACTTTTTCAGAAAACTTGAAATTTTTTATGAAGAATTAAATAATTATGCAGTGGGCATATTTCAGAACCATATTTACTTTGTATCTTGAGCTTTTGAACAATACTTGGAAGAAAAAATATATGATGCTATCAGCATCGCATTTCCTAGATACCTTGCAAGTGATGGAGTGTTATGCCGTGTCTTGTAAAAAATGGGTGCTGTCTGGAAAGCAGCTGAATCCTGGAGATAGAGCCTGTGCTATTTATGTTCAACTTGGGCTAGAGAGTACTTTTGATTATCTCTCTTATTATATGTGACATAGTCCTCTGGATGGATTGCTTCAGCTTTTTATTACCCATGAAATCACTGTTTTTCATATTAATGTGGAATAACTGTTTGTGTGGCTTCGTCTCAGTTGAGTTTAGCTTTCTGAGAGGTTGGTTTCCAATGCAGTTTGGTAATCCACTCTCCTCCTCTAGTCCAGGGACAGAGAGAAGTGTCTCCAGAGAGCAATTAATTGTACCAAGCTTAGGACAGAGGTGCCTTTTCCCCTGCTTTTCTGAATCAATCACTGCTCTCTAAATTCTGAGCTTAGTCTATAACAATTTGTAGACATTTAAATGTGTCATGAGCCAAGAGTTCAGTTCAGTAATTTGAAATACTCTGCGTATTTGTTAAAGCTGAAGACACACAGATGGAGAGATGTTATGAAAACTGCTACAATGTCACAATTTTCATAATTTAATATTGCTGGATGTATTTACTTATTTAGCAGTAAATATATGATGAGAAGACTGCTGCATTAAAAAGATGAGCGTTAGAAATCTGCCCTTGGTATACATTTGTCCTGCTTTGATGTTTCACCACCAGGTTGCTCCTGGGTTGCTCTGGCAACTCCTTAAAATCCACAAAGGGTCGTTCTTGTCGAGGTCAGGTATTTTCCAGCTGTGGTTATTGCTTCATTAATCTGAAAGAGGAACCTTGACAATGGGGACAGTCTTGAATGCTGTGGTTGACCTGCAGTTTTCTGACTGATGTTGGTTTTCTTCACAAGGGCTCTCACATGCTTAAAACTTACATTTCTGTTCCAATCAGATCTTAGAAAAATAATTTAGATTATATGTTATGAGTGTTCAAATGCAAAATTTGCAGATAATAATAGATGAATTTGACACACAGAATCACAGTTTAAACAGATTCTAACTACTGAGACCAGTATTAAAATATAATTAAATAAAACCTTTTTTTAAAGAGTAAGGATATTTATTTTAATTTCTGGCCAAATGGTGCAGTTAGTAAATACATCTCGGCATGCCTAAGTTCCTTAAGTTTCAGTTTATGAAGTATTCAATCTCTGTCCTTTTGTTCCACATGTGCCAGTTGCCAAGGTGTCTGGAGACCCCAGATATGGACAGAGAATTACAGACAGGGAATGTCTGGAAAAGCCAGAACCTGAAATGCTGGGAACACGGAGCTGTTCCTGTGCCCTCTCCTCGTCCTGGCTGGAGCTCGGCATTGTTTGGGTCTGTGGGAGAAGTGCAATAACCCACGTGTTTACACTCATAATATACCCCACAATGTTTCTTTTGGTATTATCTGGATATCAGTTTATTATTATGGATTAAATAGTATGCAAATTCAATTGTTTATGAAAGACAATATTGCATGTGAAGTATTAAGTTTCTTCTAGGGTATTCAAACAAGGTTAAAAGCATTCTTCTTTTTTGAAAAAACATTTCAAAATGATCTCATGAGATTGACTTTAGTTCCACTTGTAATCAAACTTATTTCTTGTATTTTGTAACAAAATGAATTGTTTATTCATAAATTGTTTGCTTGTAAAGTAAGTTGTTTCACCTCTAGTCTTTGCCATCAACAAGATGAAAAAGCTTAAATATCTGTAACCTTTTTCCCCCCCCCGATATGAACACATCTATTTTTGCAGTTCTCCCTCTTTCTGGAGTTACAAATGGATTATCAATGTGCCATCACAAAGAAAATGTAAAACACTGCCTGTGAAAGATTAAGTTTTATGGGTTCCTGAGCAGTTAAGTTACAAATGTAGTTTTGGTGCAGTCTGTAACAGCAATTACCTCCATATTGCTGTGCTATTAGAAGAGCAAAGCCATAATAATATAATGCTCTAATTGCTGCCTTTAATAGCAAAGCTTAAGGTTGTTGATTT
Organism: Pomatostomus ruficeps; assembly: GCA_013400735.1. Taxonomy (NCBI): domain Eukaryota; kingdom Metazoa; phylum Chordata; class Aves; order Passeriformes; family Timaliidae; genus Pomatostomus; species Pomatostomus ruficeps. Next base: position 55,413 of record VYZT01060696.1, on the reverse strand, counting down.
TCTTATATTGCCTGGGGAGTCACTGTTCTGTGTACAGGCTCTGTTGTAGATGTTAGTTCTATAGCTTAAATTCGATTCATGCTGTTCTGAACATACTTGCCATTGTGTTTTTCTGAGAGTAAGGAGATTTTTATTATCTGATTAAAGAAATATATTTATGCCATGTGGAAAGACTCAGAAAATAAGTTTTCTGCTAGTACATAACTTTCATGATGTTTTAGTTATGTTGAGTGTTTAGTTGTCCAGAGTCATAAATGAGAACCAGACAGAAGTATAATGGTGTCCATTCTTTGTGAACCAATGTAACTTCTTTTACCAAAGAAAAGTTAATGTAGTAATTATTAGAAACATGTAAAGAGAAAATAGAAGCATAAGCTGGCACTGGATTCCGTGTAGCCCATAAGGCTGCACTGCAGTGTTGCAGAGTGTGATTGAGCAGAGTAAATACACTGGCATTTCAAATCTATTTGAATAGTTTAAAGTTTAGAAATTATTTGATAAATGTAAGCATAAAGTAGGTGGTTTCACACACCTTCTCCTGAAACAAGGCTCCGAGTGCAGGAAGAGGCTGTCACTAAATCAGGCTGCCAGTGCTGAAACACAAATGTGATCCTGGAGGTGAAGTATGGAACGATGGCTGCCCTTCTTCTAGAGACTGTCCTAAAAACTTTTGCTTCCTGTTTATAACAATACTATTTTACTATTTTTCCTATTATTTTTTTCCTCTATTCAGTCACATTTTGGTAAACTTAATCTTAGTTAAATTTTTAAAATCAAATCTATGTTCAAGTATTTTACTGATATGACAATGTTGATTAGAAATGATTTGGTTGGTTGGTTGATTTTTTTTTCCTTTATAAAGTCATACTGGGACACCTTCTAGTAATGTATAAATCTTGTTGCAGCATTGAGAACTTTCCTTTGAAATGCCCTGGTCACCCTCTCTGACATCAGTAATGCAGTGTTGCCAGCAGGTTGTAGGTGAGATGTGTTGAGGCCTGACCTGTTGGAGTGGGGGCTCTGGAGACCAATACCCTGTGCAAAGTCCAAGTGGGGATTTTCTCTGCCAGCATCAGCTGGATTGCTTCAAATCCAGTGCATTTCTGTGGTGTTTCATCACAGAAAGGGGTGTGACTGGCGATTCACTGTCAGAGCCACTTCTGTATCATCTGCTAACCATTAAATCTTCACTGGGGGAGGATGAACCTTTTTCTTTTAATGCTATCACGTGGTACAGCTTGTTCTTAAAGTAGAAACCTCAGGAGCAGAAAGAAAAAACCCTTTATTTCTCCTTGTACTTTTCAGTGACTAAAAATTCTGCTGATCAGTTTGGAATGAATCATATTGTTTCTTCATCTGCTTAGTAACTGGTTCTGCTAAAAGCAGAATGTGCTTCCCTGTGCTGTGTGCTGTACCTGGCTACAGATACAACAGGTACAACTAACACTGTATTTTCCCCTTAGTAACTGTAATGCCTTGAGGGCATAACATTTTATGGAGGAAAGTATTTTGTCTTTTCCTGCACAGAGCTTACCATCATTATTAGCCTTGATACAACACACAGAATGCTGTAGTATTGATAAATCATGTTGTAAATCATACTGCATTTGCCATTTTCTTTTTTTTTTTTTTTTTGAACAGTACAGTGAAGTCTGGAAATTTGGGTACTCGGAAGTGTTCAAGAAAAGTTTGAAGATGGCCAGCAGGGATGAATTCTATTTAATTCTTTATGAAAAACACCAGGAATCAGTTGGCTAACTATTTGTATTTTTTATTAATCAACTTTACAGAGAAATGCATGTCAGGAATTGAAAGCTGAGCAAAAGTACGATTCTTGCACAGTGCTCTGTTCAGTGTTCAGTAGGCATTGAGAAGAGCAGGAGGAGATAAGAGGGGAGGCTATTTGTAATAAGCTTCCCTCCCTCTTTTTTCTTGTACTCCATTGAAAAGACCTGCCAGTTTGAAAAATACCATCAGTAAGAAAGGAATTATTGTATCTCCAGCCCTCAGGGGTTCCTCATCTGAAAACCAGCCTTTATTATGGTTTTATTGTCTTCCCTTGGTGTTAAATCCCACATTTTCTTAAATAAATTTCTAAGTACAGGAAAGAGTATATATTTATGTTTGTAATGTATATGTTAGTAAAAATAAGAAAATTAATGTCAACACTTACCAAGATCAGATGAAAATTTAGTGTGAGTTTTAAAATCAGATGGAAATTTAGTGTGGGTTTCTTAAATTGTTTCCTTTACCATCAAAGGCACATGAGCTCACATGTGCTGTGTCTGTTAATGCGCAGTGACTTAACAGCAGCAAGAATTTGATTTTAAGGTATAACAGTAAGATTTTGCTGGTCAGTTGTAGTGTTAAAATGCTTGCTTTGTATAGCTTATAAAATGGAAGTATTTTCTTGAATTAGAATTTTGTTGATCCCTTATTTGTAATAAATAATATTGCTCTGAGTTTCTTTCATAAGTCAAACACCCTGGAGGCATCAAATGCCAGTGTTATGGGCAGATATGGGTAATACACAACTTCTGTATTTAATTCTACTCCTAACTTCATCAGAGACTTATGATCGTAAGTGGGTAGTTGATGTCCTAGTTCTGTGATCTCCTTGGTTGAAGCTGTTTTGGGAACAGCTCTCTGGCATGTGCATACTTTCACCACTCTATTTAAGTAGCGGAAATAAGAAAAGAACAATTGTGAAAGATGAAAAGTATTAATAATTCCATGATATATGGATATGATAATATGTTAACAATGATAGTGGCAGAAGATAGAAGTTGAGAAAGAAGTAAGAATTTTGGGATGTGTTGCTCCCATAAGACAGTGAATTAAACTTGCTATACTTTCTTCAAGTTGCTAAATCCATTCTGAGTCCACCACCTGACGTCAAAATTATTGCTGTTTGAACCACCTGTGTTACTCTGGTAATAATGTGCTTTTAGTTTCTGTTTCCAGTTTATAAAGAGGTGTAATTAATTTATTTATCACAGCTGCAGTCTCACGCGGACGCTTCCTGGGCTCAGGCTGTGACTTGGTAGAAGCCTGAGGTGATTTAGGGGCGTTGCTGCCGTAGCTGTGCTGTCCTGTCCCCTCCTGTGTGCCCAGCCCATCCCATGTGCCCCACACCGGGCTGCTCTGGCGTGGTTTCTGACAGGATGCCGACTGCACCAAGCGCTGCTCTCAGTAATTTCCTGCTGTGAATCATTTTCTATGTTAGAAGTGCCAGAACAGCAGCGCTGGTGGAGCTGAACTGTTCTGACAGTGGGAACGAGAGCAGCCTGGAAGACAGTTTCCTCCTCCTGGATTTCCTGATATCCATTTCTGGTTTTTAAGCTGAGGAAGGTGTCAAATCTGACTACTGAGAGGTGCCCCTGCCAAAATCAAGGTGCAAACCAGACCATGTTGCAAAGCCAACAGCATGGATTTTATTTAACAGTGAATGTGAGGTAGCGAGAGATAGAAAGAAGCAAGGGAGGAGTAGGGAGAGAAAAAAGAGTGAGAGACAGATCTTTGTTTGTCACAGTGGGAATTTTAGTCTGGATGCATTTCCCAGCCAGACTTTGCCATGCCCAGAGCCAGCACCATTCTGTGTTTATCTTCAGGGCAAAGTCCTTCTGTGACCTTAACGGTGCTTGAGGCAATTGTGATCTTTAAGTCTCTTACAGGAGGGAAGATGATTTTTTGGGGTTTGGGATTTTTTAGTTTTTTTTTTTATTTTTTAATCTTTATTGAAATATGGGATCTGATGGTGATATTTGTTTAATTTTTATCCATATCCGTAACTTGCATAAATTGTCCCAAATTTTGATATTAAGTAAGTCCACTTTCTTTAGATGTGACTGTCACTAGAATCTTACCGGTAAATGAACTCAGCAGTATTATGCAAAATCTCCCTTGCCTTAAGACTCTGGAAACAGGATTTACAGGTGTTCCCAAGAGTCTTGCTGTCTGCCAGCAACCTCTTCTAATTACTGATCTCTGTAGGACACTTCTGCTTCCTTGTGTTGCTAACTTGGACTCTGCAGCAGGCACGTTCTCTAGCCCCTTCTCTGTATGGTGGACAGTGTGCTGAGCAAATAGGTTTGGTGGTTTTTTGTTTTTCTTTTTTTGTCTTAGTGTTCAAGTTGGTAGCTTTGCCTCTGGCTTAAATTAAAGTGTCTATATATATATAAATATATATTTGGATTAAATTGGAGAGGCCTTCTTTCCCTTGAACTTCTTTTCAGCTTTGGATGTAATCCTTATCTTTGTGTGTATAGAAGGTTTGTTTTTTTGAAATTACAAAACTTTCATATTAGGGTTACAATTTTCCTGGAAGTTTGCCTTACCTGTCTCCAAAACTTGTAATGATGACAAATGCTGGGAATGTTTTGCTTGCTCTGTAGAAAATTACTTTCCTTACTCCATTTTATAGGGATTTCCTTGCAGTTTCAATCTGTAGGTGCTCCCTATTTCTATTACTGTGGGATTTGAATATTTGCAGTCAGTAAAGTTTAAGTAGGAAATAATGAAGAAAAGACTAATTGTTGCAAAAAGCTAAAACTCCAGTCAGGAAAGAAAGATGAAACCACACCAAAACCACATTTGTGTACAGCAGTTCTAAAAGAAATGTGCTTGAATAATTAATTTGACACAGAGATACTGATGCAACATTCCTCTCAAATACATGAGAATAATTAGTAGCCTACTTAAATCAAGATACCAAAAGTAAGCCAATAATGAGATGGCTTGCACAGCTGGAGGAGTGATAGTTTATCTTAAAACACTTCAGAAAAGAACTAAGTTCCCTGTCATAGCTGTTCCATGCAATACTAATCAATTGAAACTGTTCAGCTGATTTGAGAGTGTGTAAAGATGAGGGCAATGTTGCTGATCCCTTGATGACAACGATGGCAGGGCTTGTTGCTGTGAGTGTTGGAACTGGCTGGCAGGGCAGACAGCTGTACGTGCAATAAAGTGACACTTCCATGAATGGCCTGGGGGGTCTTGATAAATGCCAGGATAGATCAGTGCTGCTGACAGGTTCTTGGAGCATCTACTCACAAACGCATCTAAAAGGAGTACCTGTGGATTTACCCTTAAGCAGTCAAAATATAGTTCACATGTATCTTGCTGAAAACTTTTCAAATTATTTGATATATGCTTGGTTTTTTGTCTTTCAGCTTGTGACGAATGGAAGGTTTTACCAAAACCTAATCTGCATCGAGATGTCAACAGATTTGGTCACACTGCTGTTGTCAGTAATGGGTAAATGAAGTGTCTCTTAAATTTTCCTTGCTGTTTTTCTGAAGGAAAAAACTGTAGCAGAAACCACATTTATGTGAAGTATGGTTCAATAACATAGAACTGATGTAATTTATTAAAAGGAAAAGCAGTGCTCATCAGGTAACCAGTACAGCTCATCCCCAGTCTGCCAGGCTGTGGGATCTGTTCAGTGACATTTTAGGTGAACGTTCCAGTGCACTGAGATGCTTTCTCAGTATTGAGAGCTACACTCAATTTGATATTTGCTACCAACTATACCCCTCACTTAGGTGTGATGGGAGAAATCTTTTTCTCTTTGCAGCATGCTATAATTCTTTGTTCTTCTACAATCATAAAATAACAATTTAACTAAAATCTGCTGGGAAAAAGGGAAGACTTTGATGATACCAATACAGTTATCATCTTTAACCACTTGAAGGAGGAAAAGCCTGCCAGCAGCTAGATGATATAAAGTTGGGAAAGTTGTAGAAAACAATAGTCGGGTTTAAAGAAATATGTGTTGTTTGCTTGTGTCAGCTTTCCTTTTGCTGGCTGCCAGCTGGTGTAATATCGGAGGCTGCAGTCCTATAGATCATTGCACCTCTCCTACATTATTCATCACACTAATAAACTCAGTCCTTAAGTATTTGTGGGCAACTTATGGATCCTCTATACAAGGATCTGCATAGGTCAGAAATGAGGTAATGAGTAACGCTGTGAATAAGAGTGTGACTGCTTTTAACAAAAATAGCACTAAATTGTAAGTATGTACACAGAGCACTTGACATTAATCAATGAACTGATTTATTTATTAAGAGAAAACTGCTTGGAATTAATGAATTCAGCAAGTCATAGTTTTTCATTATGATTTGTGTGTTTTATGACATCTCAGCCATGTCTGATACTTTGAGAACTGTTACTTTCTATAAATTACATCCAAAATGCCTTTTTTTTTTTTTTTAAGAACTTAGTGCTATTTTTGGTGGGGTTTTTGGTACCAAAAAAGTGTGATATGAGATACTCTCCAGACTTCTGCTACTGGTAACTGTGATTAATTCTGCTTTAAGAGTATATAATACAGCAAATATAGAGATTTTTATTACTACCTTTTACCTGAGACTGTTCTTAGTTTTAAATGAGAAGGGTGAGGATTCAGGTCTAGTCTTTTGGTTCATGTGTCAGCAGCTACTGCATCAGAAATGTTACCAAAAAAAAAGTATCCATCTTGCCAATTTTTGCTGCCTGTCTTTGAAATCTTCTTGAAAAGAGTGTTCTTGTTTTCTGCAGGCTGGTATTTCATGCTCTGTTCTCAATATCTAACTGCAAAAATGAATGCGTTCTTCCAAAGCTCTTCATTCTTCTTTGCAGACATTTGGGATATGCCTTTCCCTAATACATACAGCACAGGGAGCGTCCAGCAATTTTTTTGTTACTCTAAACTTCCATGGAGAAATAAATTGAAAAAAGTAATCAATAAAGGAACCACTGGTAGAATCTTTATGAGAGAAAGATGAAGACTTTTTTTTAAATGATACTATGTGGGTTTTTAATTGTGTATCTAGACAGGTAAGAAGTCAAGAAGATTTGCCTATGATAACAGTTAAATTTCCTTGCCTTTTCATAACAGGTCCATGTATATATTTGGGGGTTTTTCAAGTGTTCTATTGAATGACATCCTCGTGTACAAGCCTCCCAACTGTGAAGCATTCAGAGATGAAGAGCTGTGCAAAAATGCCCGTCCGGGAATAAGGTGTCTGTGGAACAAGAAACATTGTGAATCTTGGGAATCTGGACATGCCAATAACATCCTTAGAGCAAAATGTCCCAAGAAAACAGGTAACTGAATTCCACTCTGTTCCTGTCAGGTTTGCAGTGCAGTGCAGGAGATGGGGGTGGGCAGCCCCACAGAGAGGTAACCACGTGGAACTGGTGACTGGAATGTTGAGATTGTTCCTCTCTGAGAATACTCAGTGAAAGAGATTTCTAGAGTATTTAAAAAAATTATTCAGTTGTGGAATCCTTTTATATTTCACATGCAGGGAAGTAGGTGCAAAAGAGCCGAAGTTTAACGTGCTAAAGGAAAGCAGAACAGTCAGAGCACAAACAGGCACTGCAACGGATGCCTGGTGCTGTGGGCACGTGGCACTCTCACACCTGTGTGTACCAGTAAGAGAGGAAGGCATTGCTGCTTCGGGGAGATTGCCTGTGAGCAGGAGCATTTGTACAGAGGAATGGTACAGGCACAGCTGGGAAAAATCCTTAGGCAAACAAGGCCTTTGCAGTGTGTCAGATGGGTTCAAGTTTGTCACGTGAATTTCTCCATGGCATCCTGATGGCTGTATTGTTTGAAACAGCAATTTACTGTTATGAATAACTGTTCCAGCCTGTTCCTGAGCATTTTGGCTTGTCACAAATAAATTGCTTGTGAAAGTGCTGTTCTTATATGTCACACGAACAGAATATTAACCCCTGCTACACGCACCTACTATTTTTTTCTGTGTATCTTTCCTTTCAGCACAGTGTGAAATTGCTTCCCGAACTCTGGCTGTGTGCTGTGTGTACAAACTGCCATACAATTAAACTGCCAGTCTAGGTTTAATGTTTGTTGAAAAGTTACTGGCACTGCTATTAATCAACACTTCAAGACATTTTGTTTTTCTGATAGCTTTTCCTTGTTTCTGGACTGCCTATAAAGTTGCAAACTCAGAAAGGAAAGGTACATGATATAACAAAAACATTACCCAGGTACACTTTTCTGGAAAATGGCTTTTGTATAGTTTCAGAACTTTTAGAGATGTACAGTCTAGAAAGTTTCATCCATATATGAAAAAAAAAAATCTTGTGGCATTGAATTCAAAAGTAATAGAGATGAAAGTGGATTTTATAAAAAGCTGATTGTAGCAACAGGTGTTTATAAAAGCCAAACAAAACAAAGCACAGACTGGCAAAAGGAAAATAAAAAACTTAGAGCAGTTTCTAAAGTACAGGTGCTGCAGTGGAAATAAACTACAACTTCACTTGCAAGAGGTGAGGTCTGTAGAATTCCAGTTCTGAAGAAGTTGTGCAAACAGCACTGTTTCACTGCTGTCAAATTCTTCCAGTTTCAGGTGGCAATTTTTTGCCAAAAGCCAATTTTTCATATATTCTTTTACATTACTTGGCTCGTTTGTTACCTGGTTGAGAGTATCATCTGAGAAACTGCTGATGGTCAATATTAAAGGATAAGCAGAAATTTTAGTGGTTTTCGAAAGATCGATTCTTGGATGACAAGACTTCCCTGGCAAGAGAATCTCTTAAGCTTGCATGAACCTGAAACTAGGGGAGTCAAACCAAACAGGAATTAAACACAGTAATCAGTGTAGGAGATGGTACAAATTCTCTTCTTTTAGGTCATGGTGATTTTTAAAACTTTTGCCTCCTTCAAATAGAATTAATAACATTTTAGCCCAAGTCCCATTATTAAGAATTTAACTTTTTCTCAAGTGCTTTTTGTAGAGAAGAGACAGAACTGTACTTACCAATCATTATTAGGTTTATAAATTCATTTACAAAGATTTTAAATGTCCGTGTGTTGCTTAGATCTGTCTTAGATATATTTTTATTTACTACTTTTATCTTCTTGTCTTCTTGCATAGCTATCTAATATTTTTATCAGAATCCTGCATCTGAAAAGAGTCTTTCTTCCTTGTTAGAGTGAAAAAGAAACAGTAGAAAAACTTTTTCATACTCTTAAATCTTACATTGTGCTAAAAGAGCTTGTATGCTGTAAATCAGTGAATATTCCTTTAGTTGATACGAGACTTTTGAGCCTTCAAATGCAGTTGTTACTGAAGGAAGTTTTAAAGGACCAAATCCTATTAACTGAATAGAATTAATTTCCTGCAATAACTTAAACCTTTATGAATGGCTAGAGTTCAAATGAAGGGTGTGAGAGGAAAAGTGTTTAGAACGTGGAGTTATTCTCCTCCTGGGGGACGTTTCTCTGTTTGTGTGGCAGCTGCTGCCGACGACCGCTGTTACCGGTACGCGGACTGCGCGAGCTGCACCGCCAACACCAACGGCTGCCAGTGGTGCGACGACAAGAAGTGCATCTCTGCAAACAGCAACTGCAGCATGGTGAGTCCTCAAAACTCTGAGTATGCCATCAGTACTGTTCCTTTTCTAGGTTTAGTGGACTAGTAGTCGCTTGTTTCAACACAGACAAACTTCTTTGCCAGGCTTTTGAAGTAAAATTGCTGCAGAAGGCAGAGTTGGACTGCAGCAAAAAAATCCTGTTTGAGAGTAAAAACATATTCTTTAGGGTTGTGTTGCCTACTGTATATTGCTTAAGACAAATACTATTGTCCCCTAATTAATGGTATTTGAGAAGTCACAGAGTCATTATTAACCTGGATTTTGTGCATGTGTGGTGTGCAGTAAACAGGCAGAAACCATGGAATCCCATCAAGGGTGGCTGTTCGGTGTTTTCCCTTTCAGACAGGACCAGGCCACTCATTAGTCATGGTGTTCTGGTCATTGATCATCATAGAAATGGTTTTCTTTGTCATGGAGTCACTTGTCATCTCTTTAAAAGAATATGAGCTTCTGAAACCATGACATTAACTTGCTTGTGATGATTTGGTTCTGATCTTTTTAAGTACAAGCCATCAGATCACATAGATTCATGCAAGTTTATAAAGTTTTCCCCTTTTTATGTTGCCTAGTGCCATGTTTTATACTCTATGTTGTTGTTCACCAGCTGCTGCATCTCTTGCTTGTTCATTTGATTTTTGACAAGCTTGTAATAGTATTTCAGCTTTATGAATTTTACCTCCTTATACTTTCAGCTATCCACAGACACCTGGCTGTACTTGAGATCGAAATCCTTTCTTTATACACTCCCATTAGTAAAAGTACCTTGCTCTCTGCCTTGAACCTGATGCAAATCAATCTTGTTCTCTGGACAAATTAAGGTGCGAGTTGGATTGACTGTGACTCAAATCTTGCTGGTTCAGAGTGAGCACAGCCAGCTCTAATCACTGGCATTTGTAGCTAGTCACTCCTAATAAAAGCAGTGCAGACACAAATTCATCAGTAGCCATGGGATAAGTCTGTCAGAGGGGTTTCACATTCCAGGCACTAATGGTTGGTTTCCTTTGTGATCTTCAAGGGCCCTTCTTTTCCTGACACATTGTTCTATATTAGGTGCTAATTTTCTAACCATGGTTTTCAACTCTTGAGCAAGGAATAGTTGCTAAGGAGCAGACCATCTTCATTCCTCATAAATGATCCCTAATAAATGTGGAGCACTGGGTTTTTTTAGCACAAGCTTCTCAGTTCAGTGTCCTTCTTTGACAACCTTTCATGACTAAGATTGTCAGCTTAATTAGCAAACGATGCATCAGTCTACTCTGTATCATTTCCTGTCTTTTATTCGGGGTTTGAAGTGGATAGCAAAGGCTGTTAGTGTAGTTACTGAAGAATGGAATAGCAGAAATTCATCAAAATGATTTCTGGAAAGAGGTGCTGTCATAAATGGAAGGTGGCTGTTGCAAAATGAGTCTATTGGCCGTGAGATGATGGAGGCAGAATTTTGTAGCTCTGACATAAACCCACCAAAGCAGCATCAACAGAATGGCACCATGTGGAAAAACAGAACGGATCAGGCTGATTATCCATTTTCATAGACTGCTGTTGCTGGACTAGGCCCACAAATGAACACGTTGTGACAGCACTGTGACAGGAATATGGGATAACAAGCTGTAGGCTTAGGATCATCACAAGGAGCCCCATTTTTGCAGCTGTACAAAGGCCTTGATTTATGACTGAGATGACAGAACTCCAGATGAGACAGACAATAATGTTTTAGGAACTGCTGCTTTCCGCTCATGGGAACTGGCCGGTGTACTGAAGATATGCTGTCAGCCAGTTTGGCATTGGCCTCATGGTCACAGATACCTGCAAAACAGTGGCAACTCTGCTGGCTGGAGGGTCTGTAAAATAAGAACATTTCCCTGAAATAACTCTATTTGGACAGATGGCCTTCATCAGTAGTGCTGATGCACTGATGATGCACATAGCCCTGCCTGTGCTCAGCCTCTGATGTGAGCCAGCACGTTGACAGGACATTGTATTCCACTGCTGTGCCGACTTGGGGGTCAGCAAGGTACAGATCATATAGATCATATATATCATACTCTTATCTGATGTCATTGCAAGCAGAGGCTTGCAATGCCTGGTTGATCTGGATCTGCTTAATATGTTTATGAAACTGTATTTATGCTCTATGTCTGCACATAAAATGCCTTATCTTGCATCCTGTGAAAATGATACTCCCTTGCTGCTGATCGTGCTGTGCAGAAAACTGACTATATTCATATTTTGTAATGGAAACAAGTCCTTACCAGAAATAAAAGGGAAAAAAAAGAAAAAAAAAAAAAGGCTTCGTGGGAGAGATTAATTTCATTTTAGATTGCCGCACCTTTACAAGATGTCATTTTTCATGAGGTAGTTCCATGGAAGAGTAACCTTCTCCATGAAAGCAAAATCTTTTTATACTCTACCAAATGAAATGGTAAATTGCTGGAGAGGGCTGACCAATTGCAACAAAATGCAGTTTTCTTTACTGAGAAAGACCAGAGAGAGATTGAATTTTAGAGTAAAAAAATTTACTTTGTCAATTTTATTCCATTTCTGAAAAGGAAAAAAAGAATTGATAAAGTGGTCTTTAGGAGAACCTTAATATGTTGAGGCACAACTGAATTGTTCTATTTCTGCCTCCACCCAGTCCTGCATTTTTGAGAACCTCCTTGCTTTCAGAAGCTCCAAGGGCAGCGAGTTGCAACAGGGGTGTGGTTCCTCTCTGACTGAGAGCAGCCACCTCCTACTGCCAGGAGCAGTCTCTGAATTTCTTGAGTGTTGCTCTCCACACATGCAATAGGATAAAGCCCCAGCTGAGAACAGGTACCCAAATACAGCCCAGACTGGGGTGTGATTTAAAAATGTTCTTTATCTGAGCATGGCAACACAAAGCAAACGTTGTCAAACCTGTGAAGGGGATGATAAAGAGCATTTTGCTGAGGGTGTGGGGTACTAGAGGATGCTTCAAAGAGACCTATAGTCCTACATTATTAAATATTCTTACACAGTGCCTCAAAGACAAGAATCCTTGCATTTTTGTAATGTTTGCATCACTTCCAGAAAGCTCCCTCTTTCATGATGGGAGTCCTTGGATGATACACTAATACCAATAATAGCAATCATGGCAATCTGCCTGCATTTGAGCGATTCTGAGAATAGTCAGGAGGAAATGTATAAAGTAGTCGAAGGAAATATGAATGGAATCAAATTTATCTTGGAGGAAAAAAAGAAAATTTATGACTAAGAAGCACCCAGTAGCAAGTTTTAGGAGTAGCTTCAGGGAAATAGTAGCAAATCTATAAAATAATAATTTACATTTAGGCTAGGCAAACTAGACAAGGTTATACTGCTAACCTGAAAAATCCAGGAGGAGGAGAGAGGTACATAATTTCATAGCAATTTCTCAAATTCTAAGATAAACTACTGTAGTATTTTCATTCTCCAGTAAATATTCAGAAAATCACAGCAGTTGATAAGTCTGTCTATATACCACCATATCAGCATCAGCACTTAAAAAATCTAAAGTAAATCAGACATAAGGGAGGTTTTATACAGAACATGATTTACTCATACTTTGGTGTATAAACATTATAAATATCCTACAGCAATATAGAACTTCTGTAACAGATGGACTGTCATCTTTCTGAATTTCATTGAGTTTGGTAGCTTAAGTTATAACCTTAATATTGTGTTAATATGAATTACCTATTGGATTCACATCTACATTGAACTAATGAGATTTTCAGGCAAGCGGTGTTTAAATTGGATTTAAGGGAAATAAATGCTGGGAATAAGGGAATACAACAAAGAACATTATTATAGAACAGTCACTAGTACTTTGAATTTTATTTTAAACATTAAATAACCAGCACACAACAAGCTCCATGATTAGAAAGTAATAGAACAAATATCTTGGTTTAGTTGGAAAATTGTAATCTGTATGTAATACCACTGAAGAGTCTATAATTTAAAAAAGAGATCTGAATGCTTAAGGGTATGTCAAAATGAAGTGTTAAAAGTGAGTATTAGTTGAACTGTTGTAAATGAGCAGATGGTGGTTACTTGTGCTCTAAAATTCACTTTAAAGCATCTCTCAGGCAGTTTTGTGGATATGCTTCATGACTGACTGAAACTAAATGTGGCTTTATACCAAAGATTTTTTTTTTTGTGCTTTACTGTTTGGATGCATTTTTGGCCTATATAACAGTCTGGCACTTGCTGGCGTTGCCTCTGGCTCTGTTTTGTATTGTGGTGTAGGTGCCTTCACCTAGACCTGCTCCTCTGGTCCTTTTTGCTTCTCAGTAGCCTTTCCTCTAGATCAGAAAAAAGTGTGCACCTCTTATAATAAACTTACTGGTAGGCATCTGATCCAATAAAGGCAAAAAATTAAAATGAAATAAAATAAAATCCCTCAACAGCAGTGTTCTTGAAGCTGGTCCTGTGTGAGATTGAGAATTCACTTCAACAGATGCTTTATTTCAGGACTTTAAAAAAAAAATAGAAATAAAAGGAGACAGCTTGTCTCCCCTCTGCCCTATCAATGTCCACGTTCCAGTACCAACCACTGTGTAACTTATTGCCATGCAGTCCCTTTATAAGTTGTTTAATCATACTCCAGGAGCCTATTAGAAAGGAAAGCAACCAACATCATCAGTAAATCATGCATTTGCTATCCAAGTGCAATCTATTTTTGCTGCCAAGTATTAATTTAATCTTTTGTTGTTTAAGAGAGACAAGAGTTGTTAGGGTTTGACAAGAGGGACTCCCAGAGGTCCTTTCCAATCTCAGCCACTCTGTAGTTCTGTGAGTAACAATCTGTCTGGCATTAAGACTTACTTTTAATTATTACCTTGAATTAAGTTGGTAGAGAGAGCCTTATAGGTGAGCTGATGAATTGGCTGAGAATTTAGAGCAGTTCATTAAATAAGGTATCAATACAATGTCTTAATTAAAAGTACTGTGCAGAGGGAAGAAAGATTTGTATTCAAAATGTCTAACTTGGAACACCTCAGTTTTCAGGGAAAAAACCAAAAACTGACCAAACCCAATAAAACCCCCCAAGTAATAATTCTTTCAGTGTTTACTGCTTTTCTTGTATACTAAGGTACCAAAGGAACAAAGTTATCCCTGGTTTAATGTCATGTATAGAGCATATTCTTGCACCTTCAGTCAGTTATATGTAATTTCTTTGCACCTTGTGCCATTTTTTATGTTCTGTATGACTATTTTGCTTGCTTTAACCTGCACAAGATGAAATAATTTAGTGAGAGTATAACCCTTAACTATCTAAGAAATAGATATTTAGTTGTTTAAGCTCTCCCTGCTCTGTGTACAGGGAATTGGCCTATTTGATTTGACACTCATAGTTGTGTAGAGCAAGTGGGGTGATGTGTGCTCCAGAGATGCATTTTTTACTCTCTGCATCTGACAAGGAGCTTAAATTCAGCCTGGCTTTCTGGTGGCCGTGACCTTCTGGGAGGCATCTACCTGCTCTGTATTTCAGTAATTCTGTAATTTTTAATATTATCCGTATGCTTGACGTGCTGCTTTGTCTGTTTAATTTTTGCAGTCGGTTAAAAACTACACGAAGTGTCACGTGAGGAATGAGCAGATCTGCAACAAGCTGACAAGCTGCAAGAGCTGCTCCCTGCACCTGAACTGCCAGTGGGACCAGCGGCAGCAGGAGTGCCAGGCCCTCCCCGGTAAGGGGACACCGCTGCTCCCAGCTGGTGTCAAACCCGGACAGAGCTGCCAGGGGATGTTGGTTTGTTCAGGGAGCAGCCTGGGTGTGGTTTATCCTGCCTGTGTGTGCCCGTGACGTGATTCCAGCACTGCCTGGGTACCAGTGCCGCCTTTAACTGTGCTGTGGAGATGCTGACAGCTCATCAGTGCAGCCACAGGGACAGGGACCTGGGCAGGAGCCAGTGCCCAGCTCTGGCCTTGGGCAGCACAGAGTGCAGAGCTGAACGGCCACACTGAGCGTTTTACTGCTACCTGTGCTCTGACACTGCTACTCTGCCAGCTGGGGTTTTACCTTATAATTTCTAATTCAATTATATTTCAACTTTCCTGTGCAGATAGGGCCCAAGATCTAGTTTCCTGATTGTCTAATGTTGGTAGGTACTTTGAAAGCAGTGAATATTAAAATGCTACTATGAAATATTCTCAGAGGTGACTGTTAACATTCTGAAATAATATTTATTCTGTAAATTATATTCATAACTACATATATGCAGTTAGATGTCGGAACCTTTTCCATTTGATCTTTGTGTCCAGATGAAGTTAATGAACACATTTTTTTTTACACAGAGATGATTCATTAAATAACTTAAATAAATTTATTCTGTGCAGTTCAAAACTGTATTTGTGTAATCTTTGTAAAGATTGACTATAACAATTGCTCTTACTTATCTTTTAATAGTTATATGAGTCTGAGTAGTGCTGTAAAATGTTGAAGAGAAATATTTTCTGACATGTTATCTGAATTTTCTGATTGCATTAGTATTTAGGCAAATATAAATGTAAAGATATGATAAAACAAGGAGAGAGTAAAGTTGTGATTTCTCAATTCTAGGACAGTTGTTCTTAGATTTTAAAATTTGCATAACATTTAAGTGAAAGAAGTTGTTAAAACTATTATTTATGTGCATAATCTAGTCTTAATATTTAGTTGTGTTCAATTCTGAATACATGAATGAAATAGTGACATAAAAATATTATGCTGAAACTTAGCATGTATCTTATAATTACTTTTTAAGTTCTTAGACATTTCTTCCTGTAAAAATACACTATTCTGTCCAATGATACATGGTATTTCAGAATTTATGTGATGTGAAAAGGGAAATTGAGTGTGGGATGTATTTTGATTTATTATCTCAGGAAGATAAAATTCAGACTCCCTTGGGTTTTTAAGTTTTTTTTCAAATCAGCTTTAATCATATGCTTTTTTGCACCAGCTCATCTGTGTGGAGAGAGATGGAATCACATTGGAGATGCCTGCCTCCACATAAATTCCAGTCGGGAAAGCTATGACAATGCCAAGCTGTATTGCTACAATTTGAGTGGAAATCTTGCCTCATTAACAACCTCGAAAGAAGTGGAATTTGTTCTGGATGAAATACAGAAGTACACACTTCAGGTAACTTGAGGAACTGTCATTGATGCTTATGTGAAATATATTTGCTTTGAGAAATCCATTTTAGGGTTTTTTCCAAAGAGAGGAAAGTTTATGCCTTAAAGTGGTGCTAAAGGCTGGTATAAGTCGTGTATAGGATATTCAGGAAATCTCATATTTAAAACAAATCTCACAGCAGTTCCCAAGGTTCCCCCTTACCAGATGTAAACGTTAAAAGTTGCTATTGGAAGAGAGTATTTGCTCAAGAGAAGGGCTGGAACACTTATTTTGTGTCCAGGTTTCGGCCGTGGCAGAGTTAACTCTGAAATTTAGCCCAGGCAAAGGAAGGGTCCAGCAATGGAGAGGAGTAACCCCGTGCACCAGTGCAGGTATAACTTGTCCAGCAAAGCCAGTTTGCTCTGTGACTGCTTTGTGGGACCCCTGGGTCGCGGAGAAGCTGCACCAGTACAGGTATAACTTGTCCAGCAAAGCCAGTTTGCTCTGTGACTGCTTTGTGGGACCCCTGGGTCGCGGAGAAGCTGCACCAGTACAGGTATAACTTGTCCAGCAAAGCCAGTTTGCTCTGTGACTGCTTTGTGGGACCCCTGGGTCGCGGAGAAGCTGCACCAGTACAGGTATAACTTGTCCAGCAAAGCCAGTTTGCTCTGTGACTGCTTTGTGGGACCAAAGGACGCAGAGAAGCTGCACGAGGGTGTGAAGCATGCAGCCATTCCCTGCACAGCAGCACTGGAATTAGCAGGGGCTAATTAACTTCCTCTGATAATGGTGGGGCGAGAGAGAGCTGAAAACCCTTCCATGCCTCTGGCAAATGCAGCAAGCCAGCACCAGAATATTCCTTGGAGAAGTGATCCATGTTACTTTTGTTAACTGTGGGACAAGAGAAGGGAAGATGAATTACCTGTCCCTGGGTGGTCAGGTTCAATTTTTTAGCAGTCAAATATTCAAATGCTTCTTGCTGTGTTTAAACATCGCTGGTTATAGTATATGAAATGTGAGAATGTTCAGAAATGCGAATCCCAGCAGTGTACACTCTGATGGGATGTCTTAGCAGAATGTGATTCCATTACAAGCAAATCAGTTCTTAGCAAGGGACATTTTTGGAAATGTGTTATTTAGTTGTGTAGAACATGCAACACTTCTTTGTCTGCATAAAATCCTCACATTTTTAAATAGTTTAGGATTTTACAGTTACAGGAAAATGAAAGATAACTGTGGATAATAATTAAAGTTTGTCTCAAACTTGTATGTTATTTACAAAGTTGTTATGCTGGAGATGAATTGAGATCATACAAAGGAAATAGCAGTTAAGGATGGCATTTACGTTATACTGAACTTGAGAACAAGAGGTTAGGAGCATATATTGTGGACAAAAATATTCTATTATCCTTTTTAGCATTCCACTGCAAAATGCAGATGCAAACATAGGTTATGTACTTGAGGTTTTTTTTTGTTTTTTCCCAAATAAATATAGGATCTGGACAGAGAAAACATTTTTTACTAGAAAGATGCATATTCTCTATTTTTTGCTACTAAAGGGGAGAGAGAATCATTCTATGTCAGAAGTTCTTCCCTGCTATTGTACTTACTGCAGCCTTGAAACACATTCCGTCTGTCCACTCTTTGATCTGAGTTAATGTTGAAAATGTAATTGAAACAAAAACAATAACAAAATCATGTTGGCAGCACGATTGCTATGGTTATTTATTTTGCCACCTTTTTTCCTTTTTGCTTTCCTTTCCCCTGATTCCTATTAAAATACTGCACAGGATGCCTTCAAATCTAATCATGTGTGATAGACTATTGATGTGACTGATTTTGCCTGACTGGCTTGAGGTGTAGATGAGAAATTGCTGTTTTTAGTGTTTGTAAGCAAGATTTTTCTTACATTTCACAGCTTAGAACTTCTTCAAGGTGACATCCTGCTGAGCATATCTTTATTTAAATGAAGTATTTCCTGAGCCAATGTGGTGATGCAAATTTGAGATACCTCAAATACAGTTTAAGCAATTGTAGACAAATGTATACACTTTAAAAGTATATCTTGGGTTTAACAATCATTTAGCTGTCAGAACCTCTAATGAAATTCAGCCATGAATTATCCTGGTGTTTTCGGTGGCATTTAGGAAAAAAAAAAAGATTTTTTTCATTCATATCTGTCTGTCCAGCTACATTTACTCAGTGTGAGATAGCCTAAATGTGTTATCAGGTGTGACAGAGGCTCTCTGAAACTTCTTGATCTTCTTTTGTCTGCCTTTCCCTCTCAAACTGCAGTCACAATGATTTAAAGAGCGAGATTTCATTTGAGATGGCTTATTTCTGTAGCAGGTGATGGTGGGGAGTTCACAAATTGAGTCAGAGCTGCTGTAGGGTGAACACCGTGGCTTTAATCCCTATTATCTGGGGTAGAGTTTGACTTGGGTGGTTTATGTTGAAGGCTTCAAACTCTTCAGCCTGGAAAAAAAAAAAAAAGGGGTTCAGTTTCACCTGAAGACAAAATCTTTTCAGGATTAATGAGTGTGTCAGAGTAACATTTGCAAATAAGAATATGATTCTGACTTAATCTCCTTGTTATTTGGTATTCTTATGCTTAGAGAAGAAAAGTGACTTGGGTAGCTGTTGTGTATTTTACAGCCTGTTACAATAGTGTCAGTAAATATTACAGCCTGGAAGAGCATCCTTCATTGTGGGACTTTGGAGATTGTTTCCTAATATACAAAGTCCTTCTTCTCAGACAAATTTAGGACAATTTCTTCATCATGTTTAGAATAATGCATTGATGCTTTGGAGAGATTCAGAGGGAAGAGGCTGCTGTTGTCTCCATACTCTATCCAGACCTCATTGTGTATAAATAATTTCTCCTAATCCCGATACTAAACTGGAAATCAATAGGTTGCCTCCTTTTAAAGGATAAGGAGAAGGGTTCATTTGGTACTAAGGAAAGGGCAAAACAAAGATCTGTGAGGTATGAACTCAAAACACTGTTGAATTTACAAACGTATTTTGAAATTATCCCAGTAGTTTAAAGTCTAGTTTGTATTGTTCATTAAAAATAAATTAAATTCTGTCAGCGAATGCCAAAGTAAACACAATGGATAGGCTGCGGATTCCCATACTAAAGAAAAATGACACCTAATATTTTTTTCTTACATGCTTTTATTGACCTAGTAAGCAAAATATTATTAAAGG
The DNA here is from genome assembly GCA_013400735.1 of Pomatostomus ruficeps. Taxonomy (NCBI): domain Eukaryota; kingdom Metazoa; phylum Chordata; class Aves; order Passeriformes; family Timaliidae; genus Pomatostomus; species Pomatostomus ruficeps. The sequence continues at coordinate 35,720 of VYZT01060696.1, read as the reverse complement.
GAAGATTTGAATTTCTCGGCAAAGTAGATTAAACAGCAATATGAGGTTAATTAACTGTTCCTGCTAATATTCAAATGTTGTATATTCATTTAAAAGTGCAATTAGCTCTCTTGGGAGTTTGCTTGCAACTGTGGGATTTAACTAAAAATAATAATTTTCTTGTTAGCATGCAATAAATTCTGAGAAGATTTAGTTTTGGTATAGTAAGCACAAACAAAGAAGAGAACAGTTTTACACAATGCCTTTCATTATATAAGCTGTTTGCAAATTCTCCTTTGACTCACTGCTCACAAGGCTAAGCATCTTTTTATAAATTACACTTGAGTGTAGGTTGCAGTTAATTAGTGAGCTTTGCATAGCAATGTTATTCCTTGTTAGCTCCAAGTATTCTCTGAGGGCTCTGTGTTTCTGTGGTTTTATAAAGTGTCTGATTGTGGTGAAGTTGACACCTACTCATGGTTTCTGAATTACTCCCTTTCCTACAGTTTCTATCAGTCCCACTTTCCTTTTGTGGTTTTGGAAGTCTAATAAATTATTTTAGCCTTTTGTCTCCATGTTACAGCTGTTGCATTGGCTGTCCATTCACTCAGTTCAACTGGCTTCCAACCTTCAGGATGAGAGGAGCTCAGCTCACTTTGGATACCTGTGAACGCAAATTTCCCCCCAAAATTGTCCTCTATAGAGAAGAATTCAAGAAGAAACCAAAGTCCCACTGGAATATTGGCTATAATCTCTGTAGGTGGAAACTGGGGAAGTTCTAGTTTTTCCATTTTGGCAGATTGTACATTTTTTTAACCAATGGCACTACAGTAAAGTTTAAAAAGAGTAGGAGAATTAGGTGTTCTCATGTTCTTACACATGACTCCTACCACTAATTGCATCTAGATTTCACCATATGTGTCTGATAGATACTGAGACACATAAAACTCATGAATTTTGCTTCCACTGCTTAAAATGTGTCAGTCACTGGGTAAATATTTACAAATACGGAATGTGCTGATATCTGGCACAGTCAGAATTGATGCATATTTAAGGAACGGAAAGCCAGGCAGTGTGTCTGCATAGAATGCATTGTGTCTCTTCACAGAGCTGCTGTTTGCAGAAGCAAGTTTTTTGTTCAAAATGGCACAGAAAAGAGGTAAATTAACTGCCAGCCTTTCTCCAAGCTGTGAATGTTGTGGAAATATGGGCACTGAGAGGCCATAGTATTTTCAAAGTTTAATTGTACATTTCATCCTAGAGCAACGAAACAAGGAGTTCAAACAACTCCTGACAAGTTTGTTGAATTTTGGTTATAAAGTGTTGTGATGCACACAATAGGAAATGATATATAAGTGTATTATACACTTTCAGGATGATTTCAGATCCAAAATAAAAGGAATTTAAATAAAGGTGGAGATAAATTTTTAGAAGAGATACAGAATTCCTCAGTAATTTGCATAATTTAGAAAGGGGGGAGATTTTTGAGCCCCAGTGGTAATTGGTTATTCAGTAAAGGTAGTCTTGCTCACTTCACTCATCTGCAAATTATTCAGCCCTCATTAGTTTAGTGCTGATGCAGCAGTACTACCTGATAAAATGTGTCATGAGTAGAAATGATCCCTTACACTTTAGATCTCAAAGCAACTGGGTAAATGGTGGATTTGTCATGAACTCTCAGCTTTCCAGTTAAGGTTACACAATTTTCCTTTCTAACATAGTTCTATAATTACCTTTTTATAACAAATTAAAATTCCGTGATTTAGAATAAGAGAAGAGCATATTTTTGAAGTTATTAGTGATCAGCGTTTAATAGATTCCTGTAATGGCTAAAAGCTGATCTTATGTTCAGTTCAATAGGACTGTAGATAAAATTACAGAATGATGTTCTATTGATACGCATTGTACAACTGCAATTTTATTCCTCTGTCAGATGAAAATAAAGCCTTGCCCAGCAATTTTTCTCAGAATATAATAATTCTGAAATATTTTCTAACTTAAAAGTTGATCACTCATTTAGAAAGGTTTTTTGGCAACTTGTTTTCAGTGATGTAAAAGATGGTTCTTTGAAAACAGATAAACCGTGACTAGCTGTATATCAAGCACAAATACAAAGCTTCTAAGATGGGCTGTGGATTCTAAAATAGCCTAGAAAGGTATGGATGGGAGGACACACATATTCCAGAGATGATTCCAGATTTTAAATAGTGTAGTGGGATAAAGCTGTGCAATGTTTCTCAAGATGTATTTGATGGTTTTCTCCATTGCAAAATTAGTAAGGCCCATTACAACTTTTCCCGAGATGGATTTGATCACCTGCTGTGTATTGCATTGCTTTGTGGGGTTTTTTTTGTTTTTTAAACTGATTTTTAAACTTGCCTAGAATGCTGTCATGTGAGCTTGTTGTGTTGTTGTTGATGTTGTTCGAAAATGAATTGTATGTAAGTATCAAGGGAGTTTTCATAGATATGCTGGATAAATAGAAAGAAAGAACAAATCTTCAGAACTCTCTGAGGAGTAACATTCTTCCTTCCCACTTACATGTTGAGTAAAGATCACCTGAATGTCCAATAAAGGAGTTGATTTGCACTGTATTTTTCACTCATCTGGTTTGGTAACAAATATTTTTCAAGAGGCCTGGGCACTGAAATCTTGCATCAGCAAGTTCTGGTTCCAGAGAACTGGCAGGCTCATTTCCTTCCTGTCTGATCCTCTTCGAAGCACCTTTGCAAGATATTCAGAGCAAAGGAATTGGTTTTCTACATTCATTTTGCATTGAAAGAAACAACCAGAGAGTTCAAGTGAAGGATGCTCAACTCTCATTATTTCTTAACCCTGAAGAAGAACCTGGATTGAGATCTTCATTTGACACATTTGAAGTCCCTCAGTTGCTTCAAGTACTTTGAGATTCCCAGCTGTTATGACTGAACCTTTCATCAGTTTGAGATAATTTACACTAGATTTATGCCTTTTTAATTTTTTTTGGGGGGGAAGAAATTAGTTTGATAGCCACAGAGCCTTGGTGGCTGCAGGTGTCTCATGTGGAACTTCCTGAATGCACTCGTCCTGATTTGATTTTTTCCTGTTGGCTTCCGTGCAGTGCAGAGCAATTATTTTTGGTGATAAACTTTGATGATATCCACCCACAATCTCTGCTATTGCCAGCAGTCTTCACCTGTGGCCCAGCATACAATGGAATTGACGCCACATAATTGAATATGTGTGTTAAGCACATCCCTGGAGTGTTGGGAGGCCTTACTTAGATAAGCTGTGTTGGGCATCCTAACAGCATGGCCAGAGCAGCCCAAGTGGCCCTGCAGGTCACAGCTTCCATGGCGTGAGTTTGATAACGTGCTCAGCAGCATCTGGGTCTGTGCTTTGATGTCTCAGCCTAGCACAGAGCCAGAGATGGTGCATATGGAATTTGAGATGCCTGACACGATGACTATAAGCTGTCCAGACAGAGCAGCTATGAAGAATGATTATGACTGTGATATGTGTTGCTTTTGCTGGAAGTCTTTAATTTCAGGGATGCTGCTTTTATCTCCTATGGCTGCTTTGGCTTTCATGATTCTCCCTGGGACTTTGTCATCATTAAAAGGGGTTCCAAGACAGTCTCCTACTCAAATGGAAGAATTTATTTCCAAATATCACTGCTGCACTGTCAGTTTTCATTATTGGCTAACATACTCTTTCACCATAGCTGGAATAGGATCCCAGTTTTTTATATACTGATGTTGAGGCCAAATGATTTGGCAGTGCAGTTGAACCAGTCAGTAATATGTTGAAGATTCTCTTGGCTGGAATCCCTCAATCCCAAAGTAGGTGTGTGGGGTTGGTTTATGTGTGTGTTTGTCAGCCATTTATCCTGCTTGAGCCCTGACATTATTTTATATGTGCTTGGTGTGTGCACTCAGCATCTACAGAAGCTGTCTAGCCATATGTGCAGGTACCTGACGTTTTCTGGTGCGTGTGGACCACATACAAAAACAGGAATCTAGGCAAGTAAACAACAAATAGGACAACAGATGTATTATCTACCGTTTTGCAGATGCCCAAGTTCCACTTTTACTGCTTGCATCAAGTTCTTTCTGGTATCCAGAACCTGTGATCCTCACAGACACCTGGAAAGGTGGTCGTCTGGGGCAGAAATGAAGTCAGGGAGTAAATACAGAAGGAAGACACAAAGTGGGCAGTGGTATATTTGCTGAATGTTCCTGCTGCTGTTCAAGAGTCTCCCAGAACACATCACTGCTTATGGAATGGAACATTTCTTAGTAATTTTCTGGTTTATTTAAGTTTGTTCTTGCATTCCTAAGTGATAGCAGTTGTAGCAATTTTTGTTTGATCGTGATCTCAACTGAGTACAGAAGAAGAAGAGAGCATAGGGAGTACATTTTAGGGAGGTCAGAAATGCTGATAATCCACCTACTGATTTTTAAAAAAGTATTTACTACTGGTATTTTTGAAACAAAATTAATAATCATTCATATTTCAATTTGCTCTAACAAGGCAGGGGAAGAAAGAAGGAAAGCTCTGATTGTGTGTAGAATTTAGAGTGCTGAAAGATTTTCTTTTCAACCGTGGGTTAAACCTGAGTAGCCAAAGAAGATTTGAGATCAGAGATGAAACATCACTGATAGAGAATGGCAGTAACTCTTGGTTCACTTGTGGAATACACAGATCTTTAACCGTGGCAGGTTCCCTTTAGGTGTATTAGAGTGTTTTACTCAACTTGTAAATTAAATCAGTCATGAACCTAATTCCCAATCAGATCAGTATCTCTGCTTTGGAGCTGACAATGTGTATCCTCTGCCTGGGCAGGCAGCTGGGTTTGGTATTGTGGCATCCACCTGCCACCAGGTACCTGTCACAGCCCCGTTGTCTCTCTGTATCTCTCTTCTGTGTGTTTAAACTGGGCTCAATGAAAACTGCCTGCACAGGGACTGCATGAGGAAATGTGTTTGCTTTGGGTGTACCAAGATTTTTACACTGATGATGGCAAGTAATGCATGTAGATTTATCCTGGAACAAGCAAAGGCCTTTTTTTCTTAAAATCTTCTTTTTTTTTGTTTTTAAAGTGTATAAAGATGAAATGATAGAAGTCGGTAGAATTAGTGGTGTAGTTTTACTGATACATCCTAAATATGTTTCTAAAATGAATGCTTTTAGTGTTTTCTAGACTATATTTTATAACTTACAAGTCAATAATGAAAGTATTCAATGTGTATTTAACGATGTTGGAAATGTAAATGTGCCACTTTTATCTCTGTCTCTGAATTGCCTAAAGTTGATCTGTATCAGCACTATAGACTTCAGAGGATGGAATATTTATCCTGTTTTTTTCCTGAACTTTGATTTCTCTGAATTGCTGTTAACTTATGTGTATTTCATTATCCACATTGGCCTAGCAATCAGTAATTGTACAGTAGCCACTGGGAGAAACCCATTATTACTACCTGTATCCAGTAAGAGAAAGCAGAATTGTCTTTGAACAGAAGACAGGTTTTTATTGGAAAAAAGCATATAGGGAGTGGAGTTTTTGTTGAGGTTTTTGGGGATGTTCAGCAAGATAGAACAATAAAGATAAAACCTGTATGGGCAAGGACTGATGAGTTGATAAAGTGAGATAAGAACATGGAGAATTCTGAAAATGTGAAGTTGCTGTTGAGCTACTCTTTGAAACATTTTAGCAAAAAACAAAAGGCATTTTAAATAATCCTTCCCCTTTGTTTCATTCTCATTCATAGAAAATCTCCCCTTGGGTGGGTTTGCGCAAGATCAACATCTCCTACTGGGGCTGGGATGACATGTCCCCTTTCACCAACACCACCCTGCAGTGGCTGCCCGGGGAGCCCAACGACTCCGGCTTCTGCGCCTACCTGGAGAGAGCCGAGGTGGCGGGGCTGAAGGCAAACCCCTGCACTGCCATGGCAGATGGGCTCGTCTGTGAAAAGCCTGTGGGTAAGGAGCCTCTTACCCCAGCTGCTGATGCTGTAGTGAACAAGCTCTTCGGCATTTTGTTTCCCTGAGAGGGATTTTGGGACAATTTGCATTGAATAGTTACAATTTTCTTTTAAATAGCTGTAATCTAGAAACAAATAATATTCATAAAGCAGCAAATATTTATTTGAGAATCAGTTCACATGGCTTATTTTGCATTACACCAGAAGTCTTACAGTTTGCCTCTAAATGAGTAATAGTCAATGATAACAGTAGCTGGAACCACATGTGGAGATATTCAGCAATGCTGATATTTTCTTTCTGAATCCTGCTGAACATTAGTGAATGTTTTAAAGGTAAAAGACTGACAAATCCAAAATTCTGGTTTCTGTCTTTTAGGTTTTTTTGTGTATAAAGTTTGCTGTGACAAACAGTCACTTGACTGTTCAGGTTACCATACATTAAAATGGACTCTGTGAGCTATACTATGAGTCATGCTGAGTTTTTCATATTAGGTTTTGTAAAATATGATTATATTTACATACAGAAACATAAATTTGGATCAAATGATTTATAACTAATTAAGGAACTTAATTACCACTTCAACAGGGATTTTTCTAGAGGAACAAATGGTGAAAGAAAAAGGAAATTTGACCTTGCGTTCAAAATTATCAAATATTTGTGGTCCTTTTCCAGTCAGTCCCAACCAGAATGCCAGGCCCTGCAAAAAGCCATGCTCCCTGAGGACCACCTGCTCCAACTGCACGAGCAATGGCATGGAGTGCATGTGGTGCAGCAGCACCAAGCGCTGCGTGGACTCCAACGCCTACATCATCTCCTTCCCGTACGGACAGTGCCTGGAGTGGCAAACGGCCACCTGTTCCCGTGAGTATCTCAGGGCATGTTCCTCTTAATAAATGTTGTTAGATTTGTTTTCCCGCTCAAAAGAGCTGAATGAGATTCAGCTAGAGATGAAAAGATTTTCAAGTGAATGACCTTATATAGCTGCTAATGTGGGAGTCAGTGCTGAGTATATATTTACTAGATACAGATAAAATGCTGGCAGGTCTTTGATGATGAAATACATGTACTTTTTTAAAACTTTAAAAACTATTTATTGCTTTCAGATTAAGAAAAATTACCATTACTGTATGACCAGTTTTAATGTGCCAAACAGTGGCCATGAACTGCAACAGGATACTGTTAAAATTAGATAACCAACATGTAGAACTTAGACTTACACAACATCAAGTTATTAAGAAAAGGAAGTGTGCTGGATTTTTAAAGATTTAAATGTTCTGATTTATTTTTTTCAGATTCAGGTTATATCATTTTCCTAACATGCAAAGATAAAACCAAAATTTTAATAATGATGGTAGTAGTTTTGAGAATATTGTAACACAAATGCAGAACAAATGATCTTGGTCTTCCATAGATTCTTCTCCCTTGCAAATGGGGATTATTGACCCTTGATCCCTTGCAGATTGTTCATCCTCTCTATGGAAGCAGAAGGAATTCTGTCAGGCCATCAGGCAGGTAGAGGAGGTACAGGAAACTTCTATCCTGTGTGATCAGACTGGTCCAGGCTGCATTAAAGTTCAAGGTTGCCCATTTCATCCTTTGGGGACAAGAGGCAAGTGATTTCCTGCTTTGTCAGGGAGCAGAGTTTCTCCCTGGATGTCCCCTTTGAAGCACATTTCATCAGAACTTGGTGCAGTGTGTCCTGAGGAGAATTAGCAATCCCCCCAAAGCACCTCTCGGTGTATGAGGCAGAGCTGCTCCTGCCCAGCTGGGAGTGACTGGAGCCAGCCCCACACACTTCCAGCATCCCAGGCTTTATTGGAGCCATAATTGATGGAGATGCTGCAGTGAGCTGCCTGGTGCCTGAGATTCTTGTCTGAGTCGAGGTTTATTTAGAACAATTCCTCAGTCACAGTACAGAAGACTGGTTCTTAGACTTTTACTGTCCTTCAGGATTTGTGAAGTGTGCCATGGGACTCTCCTTATTGCTCTACTCTGAGAGAGTTTTTCTGTTTACTTCTGATTTCCTTTCTCTCTCCATAAGGGTCTTTGGTTATCAAAGCCTCTGGAACATTTTATTTCTGCAGATCTTGTGACAGGATTGATGATCTTGACAACAACAAGCAACTTGCTTTCAGGATCATAATTTAATAATGATTCCATTTGATACGTTATGGGTACAAATTAAAAAACCCTGAAGAACACAAAAGGCAGTTACTTGCTTTTACCTAAGCCTCAGGAAAATATTAACTAAAATAAGTTCTTGATGTGTCTGTAATAGGAGCCATTGTTATATTCTAATCCTAGGAGAGAAAAAGAGCTGTGTGTACCAGGCCTGTACATGTCTGGGTTACAGGGAAATAGGGCACAGGAAAGCTTTCCTTCCGGGCTGACCTGGCCAAGGGCCTGTATTCCTCTAATTGAGATTTCTTCTTCATCCTTAATAATCATAGAACACAACGAACCAGGACCATGTTGAGCTGTTCTGGTAAACTTTTTGGCTCAGTTAGTAAATTTCAGGTATTAATCCAGGTTTTAGTGCCCAGGTTCAGTGTAACAGGTGCTAGGAACACTTAATCTCTTGTCAATCTGTTTGGAATAATAATTCTGTAGTTATAGAAAGGTTTCTCTCTCATAACCATTCACAGATCTTTTTTTTCCTCTCCTATGTAAGAATCAATTTTGTAACTTATAAAATATTGATAGTGAGTTGTGGCAGAACATAAATAGATTGAAAATCTGGAGATAAAATTGACAGAATACCACATGAATGATGCTTATGTTTTTAAACTAGCAGATATTATGTCAGCCTGAACTTTCAATTCAGTTTTTCTGTTTGTGTAGTGTTTTCACATCACGCTGATTCAATTTGTTTGGGGAACATAAGAAATTGTTTTTAATTTGATTGTCATTTTAGTCAGGTCTGTAAAAGTTTATATTAAATAAGGCAAAAGGGATTTGCTATATAGCAGTTCAACATTATGTAAAGGCAATTTTGGATGAAAATGTATTTGCTATTCAACAAATTAGAAAAAACCAAGATTCTGTGTCTGTAAGCAGTTTTTTGAGAGATTTATAGCATCAGATATTTTGCATTTAAACAAGAAAATGTTTGTCCAAATGAAGCCTGGTTCAGCCATTGCTTTCGTCTAAATGGCTTGAAGGTTTTCTTAGGTAGATGTATCATTATAGCTGCTGAAGTAATGAAGTATAAAGTGGATTCCCTTGTCAGGTGTTTCTGCTTAACCTGAGGAACGGACTGTAACTATACCTTTAAAAATTTCCTCCTTGTTTTTAAAATTTTACTTTTTATTTTGAATGACTAATTTCTGAGTTTTTGGATGTTTTACTGTGAATGAAAAAAAAATTCAGAAAAGCATGTATGATTTAAATTATAAAAAAATAACAACTGAGAACTTCACATTTATTTTTACAACTTGGAATTAAATGAGGAATGCTGTTTTATTGGTGACATATTGTCATTTTAATGCCTACTTGCCAAAACCTTGCATTTCCACTATTCCCTACATCTTCCATCCATTATGACTTTTGATTGAATAGCTGTCAGTTGAACAATCTTGGACCACCTGTAGAATTTCATAGAAAACAAAATTGCTGCTTGAAAATCCCCTTCTTCCATCAAAAATTGCTTCTTGACTCTCTTCAGTTGCTCAGCTGAATGCCACTACAGAGAATAACTCAGGGTTTTCACTTTTGCTTCTGTTTTCTCTTCTGTGAAGACAGTGCAGCTGATGCTTCAGAGCTTTATAAATAGCAGCCTGGGTATAAATAGCAGCACGAGATTTGTTTGGATTGTTTGGAGTGCATCTCTGAAAGGGCAAGCCAGCCAGTGCAAAATGATGGTCTTTATTTTTCTGCTGATCTTCTAATCTATTCAAAAGCCCAAATTTGTATCATTCAGCTTCAGCTCTGCTGGTTGAAAAGTGATTTTTCACGTTTGACAGTTTGAAACAACAGTTGGCCTTTTCTCGCTCCTGCTATTTTCCATATTTGGGAAGCTTGAAATATTTCCTCCTGTTTGGATTCTTCCAAGTCTGATGGAGAGCTCTTGCTTCAGCCTTCTGGGCTGTTAAAATCCTTTTGAGATTCACTCAGATTCCTCACTGCCTGTTTTCCTGATATCTGCAGGCATCTTTAGGCTGTGCAGTATTTTTTCTTTTTGCAGCTTTCATTACTTTAAACAATTTTAATAGCAGCTGGAGCCAGAGGAGCTGGCTTTATTCTGCTCTCAGTTAATGCAGTTAGCAATGAAATCATTCTGCTTTGTATTCCTTTTGTGGACCAGAGGAGTCCAGGTAACTGGGAGCATTATTTGGATGCAGTTCCTGGGTGCACCTGAGCCAAATGGAGAGGTTACCCTCATGCAGAAGCCACTTGAGTGTCCTTCAAAATAACTCTGAGAATCTTTAAATTACTTTCTTCTTTTAAAAAAGAAACTTAGACAGTTCGGGCTTCACAGCAGGAGCTTACATTCATGTGTGCTTTTAAAATTTAATTTTGAAAGCCTGTAAAGTTAATGTGAGGAGAGACAGGGACCCATAGTGATCAATGTTTGAATGAGTCTGCTGTTAATTTGATTCAGTGTTACAACAGTAATTAAAAAAACTAACATGGATCAGAAGAAGCTTAAAGAAGCTTGGGAACTTTAATGGTGTTCCTGAAGTTACTAAAATGTTAATTTCTTATTAATAAAAAATGACAGTAACTTCAGAATAGGAATTTTATTTGGTTCTAAACAGATTTAAAATATGAGGAAGACCATTTAATTATTTTAAAGAATAGAGTATAAAAGATCTATAGGGAGATTTGGATTTTAGAATGCAATTTAAAAAAATGAAATGTGATTAATTGATGAGAATCTTAGGATATAGTTAATTTACATGGCTCTGAATTATGACTTGTACCTTGATATGTGTGGTGTGCTAGCTTGCTTCAAAAGCTGAATATAAAAGGACTGAGTCCCATTTGGAGATCGAGGGGTACTTTATGCCCAAAATAATTTTTGCTTTGAATTTGAGTGATCCTGTGGGTTTTTTATAAATATTATCACTCTTATTTGGTTTATTGACCTTGCATTGAATTCTAGACTTTTCCTGTTGGAAATGCTGCTTCTGTCAGTAAAATTCATAATATATGCATTATATATTAATAATAATCAGAGAACACGTATTTTCTTGTGGGATTTAATGAAGGTGTGCAATATTATTCTTCTGCTTCATTATCTTTGTTGATTTGAAATCAACAAATTTATTGTTGCATTGTGGCATAACAAACACCTGCTGCGTGTTTTGTGATCTTTGAGGGAGTACAACTTTTAAAGAAAACTGAGATATTCTTATTAGTATTGCTGATTTTTTTTTTTAAATTTGCACAAGGAAAAAGAAATGCTAAATTGTTCTTCATCACCTATTGTAAAATTCAAGCATCTTATTTAAAAACTAAAAAACCAAACTAAATACCAGAGTTTGGTTTTTTAGTTTTTAAATTAAATTTTTTAAACCAGAGCCCCTCAAACCCCTTGCATTAATATAATATTGTGTTCTGTGTGCTAAAGCTCAAAACTGCTCTGGGCTGAGGACGTGTGGGCAGTGCTTGGAGCAGCCGGGCTGTGGATGGTGCAACGATCCCAGCAACACGGGCAAGGGCCAGTGCCTGGAGGGCTCCTCCCGAGGCCCCATGAAGCCCCTCAGTGCTCATTCCAGTGAAATGGTGCTCGACACTGCTCTCTGCCCCAAAGAAAAGAGTTACGAGTGGTCCTTTATCCAGTGCCCAGGTAAGGTTTGCTTCCATTCTCTCTCACAGGTGAAATAGCAGTTTAAGCACACCGAAATAACGTAATTGTTCTAAGTAATGCAAACGGCATTTTCATGAAAGATTTGTTTTTTCCAAAATACTTTCTAAATATATATTTTGTTTGTCTCTGCTGAGCACAAGTGTAGGTTGACATGTGAAATGCAGTGCAAGTGATTTAGCCAAAATTGCCATTTGTTTGTAAAGAAGTTTTTGCTCACCCTCTCCCTCCACTTCTAAAAATTAAAGTATATGAGTTTTCTTCAGCTCTTGCTTTCTTCTGGCTTCTGTGTCCATCAAGGGGTGGAACTGGGGAGAAATTATCCCTAGGAGTCTCCTGATGGGCAGAAGTTTCCCTCCTGCCCATGCCAAGTCCAGCGGACTCTCAGAATGGGGAGCTGCCAAATACCTGAGCTGTGCTTCCAGTGGACCTTTTAGACATTCAGGGTGAATAGAATGTGTGCTTGTGTAGCCTTAAAGAGAATCTCTGAAGTCTAAATTTAAGCCACACCGGTCTGATTACAGTATTTTAATTTTTAAGTTCATTGGGAAAGTAAGGAAGGCCTCAGGTGCCATGAGACAGTGGGAGCTGTGCTGGTGCAGCCTCCTGTGTGGAAATCCTCCAGCCCTGGCAGAGAGTGTGGAAGCAGCAGTGGAGGACTGCAGGCAAATGAAAAGCACTCTGGGGCCTTTGACAGCCCTCCAGCAGTCATTTCCAACAAATAATACAGTTGAAAAGACAGCTTGAAAACTTGGTTTTTGGGTGTGTTTTTTTTTCTTTTGGTTTTTTGTGGTCATTTTTTTTTTCCTTTTTTTTAATTTTTTTTTTTAGAATAACTGGTGTAACTGTGCTAAAGTTATTTTTCCAGGAAATGTTCTACTGCTGATAATTTTGAAAGCTGGAGCTTCTCTAGGATCAATACTTTTATGGGTACATGCAGCTGTGTTTGCTTTCTTGGCTGCTTTTTTCATCAGTTTGTTCTCTCTGTGTGTATGCATATATAGAGAGTGAGGGCTTTTTAAAGTTTTCAAATAATGAAATGAAATATAAACCCAAGTGAACACTGTTGCATATTTTCAGTTCAAACCAAAGAAACCTTCCACATCATCCAATAGTACTTTCTGAACAAAGAAGCTTCTAGTACATTTCTGGAAACAGTAGAATGACATTGTACTGTTGTATAGAAATTTCATTACTTAGTCTGTATGTTGATAAGTGCATTGTTAACCTTGCAGTGCAGGGCAGAATTTCTGCCACTTGTGAAATTGTAATAGAGAAATGTATTGCTTGTCGAAACTGCTGTGTTCAATATTTATTCCTCATGGATAAAATTCTCTATTCATTGTATGTTCTGACCAAGAATTTACTAAAGTTCCACTTCAATTTAAGATTCACCAGTTTTATAGGAGTTTGAGGGACAAATACTATGGAAGTCATAGAATTAAAATTTCAATTGATGTGAAATTTCATCTTGATCAGTTTAGTCTGCAGGTTTTGTTCCCAAGATTTTGTTTTCATTTTCATAGAATATTTTCTGTGAAGGATTATACTAACACAGTTTATTCTTAGCACAACAATCATTTGATGTACTTGAACCAAGATAGAATTAGACTAAGTCTGTGTAAGCCTACTGAACAGTTTGCTGCTAGGATGAAAATAAAAATAAAAATAAATGGTTTCTACCGTGCAGTTTGGAGATTATTCTGCCACACTGACGAATAGTTGGCTGAACCATTCGTGTTCATTCAGACATGCACTTATTTCTCCTTGTAGTCCATATCCATCCTCCTCACAGTGCCTCTGGGCAATTGTGTTGGTGATAAAAATTTTAAATTCCTTCTCGTTTTCTGTTTGTTCAATACTTTAAGATTAGTATTCATCAGGCACTACAGAAAATGGTTATTTTTGTGACTGGTCACTTTGAAATCAATAGGCTTCAAGTAGTCTGTCATAGTATTTCTTTTGATAGGAATACAATTTTATTTTCATCAGATTCTTAGTTTAACTGAACTGTTGTTACAAATAAAATTGCAAATAACATACATAAAAAGAAAAGAAAAATAGCTCTGACATTCATCTCATGAGAAGAAAGGTTTAGGTACAATGCAAGCCCAAGTTTTTGTTTAAATTTCTCCTCTGAGTAGTGTGAGTAGATTCTAACTTGTTTGTTTCAAGCTGGATGAAGTATCTTTCCACTAGATCCAGATTGCAAAGCAGACACGCTTTTCATAAATTTTCCTAGTTTTAAGTATTTTCCTAAAACTATAATTATCAACAATTGTCAGCTTCATCAACCATTTCAACACAGAGGTCAAAAGCAGATTAGACATAAAATTGCTTCTCTCCAGGGCAGCCTCACTGAGGATTCAGCTCAAGTACATTTCTGTGTCTGAGGAAAACAACTTTGTTGCTCCAGTGATGTACATTAAAAGGGCTTAAAGAAAAAAGAACTTTTACAAATTTAACTCCTAATTCTTACTTAATGGTAATTACAGTGTCTCATTATTTTAATGACTGTTTTAATTATTTAATGCTGATGTCTCCAGTTTGATTGCACTGAACCAGCTTTGAAATTTGTGGAACTGTGCACTTCTTCTGCCTTTTTTCAATGAGGTGCATATTTTTAGGGAAATCAGCAACTGTATAGTGTAATTTTTCAATGGTGTGTCATGTCAGTTGTGGATTGCATTGCTTCTTATTGTGTATATGTTTTTCTGAATTTGTTTTAAAATCTCTTCTGTTTTCTTTGCTTCAACAAAATGCAAGAATGCAGAGCTGTCATATAGGACCAGATAATATTATGACTTACAGAAAACTGAAATTTACGATGGAGGTTGCTTTCATCACTCTATAAATAACACAAAAATTAAGAAATACAAAACTAAGCATTTGGAGGAATAGAGAACTTATAAATCAATGGCCAGCTAGTAGAGAATATCAATATTAAACATTTTCCTGCACTATGATATAATCTCAATTACACAGTCTTGCTTTAAAAGAACATCTATTTAATATACTCTCTGTTTTTACTTTTGGCCTATTGGGCTGTATTTTTTTTTTTTTTACATTTGCTTTAAGTAATTTAATGTGTAAGACATGTACACAAACCCTGAAATTGAGCTGCAGCTCCTGGCACTTCTGTGTAGCTTTTCCTGAGAATGGCAAGAAACTGCCGAAGAGGGAGACAGAGGTGTCTAAAAATCAAGTATTCTTGGGAAGAACAAGGCTTGTAATTTCTGAAGAGATTTAGTCAAGATAGTGAGAAAACGTAACAGTACAGAAATGTTTGGTACTTGTTTGGAAGATTCTCTGGGCATAGTTACAGAAGAAAGAAGAGATTGTCAACTTGGGAGGTTTTAATGGTTTATGAGCCAAGTCTGGCAATGGCTATAAATATATTAAGTTACTAAATTATAAAACGGCTCTAAAAACTTTTAAATCATGCAGTGAGAATCCTTTTTTTTCCCCCTAGCCAAGACACCAATCACTGTGACATTTAGATTAAAACCTCCAAATTTAAAAAAATGCAATCTTACTGTAATAGCTGTCCCTCTTCCAAGTCTTCCACCTGCTTTGGCACTGAGGAATCGACAGGTCTGACATGGCTGGACATTTGACAAGCTGCTGGAATTGACAGGTTCCTGATCTGCTGGGCACCTGTGCTCTGAAGTCCCACCCTATAGAGAGGTCATCCTTCAAAACCTGGCAGCAGGATCAATGATTCTGGCAGGATTCACGTTGTGATTTTGCTGCAGGAGTGATCAGTGCTTGCCGAGTTTCCCCAAAATGTGAAGCTCTGGAGTGGAGCTCTGCTGCAAGATCGGTGGTTTATAGTGATGTTATTTGATAAAAAGCAATTTTATGCTTTCAAGGTCAGGTGTGAAAAAAGGATGTCAACAGGAATCCAGTTTATTTACTTTCACCAAAAATCAACTGTAGTGAGGAGGGACTGGAGCTATTTGATGTGGTCCTGATGTCCTTAAAATTCCTTTGTATGCCAAAGCTAATGAGGGTCAGGACTATTAAAAATAAGATGAGATTTAATTAATTTGTTTTGGAAGTTCATGTTCCCCACTAGATGTATTTGGCTGTGAGTTCATGTTCTCCTTCACAGTAGCCTTTCAAAGGCTTCACGTTTGCATGTAGGTCTTGGGGTTTTCATGGAGTCTCAGTGACTTACTAACCTCTTCAAAGATTTCTGAAGTGCCTGGACAGCACTTTAAAGCTATAAAGACTAATTCAATCTCTCCAACAGCAAAAAATCCCTTTCTCACAAAACCCCCTTGAAACTCCCATGTCACTCCAGAGCCAGTTTTTGTGTGAATTCATGTTGTGTTGTAATGCTGTTTTAAAGAGCCTCTGTGTCAAACTGCAAATATATTTATGCTGGTTATTGGTCAGGACTAAACTCCTCAAAATCACGTTCTGCTACAATTTTGTGATCGCACAGACATGATTTTGTTCCCAAGAGCAGTTTAGTAATGAAGCTTTTAAAATGTTGTATTCCAGCTTGCCAGTGTAATGGCCACAGCACCTGCATCAACAGCAATGTGTGTGATCAGTGTAGGAACCTGACCACGGGGAAACAGTGTGAGACCTGCATGCCAGGGTACTATGGGGACCCCACCAATGGAGGACAGTGCACAGGTAAGTCCTTCTGCTGCGAGGAAAAAGAAAAATATCAAAATGACATTTTATGTAATGTGGATCTAACCTTTTTAACGTAACGTGAAATTAACTTTTCTTTAAAGGTTAAAAGTTTATTTAATAGTACAGATGAGCTGATCAGCTAAATTAATGATTCAAAATCAGATTAATATTTTTAAAGAGAAACTTATTCACAGTCATTGTTTTGCAGGTGTTGCTCTCTCAGGAGGAGGAAGAAACTCCCTTGTTGGAGCAACACCTTAAATCCTGCTGTTGTTTCAGAGAGACATCATTGAATTCCATGTAAAACAATCCTGTCAGAGGCAGTGCAGAGACACTTATAAATAAAGTTCAGTATCTGCCATAGTGCCTGGTAACACTGATTGGTGTAAATATGTGATGCTAGGGGAAAAATTACACATTTAACAGACCAAAAGTCTCACTCGTGTAGACTTGAAACAAAAAGCCCTGGTATGCTGAGGATGGCAAGGCACCCATATGTAGTCAAGGTTCAGTTTTTAAACTGCTGCACTGCAGGAGTCTCCTTGAAGGGAAAGAGAGAATGAAGTCCCATACCTCAGATGGTTTTTGGATAGTACTGTAGTACTTTTTCACTTGTGTGGGTGGTTTTAAAGTCAACAGTAACTCCTTCCCTTAACACTAAACGGTGGAAGGAGGAATATATTCAATATGAAAACTCAGGAGGTTGACTTTGAGTTTAGGAGGGTGCTGGAAAGTTTTGTCCCACGACTTCTTCTTCTCCATTACTGATGTTTCTTTAACCAGACCTTTGCATCTCAAGGAATATTTCTTCATTTAAAGGGTTTGTCAGCACTCTAATGTGCAGTAGGCAATGCATAAAGATTCACATCTGGTAAACTCAAGCACAATATGTAAAAATTGTGTTCAAGGGGATAGAAAGATTAATGCCTACCCTTATTGACAATTTAACATTTTGCTGAGGCTTTATGATGCTTTAAATAATTCTTAATAGTTCCCTTTTTCTCCTGAAGTTGACAAAATGTTCTTTTGCTGTCTGTATCACCTTTATGGCAAAATGATGTATTCATACAGCTTTTATTCTTCAGGGATACATTAGCTATCAACCAAATAAGCATTCCATCACCTTTAGTGAAATATGCGTGGTGCAATAATGGCTAAAATCAATTTATAAGGCTAGTAAAAGTATAAATTTTACAACTTGTTTTTTCAAACCCAGTCTGTAAGAGTGCCTATTTTTATTGGTAGACATGATTTTAACAGGGGCTATTTTGACTAGAGAATGCTTTAAAAAAATAAAGTTTATAATTATTTCAAGGCTTTATCTGTACTGGAATGTTGTATTTTTAGTATAGAGCCCATAATAAATACATTTATATCCTTAGGATATTTGAAGGATGTAGTCATTGTGAGCTGTTGGATTTTCTTCAGCATTATGAATACTGTGACAGAGGTGCCCAAATTGTGGGCCAGGAATTTCTGCAGGAAAAAATACCAGTGATCCATGGAGAAGTCAAATCAATGTTACTGGGATTTAAGAGGATGTTGGAACCATAGCTGGGATCATACACTGTGCAAGCATGAAGAAAGAAAGTAATGGTTCTGTTTCTTTTGTCCTTCATTCTACTAATGCTGTGGGTAATGCAGAAAAAAATTAAACATGGCTGGAAATTAAAACAGAAACATAGAGAGAAAAACATGAGTGGAAGAAAGGGAAACTCAGTCAGAAGCTGAGCTTAAGTGTGACTGAAATAAAGAGAAAATAAGACAGGGAATTATATGAAAAAGCCAATTGAAGGACAAAACAATCACAAGGAACTAAAAAATACCGAAACCAGCCATCCTTACAGTTCCATCCTGTGTCTCTGCTGCTGCCAGCTGCGTTCCTGGCTGGGCCTCACCAGCTTCCCTTTCCCACTCAGACTCAACCTTCGGGTCCATGGCTGCCGGAGCACGTGGTGCGTTTTTCCCTTGCAGCTCCCGAGTCATTTCCTTGAGGACGCAGGTTGAAAACTTTCCAAAGGTGTGACAGGATAATGACTCTAACTCTGAAAGTACCTCTGTAATACTGCAATATTCCTCATACTCAGGTTGCTATAGTTACCAGGGCACAGCTGGGTTTTGGATTGGAGAGCACCGAAGCTGGGGACAGAGGTTGTACTCGATGTTGACAGTGGAGGGGGGACGTGGTGTGCTCTGGGACAAAAACTGCAAATCATTTTCCAAGCACACTCGTGACATAAAATAACTTCCTCCCAGTGTCCTGACAAAAGTACTTGTGTATTCAGGACACGTATTGCATTTTCTGCTGTCATTATGTATTTATATGTGAAACCTGAGCTCTGACTTGGTTTGACTGTTGGTGACACAGACTAAAATGATTTGCAAGAAAACTTTCCTTTTCTTTTATAGGCTGCATTAGCCCTTGCTGTTCCTTAGAGCCCTGATCCTGAAAGGAAGGAGGAGGAGATGCGTGGCAAGCCTTGCACTCCTTGGAAAACTTTTTTCTTTCCCCTTAACTATGCCAATAGTTTCCTAAATTCTTTCTGTTCGTACTCCAAGGAGGTCACTCAGAAAGCTCTAAAAGAAGTGACTTTCCACCTCTGAGTGATCAATTCTGTTCTGACCTTTGTGCAGGGATGAAAAATTCTGTTAAAATATAACTTATTTTTTTCCACTTTGGTATAAATGGTGGCTTTACAACTGTCATCAGATAACTGATACATTTATAGTGGTATTGCACAGAGTTATGCTATCAAATTACTGTGGAATGAGTAACAGTTGATATAGGAAAAAGATATAATTCATGTTTCAAAAGGTTTTGAATAGTTGTGATTAAAGAATGGATAAAAAAATTGACTTTTCTGGATTTCCACTCACTATAATTGCTGACATTTCAATAGCTTTAAAACAGATCTGAGGACTTGCTTTGCATCCTGATATGATGCAGGCTTAGTAAATGTGACAAACCTCGCAGAAGGACAAAGGAAAGATGGAGGCATAATAACAGGCTTCGGATGCATGAAGGAAAGCTGAAAAGAGAGAGAGATGATAAAGTGCCTTCCCCCACGCCCCCATTTTGCCTGAGGAGGAAGTAATGGGATTAGGTTGCAACAAGAAAGATTAAGGTGGAACACAAGGAAAAATTTCTACTGCTTAAACTGTGAAAGCTTACCTAAATGTGCTATGAAATCTGCATTATCACTTATGCTATACTTTTTAAATTTTCAAACATCTCAAGTGTTGGGAATGGGCAGGGAAGTAGCTGGTTCCACACATTTTTCTCCAGTCCTAATATTCTGTAGTGATTTGGAGTCTGAGGTCTAGAAAGCAGAGAAGTATTGAGTAAAGCTAAAGTATTCTGAATATGTAGGAAAATGAGCTGTGTATGGCCAAACGGCTGTGGATATTTCCCATATTCTGAGTTCTTTATGTTACTAAGATGTTACTGAGTTAGTAAGCTGTATACTACTTGCTCTTGAATCGGTAGCATTTTTTTACTGTGGAGTTAAAACGTTTTCCATCCTGTGCAGGTTTCCTCTGTAGCTGAGGCTGGTTTCTTTGTGTCAGGGGTGTGCTATCTTGGTTGCTGATGGGCAGTAGTTTGGCAATGGTCGTATTTTTGGTAAATAATTACTCTTCTTTTTCTTCTTGAACTAACCATGCCTAATACCAATTACTCATTTAAATTCTGTCACTTGAAGTCTCTTTTCAATACAGAGAATGAGAGTTAGAGTTTGTATTCTTGGTGTAAAAATGAGCTTTATATTCAGTTGTCCTAAGGTGTGGCTTGCAGTAAAGATGAATGTGCTCCTTCAGTTCTCACTGACATTTCATCGTACAAATATATAGTTTGATTATTTTATATTTGATTCATAGCTGCAATCTATACAAAAATCAATAATAAATTGCAGGGGTCTTTTATGGTGAGGGAAGTTCTGTGACTGTAATCTATGAGTTATCTGTTCTTTTACTAATTAAAATGGTGTTGGGTAGTCTGTGGTGTCAAATAGGTAGCCAGAATAGAAAATGAAATTAGATTCTTACCTTACATTATGAAATATTTTCAGTTGTACAAAAAAATTTGCATTTCTTGGAAATAAATGGTAGTGCAGGAATTAGGAAGCCCAGACCCTGTGCCCATGCTTAAGATTTGTGATCTAAAGCCCTTTCTGGCAAAGAGAAGCATGAAGAGAGAGCACCAGCCAAGCTGCCAGGTAAAGTGCCAGCAGCCCTTTCAGGAGTTCTCTCAACGTGCAAGACAATGAGAGGGAGGGCAGAGGGGAATTCTGAGTGTGAGGGAATGGGCTGCTCTGGGAAGGGACAGGTTTGGGCTTCCAGGCTGAGCAAATCCATGGGCAGCCCTGGGAGTGTTAATTCAGTGCTGTCAGCCTGTGCCTGAAATATTCAAGTAATCAAACCCCACCATGAGCAGAATGAGGCCCATTCTGTATTGTGCTGGAGAGTGGATGAGAGAGTCGCAGCTCAGCCCTGTCTGCCCTGAGCAGGAGCTGCTCTCCAGGTGTGGGACACCGGGGAAGCCATTCAGTCTGAGGCATTGAAGAGCTTCAAGGCAGATAGTCCAAATCACTTTATTAATTTTTTATTCTAAATTTTGCTCAAGTCCCATTTCAGGAATGATTTTGAAGGCATGAATATTGGAATTCAGTAATAGAAAATTCATCACTGAATATTAATGGTTTTGGAAATAAAGCAGCTTTGACTGTAGGTGTGAACAGGTCCTGGCTTGCTGTCTTGGTGGTTTCTCTTTCTTCAGGGTGTTTTGTTTTCTTCAGGGTCTTGTTCTGTTATGTGCTGCGTGTCTGGAAAATATGCATTTTTTTTAATAGAAATTCTAGAAAAAATAGAGTTACATGTGTACTACAGACTGCACATAAAATACCAAGATAAAACACTATGGGAGATTGCTTGGAACAATTTTGTTTCATCTTAGCAGCGTTTTTTAGTATTATTTTCAAACTTATTAATCATCTACTGAGTTGTCAGTGTTAAAAAAAATTGCTCTAGCTGCTTATCATCTTGTCATTTTCTTTATGCATGGTATTTGAAAAAATTATCCTTACAATTTATGAGATGCCAGGAAAAAATTCTTTACAGTAACTAATGACACATGCAATGAATGTATAATACATTTAATAATAATGAGATAACGTGAGCATTTTGCTGTATTGTCATTTTTTGTAATAAAGGGATAACACCCCAAGCAGCATTCCATTTTTCCAGAACTGTGCTGCAATTGTTGTTGCTTTTGCAGTAGAAGGAGACTGTGGGTCCCAGCACAGCAGGAACGTTGTGTTTTAACTTGCTCTGCTTGTTCTCTAAGCATCCTTTGAAATTTCCAGCCACACAGGCTGCTGGGGTGAAGTTTTCAAAGCAAGTCTGCAGCATTTATATGGCCTTTATAGCTCTGTCCCCTCCTCTGTTTTCACACACTGGACATTTGCAGTACCAAAGGCAGCAGCTTCCCCCCACGGTTGGTTTGTGATCATTCTGTTTGTAAAAGTGAAGTTAATCTTTCACTGGAAACATCTGATTTTTTTTTTTTACCAGATCTTCAAGCTATTATCAAAAGTGAGCATGTTTTCAGTGAATCTGCACCATGTGTGCTCACCTGTATTTTGTACACATTATGTGCCTACATCTACACATGCTGCTCCTTGAATGTATTCCACATGAACTCTGACATCCAGACATGAGAGAGAGCCAAACAACTGACAGGTATCTACAGGAAGTGCCTCAAGACATTAAAAAAAAAAAAAAAATCAGACAGGTATCAATAAAAGAGTAAGTTATCAGAGTTACTTTAAAGTACCTGAGGTGAAGGACTTCGGTGAAATTTAACCCAGCAGTGAATTAGTTGTGTAGATACATATTTGTGATTATTTGTGTTGGTTCAAAGAATAAAAACTAAAGCTTATTGGTGATGTGTTGACACCGAAATTACATCTGAAGGAGGATCTTCCATGGTGTTCAAGTCTGGCTGCTCAGAAAATGTGATTATTCTGCCGAGTTACTGACAGC
Source organism: Pomatostomus ruficeps (assembly GCA_013400735.1). Classification (NCBI taxonomy): domain Eukaryota; kingdom Metazoa; phylum Chordata; class Aves; order Passeriformes; family Timaliidae; genus Pomatostomus; species Pomatostomus ruficeps. The sequence continues at coordinate 13,276 of VYZT01060696.1, read as the reverse complement.
TGAGATGTGGGGCTTTGAGAGAAGAGGCCCCGGGTGCCACAAGTCATTATTCAAGTGTCTGTGAAGGATAGCCATGAGAAAGATGTTGAACTCATCCTGGCAGCAGATTGACAATGGTCTCCTTGGATTTTAGGCTCTAGCTAACTTTGAGATGTGCCTAATGGGTAACTCTACAAATTGTTTTCTCTGGCACTATTTCTATCATTTTTACCTATTCAACAGCAGCAACCTTCAAAATGTGTTTTCCTCATGATGCTCTGGGGAGGAAGTGATTCTGATTTCCTTCCTTTCCTGTCTCTCCCAAAGAAATACTATTAAAAGCTGCCACGGGCACCTTCAGGAACAGGGCTCTGTTCCTGTAGAGCACAAAGGGCAATCAGTGTGTTTGGTATCCAAAAGAAGAATCCAGTTTGGTTACTTAAAGGTAATTGTGGGGTTCCTTGGATGGACTGCCTACACCAAAACCCACCCTAATGGGTACACTTTTATGTATTGTGATTTTTTTAGAACAAAACCATCGATTTGAACAAGGTTATCCATGGAAAAATAGAAGTGTGCTAAAGAAAACCAGTGGGAAATAGATCCCAGGAAAATTGGCCCACAGAGCCCAGGACGCAGCCTTTGTTTGCTCCCCAGCCATATTCTTAGAATATTACACATGACAATATGAATATGTACACAGCATTTGTATGTGAAATTACAAAATTTCGCACTTTACAGAAAGCAACCTGTCTTTCATAAGGAAAAAGTTGATAACATGTCAAGAAAAACAATTTGATATTCGCTTTGTTTTTTTGAACTGAAATATGCTGTTGTCTATGTAGCTGATAGAAAGGTACCTGGTAATTTACATTTAGACTGATTTTTTCACGATTTCAAAAAGTTATTTAAGCAGTGAGGGAACAGAAAGCAGAAGTCTTAATTTTTCATTTGAACACTATTATTACGTAGAATTAAAATTACCTGTAGTTTGGGATTGCATAGGGCAGGTAGAGAAACATCAAATATAAAGCATCTGAATATAATTTTTTATGACTTTATTTAAGACAGTAAACCTAAAAATTGAATTAATGGTTTCCTTAAGCGTAATTTTATTTAGTAAATATCAAATATACCACCATTGTACTGTGAGTTTTTGGTCTCAAACACCTGGAGACAGCATTAGGAGCTGTGTGGTGCTACTTTCAACAGGCAAAGTTAGGCAGGTGCTGTTGGCCTGAGAAATGGCTTTTTGCAAGGAGAAATAAAATCTTGCATTTAAAACTTCATCAAGAGACAGCTGTGGATTTAGACTTTCTTCTTCTACAGAACACTTCTGTTTCAAAAAGGTTTCTGGTCCAAAATCTTACATTCTTGGGCCATGAGTCCTGTTTAAGGTAGGGCAAAGAGCTTTTAATTGACATCTGCTGGAAAAACTAGAAGTGTAGGAAGCATAAATATCCTCAATTAGCAGTACAGACATCAGCAAAAGCATTTACTGTTGCACCTTCTAAAGCAGAATTAAGAACAAGTGTGAGTTCATGGGAATTTTGACTCTCTTAGAGGATGGAATGGCAGCTTGGGAATACGGAGTTTTTATACAGTTTTTCTGCTTAGCTGTTTTAATGCCCAACACATAGGGAATTGTATTTATGGATTTCACTGGTGTAAGATCATGCATTTGGCATTCCATTACTAGCTGTCTAAAATCTACAGGAAATTTTATGTTAGGTTAAATACTGTGTTCTTAAAGCCCTCTCTCCTCAGCAACTAAGTATGAAGTTAAAAAATCAAAAGTATCTTTTAGTCCAGGAACTTCTCAAGTAATTCACAGAAGAAAAGGATATTCAGTGGATTGGGTGCTTATGACAGAAACCACAGGGGCCTATATGAATAAAGAAATTTTATATAAAAATATGTAAATGTTGGAGATCTGCAGAAAAAAAGAGTATAGTGTGCTTCGTTTTGTCTTCAGGTACTGCAGGAACTAAATTTAAAAAACCTGTTTGCTTGTACCTTGGTTTATAAAAAACAGTGGGTCACAAGTTCACAGTAAAACTCTGTGATAAGAAGCTGTAATTTAAGATCATTCAGACAAAGAAAAGTTCACATGCTGAATTCCAACAGAAAACATGATTTTGTTTATGCTGTACAAACAAAATATCCAAGGCTTTGATGAATGAGGGGACTGTCAAGAAATCCCATTTTGCAGTAGTAGTGGGGTTTTGTTTTGTTTTCCTTAATTTATTTTTTACCTTTCAGTATTGAATAGAGATGACGTAAATTCCTTGGATTTTTAAAATAAAATACCTTATGATAGAATAAAAACACTTACTATAACTAAAATGCTGGAATTTGGTCTAAGTAGGAGGAAAAGGACTCCTTGGTGCATATGAAACACAAAGCAAAGGGATCCTAGCACAATAAGCTATTGAAGAAAAGCTTCATGTTGCTTTTTGCAGAGATTGTTAGAATAAACACTCTTTTAAGAAGACCTTTTTCCCCAAAGGTGATTTGAAAATTTATTTTCCTTCCTTTAATGAATGCTGCTTATTGAACAGTGTTCAAGATAGTCTGAGTGAATGAAATGCCTGTGCTGGGGCTTAGTTATGAACTTAAATCAGATTCACTTCAATCAGAATGTATTTGAAATTACTTCTGTGCTACTAAACCAGAAGTGGATTGCTGTAGGAAAACTTAGTTGAGAAACTTGGAAAAAGCCATCTTTAAAAATTACTGTTCCAGTTATTTTTCACTGCCAAGCAAAATGTGCTAAGCAAACTTCTCTATATGCTGTTAATTCTTGTGTATATATATAATTTTCTTTTTGATTTTTTTGGTAGATTAGAGCTGTATTATAAAGTGTGATTTCTAGCACAATTAATTGTGAGTTCAAACAAAAACCTCAAACTAAAATTAGGAAACTTTTTATAGATACATTTGTATTCCATAACCTACTTACACTCAGAATAGTCTTAGGTGAGGGACCTGGAGTTAAACTTCAAGGAAAGTATCATTGTCAGGTATCAACAGACATTTCATGTCCATAATTTTGTAAGAGAAAAAAGAAGAAACTGTTGAATGTAGTGTGATTAACCTCCAGAGTGAGATTATTTGTGTGGCTGTGGGATTTCAGAAGCTTTTGACAGGATACCTGCTCATGTTTTTTCCTTGACTTCATACAGAAGATTTTTATGAACCTCCTGTCAAGCACAACTGTTTTAAGCTATTGCTTGATACTCTGAATTTGATTTTATTTCCTAAACCAGGATGTGTGTGCTCATTGCAGGGTGGTCTAATTTCAGGCACAGCCAGCACGGCAAAGCACTGGTTCAAGCCTCACCTTAGGATTGCTGTTGGAAGAGTTCATTGTGGAGAAGCACTGACCTTTTTTTTCTTACCTAAGGAAGTTTTCGTTCCACCCTGCCCAATCACAGTGTAATTGTGTCGTTAAATCACCGGTAAACTGACTTTATCAGCTACAGTCTTTTTACTTAAGCCTGATGGCTACTCTAGGCTACTTTGCATAAATGTAACTTCATCCAGCAAAGCTGATTGTAATTTACTCAAGTGGAGTGGGAACAAGGCAGCTTTTTGAAAAGAAAAATAACAAACCCTTAATTCAAACTATTTCTGAGGTCTACCATGCAACAAAATGATCTGAAATAGTAAAAGAAATAGGAACAACTTGTGCTGTCTTAATCTGCATAAGTAGCAGGTGTTTTGTGCTTGTTCAGCACCTTATCCCGAGAACTCCGAATTCAGGCATCCTTTAATTGATCACCACTTATTGCTTTTACAGATATTGAAATGATACAGCAATTTGATTAATATTATACCCGCTATCTCTGGGCTTATTTAATCTATTTGCAAGGATTAATGGCAATTCTCTTGCTTTCACTGATGCTAGTGATCAAGTCCTCCTGCGTGCTCTTGTGGAACACAGTTTCTGACAATGACGAATGAGTTGCTCCGCATTCTTATTTTTGTGGGTTTTTTTCAGGTTTACATGCTATAAATTTATTTTATGTGGTAAGGAATACTTACAAACTGTATTTCTGATGTGCTGTCTGAGCTTTGTATCAGTCTGTTCACCTTCCTAATGAAATGTGTAAATCCGTTGGTTTCCAAATGATGTTCCTGGAGGAGATAGGCAGGGCATGATTTAGAAACTTTCAGCTGTCTCGAAATGCACTGATTTTGTCAGCCTCTGATAAACAACCGTATTTTACCTTGCACTGAAGGAGGTGTCAGGAGCTCAGGCAGATGCTGTGTCTGGCTCAGGAGGCGCTGAGGGCAGGCAGCTGCAAGCTGAAGATGACATTTTCTTAAATCACTGTTACTTGATCCTCAAACAAGCCTTTGACTAGAGCCATGCTTCTGGAATTTTCGAAGTAGGAATTCTGCTTGATTCTAATTTCTGCATCTCCCTTTCCATGTGTGATTTGGTTTGAAATGGTCACCCCTCTCCCTAAGGGGGTTTGGGAACCCGCTCTGGCTGGTGAGAAAGTAGAGTTTGGGGCATTGTGCAACTCATTCCTCAACTGATCAAGTGAAGATGCTCAAAAAAACTTCTGATGGCGTTTCAGTTTGATTGCAGTCGCTTCTGTCTTCATCTTCTGAGTGCTCAGTGCAATACATCACAATGCCAGACCACATTAGTTATTTAAGGAAAAAAAAAGAAGCCTCACTTGCAATGGAATCCATTAAAAATCAGTCGTATTTTGTACCTCCTAATGGCTAACGGAGGGACGTGATTTGCTGACTTCTGTATATTTTGTGGCGTTTTTGCCTGATAAATTGTGTGAGTCATTTCTTTTCTTTGGGCTTTTACTCTGAATGACCAAATACACACAAATAGTTGCAATCAGCAGTTGTTGATTTCAGATGTTTTTCACCTTAGATTGGAATTTTTTTCTTACATTTTAAGGCTGCTATGAATAACTTTTGAATGCTTTTAAATTGTTTCATTTTTCATACTGCTGTATAATAATCTTTTTTCTTTATTTTTTTGGTTATAATTTAGGATGTGTTCCCTTTAGAGAGAATGGGAGAAATAATAACAGCCTTTTGACGAAAGGAGGTTTTTGATCAAAATTTCCAAAATAGTACAGAAGCTGCTGTCTTAAGAAAATGTTAAAAAACACAATAATAATAATAATAGTAATAATAATAATAATAATAACAATAATAATAATAATAATGGTAGTAGGCCTTTTAGTGCCTGAAAAGGTCTTAAACACAACTCAGTATGGACATTAGACCATGAAGGCATCCAAAATCTTCACTTTGTATTTTTGCCTTGAAAAATAACTATCAAGACTCACTGTTTTAATTTTTACTAAACCTAGTAAAAGTTTTAGTCTGTTGGATCTGAAATGACTTCTTTTTTAAGTAATTCTAATTTTCTTTGTGTTTTCCTGTGAGAAATGTCTTCACAGCTGAGAAAACTAATAGTAATTTAGGAATAATATTTTGAGTCTTGTAGGCTTGTGAAAGATCTCCTTAAATGCTTGGATACCTAAAGAACTGTTCTGTACATCAGATACAGAGTTCAGTTCTGAGTTGAACTCCTAAAATCTGCAGGGTAACCCAGTGTAAAATTTGTAGGCTGTTTAGTTCTTGGTAACATGTTATGTTTTGAAATGAAATAAATGGAAAGCATGAAAGGAAACTGATAAGTAAGACATGTTAAACTTACCTCCAAATAAAGTGTTCTTAATAGTTTCACTTGGAATTGTGCAGTTTTCTATGTTCAAAGTTAGTATAAAAGTTTCAGTTTTTCAAACAGGTTGACATGGCAAACATGACATTGGTGCTGCTGTATTTCAGGAGTTCATGTGGAAATGTTTTGGTTCAGCAGGTTTTTGGTAGAAAATGCACACTATTCCAAGAGCAAGCTATGAAAATTCTGTACTGTGGCTCAGTATTGGCACGAGAGACTCAGGCACAGCATGGCTCTTGTTAATTGTTTAAGATTTTGTTCAGTTCCTAACGAGAAAAAAGATCTTGTCTTTCAGCGTTAATCTCGTGTGTTGCATTTTCAGTATCTACTTGTATATAACAGAATTATGGTTTTCCAGGCTGTCTTTATACTGTTAGCTGCTGATGATTAAAGACAGCTTTACTGTGATTGCTTGAGAGGTATTTATTACAAATAAACAAAAGAAATCAGTTCACTTTTCAGGATGAATGCTTTGAAGAGAAGGAATAATGAAATGCAAACACTGCAGAGCTATTTTACCAGAGTAGAAGTGGCTAAAGAACAAATACAAGCCTTTAATTGATGGAGGTTGTCTTTAAGTTTAACCAAACTAGATTTTGATTTCTGCTACAGATAATCAGTCTGTCTGTTGTTCTGGGTTTATTAGGATAAATATCCCACTTGTGGATGTATGCTTAGTCCAGAAAGTGACGGAGATGACACCTGGGATTTCTGGATTGCTTGACTGCTGCTTTTCAGGAAAAAATCATTGTCTTAGTAGTGGTCACATGAGCTCAGCAGAGTAAGTTCAAGGTTGAGTGAAACTGTCTGTGCTTTACTATGACTTTAACTTCCATATCTGAGTGACATAAATCCAGAACATTTGTCTGTTCTGTTTTACCTTTTCTCTCTGTCTCACAGTCCTTAGCACTGTTAATACACAAATGCTTTTTTCTTTTCTGTGCTATTACGCTACTATAAAAAATAAACTTATTTGAGACCAAAGATAAATCACAAGGTAAAACGAGCAAGATAAAAATAAAATTAGTAATATATTTGTTAATTATTCTATTAAGACTGATGTATTATGGGGGTTAATCATGTCACTGTAACATGACAGTTCCATTTCTGCATGTATAGCAGTCTGTTCTAATAGCATATTTTTCCTTTCTTTTAATACTCTTATTTTTATTGATCATTGCTTCAAAGAAGTTCTTTAGCTTAATTTTAATGCTACTCAATTAGTGATATTGCAAAAGTGTTATTGGGCACATCTGTTTGCTCTTACATTGCCTGTCTCAAAGGCTGAATGGGTGTATTTCCTAGAAAAGCAATTGTTGAATGCTAAAGGGGTATCAGGGGCTTCTAGCTAAATACACATTTCTAGAGAATGAAGTGACTGGGCAGTTTTGCAATATTGCTAATGTAGAAAATAGTCTCTGTAGGGCAGTTCTCACATGAGTAGGCTAATGGTTTACATAGGTGAACATTCACAGTGCAAGTGGGCATTAACGTGTTGGCTCTAATAGAAGTTTATACTTGCTGTTTCTTACTTAGTCCGGTTTCCCGAGGAACATGCTATCTCCTTTTTTTGGGTTTAACTTAGGCCTTGAATGTTAGCAAAATTTAGCACACCTCAATATTTAATAGCATTGTCATGGCTTTCCTTTTCAAACTATCAGCAATGTGCCTTGGAGTAATTATCCACGTGCAGCTGTGGTTTAGCCACCTTTCATGGAAGCAAAACCATATTTGCGTAAAGCACCAGTTGTAGTGAGCTCCATTTGAGAGAAAAAACAGCCGTGTGTTGGAGATGGGAGCTAAGCAATGTGGTTTTAAATTCCATTGTTTAAAATGCACACTTCATGGAAATAGTGATGGGTATTTTGTTGTCAGCATCAGCACGAACATTTATGTGCTGAGCTGGCAACTTGGAATCAATCACACCGTGGATTTATTATTTAATAAATTCTAGAGGCTCGTGATTTTGCAGCATGGATTTGCTCTACTGGATTATATTGTTTTCATATAATCTTTCTGTTCCACTTAGAATCTGCATGTTGTACAAAAGAGTATTTTGAGCTGCTGTTTCCCTAAAAATAGAGTAGATATTGCAAGGGTGAGGGTTTTTTTCTTGTTGTTTTTAAAGCTCTAATGTCATCATTTCACTTAATATGTAAAAAAATAACATAAAACAGATAGGTTTAAATTTGGTCTTTTATGCAGGTGTTTTATTGTGAGCCATAGATTATTTATTTATTTTAAATATTTAATTATTGGTAAAAAGCATGGTAATTAAGTCATTAAAATAACTTTAAACAAAAGCAGGTGTGCATGATACAAACCCAAGTGAGAGATGAATGCACAGAGTAGTATGGGAAGAGTTTTGAAGTTGGGCTGAACTCGCTGTTTCTGTCCAAGGGTGCAGCACGGAGTGCACAGACTCAAAATCTTTTAGATTGGAGAAAACTTCTAAGTTCACCCAGTCCAACCATTACCCCAGCAGTGCCAAGCCCATCGCTAACCCCTGTCCCCAGGTGCCACCTCCACACTTCTTCTAAATCCCTCCAAGGGCAGTGAATCCATCTCTTCCTTGAGCAGCCTCTTCCAGTGCTGGACAAATTGAAGTGTTGGCCTCAAAAAAATACAGAAAATATAAATTGCATCTCTTTTCCTGACTTCTGCCAGCTGACAATGGTTGGGATGAAATGCAATTTTAAAACTGCTTCCAAGACTTGGTGTATTTCTAGCAGCATTAGGCTGGGAAAGACCCTGCCTTAGCTGCAGTTTTAGCTGTTGACTGCAGTATTATCCAGAGAAACCATTCCCTGAGAGTGGTTAAGCAGAGAGAAACAGATAGAAAAGATAAAAGAAAAGACAAACTACAATATTGTCTTGCTTCTGCTATTGCATTTCTTTGGTCTCATACACTCATATTTGCTTCAATAACAGTAGTGCTGGCTTAAATTAATAGTTTTTGGGTTATACCCCACACAGAGATCCACAGATCGGTAGGAATCCATTTTTCATCACACACTTGCAAGCCCGAGATAATTAACTGCATATAAAAAGCATATTGAAATATACTTTCATTGCTGTGAAACAGATCTTTTCTAGATGAGATTTAAAAAGTGTAAATGCAAAGGTGTTGTCTTTTTCCATTGTATTATCCAGGGAACAGTGAGATTAATAGGAACTTGCTCAATGAGAGTAATAAATGTTCATTGAAGTGCTGCTACTAGATAATCAGTTATGTTTTCCACTTGCACATTTGTGATCCACTTCCTATTAAGTGAGCAATAATTGTGGGAGCAATCAATTAGGGTTAGTTGGCAATAGCTTTTATATTTGTCAAAATACTGACAGGTTTTGGAGTAAGCTTTAGAATTCACCCTTTTAGCTCCTTTATAACTGTTGTGCTGTCTTGTAATGGAGCAGCACTGTTAAGAGCACTTAACTCTAAGCAGAATAAGCTGTTAAGAATATATTCCTGTATTTTTCACTGAAAGCATTGCAGAGATTTACACAATTAAAATTAACTTTTGCAAGGAGGCTGTTGCAGCTTAAAGTGCCTAAATAATCATTCCATAAATGTGAAGTGGAAAACATGAATGGATTTAGGAAAACATAACTGATTATATAGTGGTTGCACTTCAATGAACATTTATGTGGAGTGTCAAGATGATAGCAAAATTACAAACTGTAGGATTTTGTGCTAACTGTAGGTATTTTTCAGAAGTGGTGTGTTTGAAACGTCACACGTCACTATGTGCTGCTTAGAAATTTCTGGTATGTGTTTCTTGCAGAAGATTGAATGCCTGGTGCCTCTTTAGGATGAATTTGTCCTTCAGCTGACTATTAATGAGCTCTGAAGGCTGAAGAAACCATTGACATTGTCCTGAAATGGACATATTATTTCAATAATATCTTATATTTAATTAGGTTTTTTACATTGTCCAGTACCTTTCTCTCTATTTGTCTTAGGCTGTGGCAGAGAGGTGAGAGCGTGCATGGGATGGGGCACTGTCAAAGAAGGATTCATTGTGTGTTATTCCTTATCAGGAGAATGGAACTTGAAAACTCAATCTGTGATAGGAATTCAATATGAGATTATAAAGTGGAGAATAAACCTTTATCTTACACAGATCCCCACTTGGTACCATATCTGCTCCCAGGCAGGACCCCATATATTAAGTCCTTTATCTTAGTCATAATTAAAACTCCAGGGAAAGCATAATATGATCATCAGGGTAGGTTCAGAGTTACTTTGGAGTAAAGAATGACTTTGAGTGTGATGCGAATATTAGCAGGGAGTTATTCCAGTTTGACTGGGGGACATACTTACACATTTACCAGGGAGACGTTGGTAAATTTTGTATGCTTGGTTAGGAATAAAAGATGGATCCCTAAACAGGGCAGAAATTCAAATAAACAATGAAAGGAAAAGAAAGAAAGAAGAGAGCTCAAGAAGTGGGAATAGGAAGGTTTGTTTTGGGGTGAGAATCTGTCAGGCAGCAAGAGTGGCAGTGAGCAGACCACTGGAGAGAATTATTTTGGCCACTGAGCTTTAAATACAGTGATGATGATGGTCCTGTGGTTCTCCTTCAGAACAGATCTCAGGAGCTTTTAAAGGTGCCTGTTTCCTGCTTCTAGAAAATGCTTCTTGTGGACTGTACCTGTAGTATCAAGTCCACCTTTGTTCAAATGGTTTCAAAGATTTCTTTTTGTTCACTTTTGTCAGAAGCAAGAATTCCAATTATATTAGAGCTTTTACCAAACATCTGCAATAATACTTAAATTAGATATTTGAAACTAAATGAATTTTTTCATTGCTTTTGTCATTGGTCAGGATTTCACCCTGTATAGCAAAGATGAGTTATTAATAATTTTCTGTATTGCACATTGAAATGGTAAGATTTTAATGACTTTTCTAAAACTGCTGTTACTTAAGGTGTGGAAGAGAGCCTCTAATGACACATGAATAATTTTTAAGTCTGCAGAAAATAAACTAAGTGATGTGCTGGTGAAGTTTTCTGCAAAAAAAATTGTAATTGATGTAGTAATAGATATCTATTTCAATACAGCTTGTAGGAAATGTGTGTAAGATGAAGTATTTAAACTATGAATATTCATTGAGTTACAAAGTAAGGTATGAGTGAAGAAATCTCACTTTTCCTTTTTGACTTTACAGCTTGCACATGCAGTGGACATGCAAACATCTGTCACATGCAAACAGGGAAATGTTTCTGCACAACGAAGGGAATCAAAGGAGACCAGTGTCAACTGTGAGTACAGTTAAATGTAGCCCAAACTTACTGCAATCCTTGGCTAGTGAAAAATCACTTTTCTTCCCATTTCACATTCTTATTTTAGTTCTGTGTTTTGATTAAGCTGCCGTCTTTTAGTGATGGGTAGAGTGTTCCTTACATTTCTCAGGAAATTTCACTGTTATTTAGACTTTTGTTAAAGAATTACATCACAAATATTAGTAATGTTTTGAAGACACTCAAGATGTAAAAAAATCCTATTACAAGAAGAAACTGGAGAATTACCTCTATTTTTCTTCCTTTTTCTTAGCTTTTTAAAATATTAGTGTAAAGAAAAAGTACGTGTGAGTTGGTAATTATGTTAATTACATTTGTCACTTATCTTGATCAGAATCTACAGTGATTCAATTTATAGAGTTTTGGAACTTTACTAAGGTGTTTTAGACATTTCCCCACCTCATAAAATCTAGACCACAGAAATATGTAGACCTGTCAAGAAAAAAGGGGTTTTTTTGCACTGGGACAGCTTCAGAGGAAGAATTTGTGCCTTCAGATAGAGCATAACAAATGGAGTACCCAGAACAACCAAGTGCTGAGGTGCTTTAACTTGTCAAGGAGGAGAAATACACAATGAAGTTCATTGTGAATAACCTGGTATTTAAAGATGCTTCTTTCACTCTGTTCTATCATGAACACTGCATTATTTAATAGGAACCTTATTCATTTTGCAGTTATCATTATTGTAATAGTATCTGGCAACAAGCTTATCTTAGCAGCGCTGTTTGGAACTGGGGAAAAGGTTCTGAATGCAGCCAGCCCCTCCCCAGCAGGGAGAGGTGCCAGGTGCTCCTGTTGTGCCTGGCACAGGACATCCACTTACCCCGGATTTGCGAATTGGTCTTTGATACTCCCAGTGAACTGCCTTGGGTCCTACCCTTAACACCTTGCTTGTTAAACAGTAGAGAAACAGAAATTTCTGGTGTGGAGGCTCTGTGTATATCCGTGAGAAAGAGCTGTGCTGGCAGCTCCACTGTTCCCCTGCCACCTCTGGGACTTCCCCTCCAGCTCATTGATGACTCCCGGGATGAGAGGGAAAATCAAGATTAGGACTAAGTGATGAAATTTTATCATGACAAAAGCTGGAATGATAACATCTTTTTGCTCTGAATTAAGTCTTCACTGAGAAGTCTTTTTTCCCTCTTTCTGTGCCGGAACAATTAATCAGTTCTAGGTGTTAATGAGTGATCTGATTACCAGCACCTTATGTACTTGTACCCTTGCCATTCTAACTATACAAAGAATGGGAAGAAAAAAACTCAACAATTTCTCCTCTGTCCTATGTAACACTTGAACCACAGAAAAGAGTTTCTGTGCTGAAAATGCCAATTCTTTACTGCCCACCCTCCACATGAGGCACTCTTTACAGGCCTTCACCCCGTCTGTCTTTCATGTACCTCTGGGGTTGTTGGTGTCCTTTGTCCCGTGTCTGTTCCATCACTGGTTTTTCCTCTCTGGTTGGGAACTTTTGTCTCATATGACCAGTTGTGCTGCTCAGCTGTGTCAGCCTGCTGTCCCGAGTTTGTCTGTCCTAAAAGGTCCTTTTAGCCCACTTACTGAACTAGAAGAGGAAAGCTTTTCCTAGTTGTGGACTTTTCCTGGGAAGGAGGTACAGCAATTCCACAAGGCAGAGGAAACAGAAATTTGAATTTTGACTTTTCAAGAAAAAAACTTAAAGTTGCAGTTTCAGACTGCAAATCCTGTTTTAGTCAAATGTAATACCCCTTCTGGATTCATACACAAACCAAAGGCTTATCCAGAGCAATCCGTGCTGTTAAAAACATTTGATATTTTAAGTGTTGATAGGATTTTTTTGGATGAAATAAAGTCTGCAGCCATTTTCAATTTTATTTTTTTTTTGGCTATGATGACATTTCAGATTGTGAGATTCACATCTGTTGGGTTCATAGAAACCCAAGCAAATAACCACAGATTTAGAGTTGGAGGACGTCAGCAAATGATATGTTTAGGATTTGTCATTTTACTCTGATGCTTGGTTTGGAAGAGTGATCCATTCATGGATGAAGGTTTCAATCAAATGTTTTCTAACTATTTCCCTTAGAACATCAGGAGAGGAAGAACATAAAAGAAATTTTAAAAAAAATCAGTAATGAGTCACTGAATGCAGTCCCATTCTTATTCTAAACTTCATATGAAGAATATGGACTGGATTTGTTTTGTATTATGCTTAAAAAATAGCAAACTATTTCCTCTGTAAAAATCGTCTGTACACTCACCACCTCTTGTGAATGTATAATAAGATATATAT
>VYZT01060694.1:8707-22577 GCA_013400735.1 Pomatostomus ruficeps | reverse complement strand
AGATCTGGAGCCCACATGCTCATCCCAGCACCTACTACAGGACATGGGAATTCCTCTGTATCCTGTGTTAAAACCCACTGTATTACTATTAAAAGTCATAAAAAATATTCATCCTACAAGCTTTTTGAAAACCACAGGATTTTTTTTTTCTGGTTTTGAGGAAATAGGTGACCGCTCTTTCCTGACACTCCATGTCCCATCACCCCTGTCTGCCTCCTGATAGCAAAAGAGGAATAAAAATTGAGAATAATATTTTTTCCTCATTTTTCCATTTTTGTTTCCCTTTATAATTCAAAGTACAGATGGGGAGCATTCTAAGGATAAAGACGGCAGTGCTTAAATTTCATACAAAGTCATGACACTGCTTAAGAAATGACCAAAGAGAATTGGTCAAAAAAATTAAACAAAACCACACTTTCCCCTTGACAGTGAACACATAATTAAAAAAAGAAAAAAAGGAAAAGAAACCAAACAACAAACCTCTAAGGTGTCTTAAGGACAAGTATTATTTTGGAGAAAGTATTTAATTAGATTTTTATTGGATATATCAAAAGAATTTGCTTCAAATGCAGTTTTATCTTTGCTGTTATAATTTAAACTTTGTGGCTTAAAAAAAAGTCGGAATTTTGCTCTTCAAATCCTTACCCCTCATTGGAGAGGAGGGTAAGGATTTAATTGTTAATAATTTTGTTAATCCTCTGATCAAGCCACCATTGATCCCAACCATTTCCCTCCACGCTAAGACGCAGCCAGACGTATTCCCAGGAATATAAATTCACACCCTGACTGAATAGAGGAAGGATTGTGTGGGCTGCAGACCCACAAAACTTGCTTGAAGACACTTAGAAAGATGTGGGGTAAAGGGCTGAGAGGGAAAAATCACCTTCTCTGCCCCCATGGAGCCTTTTGTTCCCAGGATCAGCCTTGATGCCGCAAGCTTGTGCCGCAATGTAAAGAGGGACACTGAACCTCCACCTGCCTCACAATTTTTTTCCTTTAAGCTGGTCGGTTTAAGGCTGGATCTCTACTGTACATGAGAAAAGGCTTCTTCTGTTGATTTTTTTTCTTTTGTTTTTCCCAATTCCCTCACTATCGCTAAAGCAAAAGACACATGTGCGCATCCTTGCCTTTAAGGGAATGAGGTTTACTTTGCCCCTCTCCTCCCTGCTCCTCCCCCCCCGGCCAAAATTCAAGGAGAACATACAGCTCATGAAAATTTAATGCCATATGTAACAAAGCAAAATGAATATTTAATTGGGGCTTTTATGTGAAACCAGATAACAAAACCAGTTACACACAGAGGGGGGAAAAATAATAATAAAATTAAGCCACTCTAATGTTTGATAAAAACTGGTACTGAAGCAGTTAAGCTATTGGCAACAAGCGGCTCCTAATAAACACTCAGCTAATTCTGTAGGAAAAGCACTAATTAGAAAAGCAATAATAATCGGTGTAATTGCTCTAAATTACCCTCCTCACAGAGAAGTGTGTTTGGATACTACAACGCAGCTGCTCCTGCTCCATCCAGGCGCTCGCAGCCAAGGGTGCTCTGCTTTTCTCTGCTGCCCTCTCCAGGTCCAGGAAGGTGGGAGAGCTGTCACCTCTCACGTCCCAGGGAAAGACGGGGAAACCCCGCACACCAGGCACCCTTGGGTGTCACAGCCTTCTCTGGTTACATCCCTTGGATGTTGCTGGCTCCAGAAAACACAGCACTGAACTCCAGGGCTGGGATTAGAGTGGATGAGGAGCTACAATAGAGATTGGTAGGTCCTTCTGTGTGTCCAGCTGTCAGTTTAGTGGTCTGGACACCTTAGGCAGGTCAGGGTTTCATAGATGCTGTTTACAGTGTGGTGGGGTTTGGAGCAAGAGCTGGAGAGCAGCATCCCTCCGTGGGAATCACCCTCTCCCCACATCACATTGACAAGGGCACCCACAGGCATCCAGAAGCGTGGGAGGGATAAAACCCAGAGCTCTTAGATACCAAAACACAGCAGAGAGCCCAGAACTCAGCTCTTGATGCAAAAAGGGGAATATTAACTCCTCTGCAGTGCATGGGGTGCCTACAGCAGAGGTCCATGAAGACATCATGTCCTCATGTGCACCCAGCAGGCTTGGGAGGACTGGCTGGATGGGGCCCTGAGCAACCTGATTTAGTGGGTGATCTCCCTGAAAATGGCAGAAGGGTTGGAATGAAATGATAATTAAAGTCTCTTCCAACCCAGACATTCTACGATGGTTCTATGACTGAACCAGCCCTTCCTCTGCAAAGGGCTCCCAACAGTTTATTTCAAAACTCATGGTCATGGAGATGAGGACCCTGAAGATGCTGTGGTTCCCACTGCTCAGATTAGAGTTAGATTTTAGATATTAGGAACCCCGAAGTGCTCCCCCATGCTGTATACAGAGCATGGAAATTATTGGTGCAACGATGCTCTCCTGTGCAATATTTCTGATCATTGGCAAATGTGTCTACATTAACATAAGTAATAATGAATGTAATAACAAACTTCCATTGATTATGTGCCTGATCCAGCCAGTGAGGCTGCGCTTGGGCTGATAACGGGCATTTTCAGAGCATTGAATTACCTCCCCATGCAGCAAAAGGCAGAATGATAGGAGATGACCAGTGTACAGGTGAGGCTTTAGCTCAAGCATGCTATTTTCCTCCAGCTGAAATGCTGAGATCTTCTTACTCAAAAAAAAGGTTAAAAAAGAGAGATAAATTAGCTGCAGACCAAGAAGCCCTGCAGTAAAGTTACCAAACTACATACCTGGACAAGTCAAAACTGCAGCAAATTCTCTAGCAGGTCAACTAAAATGGTTGTTGAGTTCCCCTCTGGAAGTTGAATTTATGGATGTCAGATACACTAGGACAACTCCAAAATCTTCTTCAAAAGTGGCATGTTTTTTTCATTCATTTCACTCCCAACAACTCCCACAGCTGTAGAAGTAATGATCTTTTTCTTTTCCTTTTTAATTTAATTTCACTGATCTTGATGAAAACATTAGAGAGGAAATCATTCTAGGAACAAGGTAAAAAGGTCGAAGCCTGTCCCCAAGTTTTCCCTTTAAGCAGAAAAGAAATGCAAAACTCTAAAACAGTGTTTTGGGGAGTCAAACCCCTCCTGAGCTTGGTTTAATCTCCTCCCTTCCATGCCACAGCCTCTGAGAGGGGACAGTCACACTCTAAGTTTCCCTGTGTAATTACATTTAAATCTTTGTTGCTTCCATGCATGCTTCAGCATTATTTATATTGTTTAACGATCCATTAAACAAATACTGTACTTTAGGAAGTGCTACTTTGCTTATGAACAATTACAGTTTCTCCAGTGTTCAGTGATGCTAACCACAAGATAGAGGATGATGGTGCAGAGCTGGCTTGGAGAAGGGACCTGGGGCTTTCGGGGGCTTGGGGAATATCTTTTAGCATTATTAACATAACCCTTCTTTGGATTTGTTTGTATTTCAAAAAATAGTTTGAGGACATTCAAAAAGATTTTTTTTTTGCTTTGGTTGGTTTTTTGTTGTTTTTCCATTTTTTTTTTTTGGTGGTGATTTTGTGTGAGGGTTCCTTTTGTTTGTGGTTTTTTGTTTGGTTTTTGTTGGGTTTTGTCTTGTTTTGTTTTAAAGAAAAATCTTTCTGTAGTGACCCAAATTAATTGTAACCTGATGGCACTCAAGAGGAGATTCCTACCTGGCAGGATTTACTCCACTAGAGCCAATCCTACAAATACTTGCAGAGTTTTGGTGCAGTGAAGCTTTCATTCCAGGCAGTGAAGCACATCCCAAGAGAAAAGCTCACCTTTCTCATCACAGACACTTTGTGTCCCACTGGGTGCACTGAGCACGTCCCACAGTGACCACGTGTTTGGCCAAGAAGGAAAGACTTGGCCATGGCCCCTGTGGTGAGCAGCTGTCCTCTCAGCCCTGGGATGACCATGGGGTGGGAAGGAGCCCATAAATGCCTTCCCAGAAAGCTTGGGCTGTACCAGACCTTGGGAGTGGGGAGCATTAGGTTTAACTAAAGTGGGGCTCTGAGGGCAAGCGGTGCAATGAAGGAAATCCAAGTGTGAGGGAAGGGATGGGATTTTGGTCTCTGCCCTTTAGAGGCAGACTTCAGCTAGATCAGCAATGGGATGTAACAGGCACAGTGGTGCCTTGCAAGCCCATCATATCTGCCCACAATTAATTTAATTAATTCAATCACTTTAAAAAAAAATTGAATGGTCTTCAGTTTGGCATCTGAGCTTATTTTACCCTCCTAGTTTGCTCGGAACAGCACAAGGGAGAAGAATGGAAAGGAACCACACGTGTAGGTGGGCAGAGGCCATCCCATGACAAAGTGGTGCATGGGGAGGATTTGGGGGACCTCCCCCACCCCTGGCAGGTTTCAGGGCTCTGGGATCCGATGAGCACTGGCAGCAGCTCAGGTCTGCAGGAGCCAGGGGACAGTTTTGTGTTCCACCTAATTAGGGTGGTTGGATCTGCCTGAAAGGCGTGCCGGGCTCTTTCATGTGCCCAGTCACCCTTTACTCCTTTCCAAAGTGCTCTCTTGTGTCTTAAGGCCTTGTCTTATTGTGCTTGGCCTGGTAGAGTGGAAAATTTAATTTTAAACTAATTAGTTTCTAAGTTGCTGAATATCCTCAAATTACCGCGCATCGCCTTTCCCAAAGGGGAAGAACAACATAACTCACCTGTATCCAACATTTGACACTACTGGAGTCAAGAGCACAGAAACAAAGGACCCCCAATTGCTTATTGTCTTGGCTCAAAGGTCAAGAGTCATTTCTGACAAAGCTCTAATTAATAGTTTATTACCCACAACTGACCATAGTCTCTTTTGTTAGTATTTAATATTATTAGCTAAAGGTTTGCTTTGAATGCAGAATGAGGTTATATTTGAAATCAACTTGTTCAGCTCTCCTTGGTCTTCAAACAAGGCTGCCCTCCTGCTCGTCACTGTGTGTTCCCAACTGGTCTTCATCCGACATCAAATCAATGACGTCTTGTTGCTCTGATTACTTGGTCACTGGCAAGTCATATGGATATAAATACTATTTCCCAATTATTGTCATCAATGGGCCACTAGCCACACAAAGACCAGTAAGCTCTTCAAAGCTAACAACAGAAGCGACGACCTTTCATGTTTGTTTTTTTCCAGCTTCATACAACATCTGTGTAACTCTGCCAGCACTGAATCACAGAATTGTTAGGCTGAAAAAGCCCTCCAAGATTCATTGAGTCCAACAATTCCCCCAGCACTTCCCAGGCCACCACTGACCCATGTCCCCAGCTGCCACATCCAGACGGCTTTTAAATCCCTCCAGGGATGGGGACAGCCCTGGGCAACTGTGCCAGGGCTGGACAACTCTTTGAGTGAAGTATTTTTTCCTAATGGTTTTCAATAAATGCAATTGTTTTCAAACAGTTACATTGGGGTTTAGTGCTTCTTGTGATTTTTTTTTCCTTTGGTCCCCTGAAACACATCAAAACAAAAGCCCAGGAATTAGGGATAGGCATAGGATTTACTTTTGGGATGACAACAAGCTTCCACTCCCTGGCTGGTTTTGGAAGGGTCTTTGGTTTGAACCACCACCACATATTTATGGCAGCAAATCATCCTCTCTCCTGGCTGGTTTCCTGAGCTGATGGCAATGGTGGGGACATCCTAGCAGGGTTTGGGGAGGGAAGGTGCAGGAGGGGCTTTGCACTTTTTTCTCAAATGCAGCACTTAAAAGTATGTTTTTTCCCAACAGAATCAAATTTAAAAAGGAAAATATTTTAAATACAAGAAATTATTTTGCTTTAAGGCTGTTCCTTTAAGACATTCCCTAAAACTTTTCTTAAATCCCCCTCCCATGACCCAAACAGTTTGTCAGAACAGAAGTTAAAAGTCACAGAGTCAGGATTATTCCTCAATAAGAGGTTCAATTAACAAAAAAGAAGTTGTCTTCAGTGCAATGTGCTACAGACGGCTGCCATGATTCCATGGCACATGGGAAGACCCACATGCCTGTTTCAGCAAATCCTGGAAAGATGCTGGTGGCATGTCCATGGAAAGCCATTTGTGCTCTACAGAAAGGTGCCTGTTACAAGTTGTGGTCACTGCTCTCACCCCTTTCCCCAAGATGTGCTTTGGTACCAACCCTCCTCCTGCTTTTCAGTTCTTCCGACCCTTCTAAAACAACTCCCCAGTTTTGCTTTGAGGGCTCTCGTGCCTGAACACCTCATGGGAAGTGCCCAAAGTCCCAGCTAGGTCCATTCATGTCCCATTCTCCCGCTCCCCCTGATGCCTACAGCCACCACCAGGATAATGCCCGTGGCTGAAGGGACAGTGTCCAAAGCCAGGGGCCACAGTAGGCACCCAGCCTGCAGCTGTGCCATCACAGCCCTCTTCACATGGATTTTGGAGATGCAGCTGCTGGGCAGATGCTGTCCTCCAACCACACTGGTCACTTCATGCTGCTCATCGTGCCCTGACATCCCCAAAAGTGATACCTGAACCCTGCATGGCCTTTTCCTCTCCAGGAGGGCGCAGAGATGATGCGAGTGAGCTCTCCCAGGGACAGGGGCCATCGGCTGTCACCGTGGAAAGGCCACATCACCAAAGAACGCTCCACGTTTTGGGAGTCCCCCGTTGCACACTGGGCACTGGGCAGCCAGCGGGGCTGGCGACCGTTCACCCAGCCCAGACTCTCCCATTCCCCGTTCTCTGCTGCCATCAGGTGGATGTTTCATTTTATTCAGCTAAAAGCTGTGAAATCCGAGTGCGTTTTCCCTGGGTTTAACCATCTTACCCATGGGCGGACGGCTGATTGCCTTTGCCTTTGGTCACACGGGCAAAGTCACGGGAGCCTGAAGACATGGAAAGATCCCTGATGTTTGCCCCCCTCCCAGGAACAAGCTGATTTTGGACACCACGGAAGGCTGCCAAGACTCAACAGTTAGTTGTTAGGTCTTGTTCTGGTCCCTTGAGTCAGTAGTGTGGATCTAATCCTACCTGGAAAAGTAACACTTTTTGCTGCTCCACTTACCCAGCATCTCCCTCGCAAATCCTACCCTAGGAGAGAGAAGATTTTAAGCAGTGTCAGGATGCAAAACTAGCACCCACCTTGGCATAACATCTGCACCAGGAGGTTTCCTGCAAACCTTTTTTTTCAGGACCTGGCAGTCTCCAGCACAGATGCCAAAGAAAATGCAGGGCAAGGTTCATATTCAGCAGGGAACCAGAGTGTTTGGAAGATCTTCTGCTGCTAAATGGACTGGAAGTGAAACTGCTGGCAGAGAAAGAAAAGAGATGAACATCTTAATTTCCCACTAAGCAGCAAGAAGCTGCCTCAGACAAGAACTGGTCCTAACTAATATCACAAATGCATCTTCTTCTCAATGTGCCACATTATTTAGAATCATGAAAGAAAATCCCAGAATGGTTTGAGTTGGAAGGGACCCTAAAGATCATCCCGCGCCACCCCCTGTCACAGGCAAGGACACCTTCCACTGTCCCAGGCTGCTCCAAGCCCTGTCCAACCTGGCCTTGGACATTTCTAAGGATGGGGCAGCCACAGCTTCTCTGGGCACCCTGTACCACAGCCTCACCACTCTCAGCATAAACTTCTTCATTATATTTATTCTAAGCTGACACTCCTTCAGTTTAAAGCCATCATCCCTTGTTCTGTCACATCACGCGCTGATAAAAAATCTGTGTCCATGATTCTTCCAAAACCCCATTAAGTAATGAAAGGCTCCAATAAGGTGTTCCCAGACCCTTCTCCAGGTGAACACTCCCCAGTCTCCCAGACTGTCTCCACAGCAGAGGTGTTCAGCCCTTGGAGCATCTCTCTGGTCTCCTCTGGACTTGGTCCAGCAGCTCCACATCCTTCTCTGGCTGAGGACCCCAGAGCTGGATGGAGAACTCCAGATGGGGCCTCACCAGAATGGAGTAGAATTGCAAGGATTGCTTGAAACAGCAGCATTTGTAAAGGTTTTTGGAATTGTTTTGCACTCCTGTAGAAAGCAGTAGCTAATTTAAAAGGTGTAGATCACTATTTTTTGTGCCACAGCAGCAGCACCAAAAACCCAGAGTATGATCCCAGCACTGAAATTCGGATAGAACATGATTGTTAAGAAAAACTTAAGTTGTTTGATGGAGGAGCCAACCAACCTGATCCTGCTGAAACCCAGGACAGTGCCAAGATGTTTGGTGCTAATTGCAGTATGATGTGAAGTGTCACCCATAAATCCAGGTTAAGGCATTATTATGCCTCCGAGCATCCACCTCTGGTGATTTATTCCCAGATCTTCCTTGGCATTTCAACCCCTTCCATAGCTGGGGAAGTCACCAAGGGAGAGTCTTCACACTGATCACATCTCCCCTTGCCAGGCTGAACCCCTGGTTCCTGGCTGGACAGAAGTTACTGGTTGACCAGAAGTTACTGGTTGACCAGAATTTACTGGTTGACCAGTGGCGGGCCAAACAGAAGAGAAGTGTCAAGCTCTCATTGTGGCAGTAAGAGGTGTGGATCTTCCCTGAGGTGGTCCTAGAAGATTGGACAAGACCAATCCCCTGTTAAACATGACCTAAACTGGTGAGTGGGTTCAAGATGCTACAGGAGGGGAGAGCCCAGACGGATAACACAATTGTGCCCTCTCAAAAACCCACAGGAGACGTTCTCAAGTTAGTCAGAAAATCCACAAAGCAGCAAATCAGGGTATTGAAGAAGGTATCTTAACTTTTCCGAGCAAATTTCAATCATCTATAAATCATCAAGCACTTCTCTTCCCATCTTGGTGAAAAGAGGAACTGGTCCAGGTTTCCCAGAGAAGCTGTGGCTGCTCCATCCCTGGCAATGTCCAAATCAAGGTTGGACAGGGCCTGGAGCACCCTGGGACAGTGCAAGGTGTCCCTGCCTACAGCAGGGGGTGGAACTGGATGAAATTTTATGTCCCTCCCAGCCCAAACTTAATCTGTGATATTGTAAAAACAAATCAACAGTGGTTCAGAAGCCAGATCCATTTCTTGAAGCACCAGCAGAGCCAGAAGCAGAGCATGGCGAAGGCAAAAAGAGAGAGCAAGATACAGCCACAAAAACTGTCTCCTGCTTTGCAGGTGCACAAGTGCTCATGCCCTCAGAGCCCTCTGCCAGCACGGTTTTTCCCTCTGCCCCTAAAGTAAATAGGATGCCTAGGTGTTGACAAAAGACTATCATCAGAAAGCAAGGTTAAAAAAGCAATAATTCAGCCAACTAACTGCCATCGCTGTTCCTCCCTATCTCTGCATTCTTGATAAACAAATTCATAACAAGATTTTACTGCTCTGTTCCCTGGAGCAGTCTATTAGTCTGTCATTCAACATGCACTACCAGTCGAAGCCAAGCTCCCACAACACAATATCCCTTAAGATGATCTCCTTTGCATTCACTATGATGTAATTATGCTAATTATCCAGCCGGCTTTAATATCCTCATATTTTCCAGGAGGTTTATGATCAAACCTGTTCCTTTAATTTACTTCCCCTGCCGTCGGAGCCGGGGTGTTTTGATGTGCTCTGCCACACATACGTCTCTCTGCGGCTTCTCAAGGCCACGGGGAGCTCAGACACATAACTTCGTCCCAGCTGACAGGAATTTTAAAAATTATTTCTCCTAACTAGCATTTAGCCAATGTTTGATGGCTTCCCCCGTCTATAACACCACACCGATAATGCCCGTCTGCATTTCAAGGTTTCATTCTTTTTCTTTTTTTTTTTTTTAGCTTGCACTAAATTAAATTTCCTGAGAAACCTTCACATATTTATGTTTCCACTTGAAACGAAGGCCCTTCCTGTTAGATTAACATTTATCTGTGCAAAAGAGCAACTCAAAACCCTAGAAATTTTGGAGTCTGGATCCTTACAGCTACTATAAAAGCGATGCATATTATGAAACAAACGCAGCAACTCAGAAATCAGTCTGGAATGAATTGCTTTAAGTAAAATATATAAAAATTATTTGACATAAAAATCTCATTATTTTCCCAACTGCCTGAAATACAGCATGGTTCAAACCTTACCAGAGTGAATCACAGAAAGTCCTCCTTATTCAAGGAGCATTAGCTTACTTAAGAATATTTTCTTTCATCTTTATAAAGTTTCAGTGCAAGTGCTCAGTGGGATATGGGTTTCATTAGCTTTTTCATTTCAACTTTTGCTGTGTCCTTTCTTTTCTTAAAAAATAAAATTAAATCTGAATTTTCATGGCTTGGGGCTACCACAAATTTTTCTCCCCATAAAATGTGATTTAAATAGCAAGAACACTTGGCTGTAATCAGAATAGAAAAACCAAACATGACCCAGATCCCTTTTCCAGAGGTTTTTTTTTGGTGTGCATAATTTCCATAAGATCCTAGTGCATGCACTGACCATTGTTACTGCATAATTCAACAGAATTTTCACAATTTCCTGGGGTTTTTTTCCCTCTTACCACTTAGCTGAATGACCTCTCAAAATCACAGAATGGTTTGGGTTGGAAGGGACCTTAAAGATCATCCAGTGCCACTCCCTGCCACGGGCAGGGACATCTTCCACTATCCCAGGCTGCTCCAAGCTCTGTCCAACCTGGCCTTGGACACTGCCAGGGATCCAGGGGCAGCCACAGATTCTCTGGGCACCCTGTGCCAGGGCCTCAGCACCCTCAGTGCAAAAAGACCCCATCCTCCTTATATGTTATTAAGTGGTTAAAATTACATTGTTTTCAAAATTTTTACAGATTTATTCATGGGCTGTGCAGGGAGTTTGCACAGTGTCTTCCAGCAACCAGCCCAGCACAACTCTGGAGACATGGAAAGGGTGAGGTGACTTCTGCAGAGCCTGGACCAGCATCCACAGGTCAGTGCATGGGTGGATGAGGGTCCATCACATCTCTTTACTTTTCCTTTCAGGTATGGAAATCCAGCTCCAGCAGACTCCACACATGCAGGTGGGAACAGACCAGCCAGTGTGTCCAGCTGCCTTTCACTCATGTGTGATCCTATCCCCACCTAATCCCACCAGTTCCCATATGTTGCTAATGCCAAGGTCAGAGGGTCAGCCCTCCACACCAGAACACAGCCATGGAGCTGCTCAGCCCAGCACTACTGCTGCCCTCAGGGCTTCAGCGAGGGGACTCTGCTTGCAGGAGGTGTGGAAGATGACAGGAGCAATCCCTTGGGCAAATTAGACACAGGCTCAGAAGGAAGACTCTGAAGGAACACTGCTTCCCTGGAAGCTGAGCTGTGTTAGCTATGAGGAGTCTGGTTACCTCCACCCTCTCAGCACAGCCCAAGAAAGCAAATGAAGGATACAGATGCCCAAACCACAGCCAGGACACAGGATCTTAAAAGAGTTAGAGAGGAAACACAGGCTGCTGGCTCCACCAGGTGTCCCAAAATACTCAGAAGCTGTAATAGGAAGAGTGGAAAGCTGCTTCTAGGAGACCCTCTTTCTTACCTCTGATGTCTGGTGCTACAGGGGAAGAGGAGTTAGCAAACACGGAGACCTGCAGGATATACCAGCTGTGAGGTACAGGATTTTAGAGTCAGGATGAAGCAAGTGGGCACTTCTCCGGCTCAGGAAGTGAGAGATTGTTCCACACAGATTTCAGGGATTTCAGTCTTTACCAGACTGCGATATGAAGACTGCAATATCAATCACAGAATCCCATAATGGGTCAGCCTAGAAAGGACCACAGTGGGTGTTGGTCCCATCTCCCTGCTCCAGCAGGGCCATCCCAGAGCACAGGACTGCATCCTGATGGTTCTGGAATATCTCCAATGAGGGAGACTCCACACTCTCTCTGGGCAGCCTGTCCAGGTCACTGCCCAGGACAGAAGTTCTGCCTCCTGTGCAGAGGAATTCCTGGGATCAGTTCCTGCCCATTTCTCTGGTGCCATTTCTGGGCCCCCAGAGCAGAGCCTGGGCCTTGCTTGGAGCCCTCCCTGCAGACAGGGACAGACATTGAAAACTGTCTCCAAACTGCTTCCCTGGCCAGAATCATCGGGCCATCATTGTGTCTTCTTCAGAGCTGCACAAAGCAATAGCAAAGCTCAGGGATCACAGAATCACAGAACATCCTGAACTGGAAGGGACCCTCCAGGATCATCCAAGTCCAGCTCCCAGCCCTGCACAAACACCCCAACAATCCCACTCTGTGCATCCTTGGAAGCGGTGTCCAAAAACGCCTGGAGCTCTGGCACCCTCAGGCCCCATACCCTGGGGAGGCTGGGCAGTGCCCAGCACCCTCTGGGGGAGGAACCTTTTTGTGATATCCAACCTAACCCTCCCGTGACACAGCTCCAGCCATTCTCTCAGGTCCTATCACTGTCTGCCCCTTTGCTTCCTGAGAGATTCCAGGAAAGTTCAGCCATGCAATCCAAAACATCTCAGAAAGACTCTGGGCATGAACCTACTCAAAAGCAGAGGCATCCACCTTTTCTGTCACATGGGAAGTAAACAGGCTGGGTTAATTTACATTGTGCTAACCCCACATCACATGCCTTTGAAATAATTTCAAAATAGATCCCCTACCTGGGCAGGGGGGAAAAAGCAAAATTCCATTCAGTTCATCTCCTAGAGCACTCAAGGACAAGCAGAAGGGGAGCTGCTGAGACAAGCAAATCCTATTGTCTTTACCCCAAACCCACAGGGAAATCGGGACTGCCTGACAGAGGAAAAGATAATAGTTTTTGATAAAGCAAACTGTGTTTGACAGACCAGAAAGCTTTGCATGAATGCCTTTTAAAACACCCCAGAGTTTAGGGTGTGAATGTGAAATGTCTGTGTCTACCAGGACCATGCCAAGGCTACTGAAGTTGCCTGTATGAGCGACACCAACCAGAAAAGATGGTGCAGGCTAACACCTACCAGGGGAGAGGCAGGCTTTTGTTCCCCACCTCCAAATGGGTCCTGCCACGGCATGAACGGTGACCAGATTGTTGTGGAAAAGCCTGGCATGAGAGCAAAGAGAGCACAGCTCCAGCTAGGAACACCTGGAGCAAAGTTCACAGATGAAACCTCGAGCAAAGAACAAAGGCCGTGTGCCCACGAGCAACAGACACCATCTGACCATGGGGTTGGCTGGGATGTCAGCTCAGGATCACGTTTAGCAGAGGGGAAACCATGCCAAAGTCAAGGTTGCCTTGCTGAAAAGTCACAAGATGCTCTGAAAAACTCCTTTCTCACAGTAACACATGGTTCCACTCAGATTTGGCACCCACCTCAGATCCCACCAACTTAACCACAGTCACTGTAGGATGTGGTTTTGTGTCTTTCCCCCCACAAAATCATGCTTTTGTGGCTTTTTTCCCCCAAATTCTAGCTGTCCTAGACTTGGTGAGACCTAGGGCTTTGCACAAACCATCTTGAGAGGGGAAAATCTCACCTGTCAATGACACAGGTCAAGGGATTGCTTCCCCCAGTGGTAAGATAATGAGGTTGAAGAGTTAAAGAATAACACAGCATGGACAATTTTGGAGGAGAAGACAGTCCTGTTGTTAGGAGGTAGGGATAGGGGGTTTAGAAGCAGCCTGGATTCATACAACAGTTCTGGGAAGTTACTGTGATGTATACAAGCACAGCTGGAGGAACTTCAGAACTGAATGCCCACCCCATGTGGAAAGACAGATTATTTCCATGTTACATGGGAAAGGAAGATTCAAAAAGAAAAATATTCAGCAGAAGGCTTGTCAGAAAAATTTAATTTTGAAATAGCAGAAGACACATGGGGTGACATTAGCTCAGGGAGGTTGCCTGTCTGCAATGATGGCCAAGGGACAAAATTGTCTGCTCTGCTTTTATTCAACAGTCCCACATAATCAACATTTCCCCATGTAATATTTCAACTCTGTCAAAAGTGCTTGG
>VYZT01060693.1:1074-16984 GCA_013400735.1 Pomatostomus ruficeps | reverse complement strand
ATCCATAGAACATCCATAAAAAAATCAGTTTGAAACCCATTAAAAAATCCCAAAAATCCGTAAAAAATCCGTAGAAAATCCGTAAGAAATCCATAAAAAAATCCAGTAAAAATCCATAAAAATTCCATTAAAAAATCAATTTCAAATCCATTAAAAATCCCCCGGGAAAAATCATTCCCACCCACCCCGCATCCCGAGGGAATTTTCTGCCTCATTTCGCTCCCCGTTCCCTTGTTTCCCGCGGGAATTTCTCCCGATTGCCGCCCACGCCTCCTCATCGCCCTTCCCGGGGCTGATCCCACTCAAATCCCATGAATCTTTGTTCCATCCCGAATTTCTCCTGCCTGAAAGGAATTTTTTATAACTGGGGAAAAAAAAAAAATTAAAAAAAAAAATAAAAATAGAGATTTTAACTCCTTAACTCCCGGAATGTTTGGAAACGTGAAAATCCGAATATTCCCCGTTTTTTATCCTTTTTTTTTGGGGGGTGTTTTTATCCCAACCCCGCTGTTTTCCAAGCCCAAATCTCCATGGAAGCGGAGCGGAGGTGGAAAAGCAATTTTCCCGTGGACTTTGATCCCTGCCAGCTTTTCAAAAGTGACTTCTTTATTTTATTTTCTTTTTTTTTTTTTTTAAGAGAGGGATTTTTTTTGCCTTTTTTTTTTTTTCCCCCGATTTGTCCAAATCTGAGATTTTAGAGGTATTTGCATTAGGAAGAAAAAGGAAAAATTTTAAGGATAAAGGAAATAATTTAGGGAGAAAAAACCAAAGGTTTTAGGGGAAAAAAGGAAAATTTTTTGGGAGAAAAAAACCAATGGTTTTGGGGAGAAAATAGGAAAAAATTTAGGGAGAAAAGGAAAAATTCCAGGGATAAAAAGGAAAATTTTTATGGCGGAAAGAAGGGAATATTTTAGAGAGAAAAAGGGAAAAGTTTTAGGGAGAAAAACCCAAAGGTTTTAGGGAAAAACCCCCAAAGATTTTAGGGAGAAAAAAGAAAATATTTTAAGGATAAAGGTAAAGTTTTAGGGATAAAAGGAAAGATTTTAGGGAAATCTTTCTTTTTAGGGAAATCTAAAATCCAAAGATTTTAGGGAAAAAAAGGGAAAGGTTTTAAGGATAAAAAGGAGAAATTTTGGGGGGAAAAAAGGAAGAATTTTAGGGATAAGAAGGAAAGATTTTAGGGATAAAAATGAAATATTTTAGGGAGAAAAACCAAAGATTTTAGGGAGAAAAAAGGAAAAATTTTAGGGGAAAAACCCAAAGATTTTAGGCATAAAAAGGAAAGGTTTTAGAGCAAAAAAGGAGAAGTTTTAGGGAGAAAAAAAGGAAATATTTTAGGGAAAAAAAGAAAGGTTTTAGGGAGGAAAAAATAAAATTTTTAGGGAGAAAAAAGGAAAAGTTTTAGGGAGAAAAAAAAGAAAGATTTTAGGGAGAAAAAGGAAAAATTTTGGGGAGAAAACCACAAAGATTTCAGGGGAAAAAACCCCAAAAAATTTTAGGGAGAAAAAAGGAAAAATTTTAGGGGAAAAAATGGAAAATTTTAGAGAGAAAACCTCCAAGATTTTGGGGATAAAAAGGAACGGTTTTAGGGGGGAAAAAGGAAATATTTTGGGGAGAAAAAAAAGGGATTTTAGGGAAAAAATGGGAAGATTTTAGGGGGATAAAAGGAAAAGTTTTAGGGAGAAAAAGGAAATATCCAGGGAATCCTGGGAGCCATTTCCAGAGGCTCCGGGAGAGCCGGGATTTGGGATTCGGGGAACGGCTCCCACTGGGAAAGGGGAGCTCGGGGTGGGATCTTGGGAAGGAATTCCCGGCCGGGCTGGAATTCCCAGAGAATCCCTGGATGCCTGGGAGTGTCCCGGGATGGCGGGAATGTCGGGGTGGGAATGGGATGGGATTTGAGGTCCTTTCCCATGGAAACCATTCCAGGATTCCTTGATCCATAAAAAAATGGAGACGGAGCTCGGACAGCGCCAGTTCCAGGTCCTTCCCATCCCAAATCCCACCTGGAATGGCCACGACCATTCCGGACTTCCCAGGAATTCCCATTCCTAAAAAATCCCTGCCTTACATGGATCAGAACACCACAAACCCACGGATTAGCAGAATTCCGGGATAAAATTCCCAACAAAGTGATGGGGTGGGGAACAAACCCCGGCTCCGGCAGCGCTTCCAGGATTTTCCCATGGGATGTGCCAAGAATTCCTGGAGAATCAGGACCGCGGGCAGATCCCTCAAATCCGCTCTCCAAGGGGAATTTTTGGGATCAGGAAAGGCCCTGAAATCCACCAGATTCCCGATTTTTGGGTTTTCCGGGATTCCAGACCAGCGTCTCCATCGAGATCCGGTACCAGGCCCGGGATGGCTCCGCCGGCACCTGGAGCGACAAGGAATTCCTGGAGTCGCATTCCGAGGGCGACGGGCGCGACTCCCTGGAAACCGACGGCCTCCTGGCTGCCTCCGATGGCTCTCCCGGGAAATCCCACCAGCCACCCCCGGAGAGGAGCTTCCGGAGGTAACGAGAGGCGGCAATTCCGGGATCTGGAAATTTGGGGGTCTGGGATTGTCAGGGAATCACTCCTGGAAAGAACCGGAATTCCAGGATTGTGGGGGATCTGGAGGTTTTGGATTTTTTGGAATTCGCTCCTGGGAAGAGCCGAAATCCCAGGATTTTAGGGGGATTGGGAGGG
Organism: Pomatostomus ruficeps; assembly: GCA_013400735.1. NCBI lineage: Eukaryota > Metazoa > Chordata > Aves > Passeriformes > Timaliidae > Pomatostomus > Pomatostomus ruficeps. The sequence goes on along the minus strand of VYZT01060693.1, from coordinate 14,294 downwards.
CTTGGATTTTCGGGAAAACACTTGGAAAGAGCTGAATTTCTGGGATTGGGAGGGCTTGGATTTTTGGGAAACCACACCTGGGAGGAGCTGAAATTCCAGGATTGTGGTGGGATTGGGATTTTCGGGAAACCATTCCCAGGAAGAGCTGAAATTTTTTAGTGGGACTAGGAGGTTTTGGATTTTTGGGAATGCACTCCTGGAAAAAGCTGGAATTCCAGAATTTCGGGGGATTGGGAGGACTGGGATTGTCGGGAATTCACACCTGGAAGGAGCTGAAATTCCAGGATTTTGCGGGGATTGGGATTGTCAGGAATATGCTCCTGGAAAGAGCTGGAATTCCAGGATTTTGGCGGGACTGGGAAGGTTTGGATTTTTGGGAAAACACACCTGGAAAGAGCTGAAATTCCAGGATTTCAACAAATGNGGTGGGGTGGGTGGGATTGGGAAGTTTTGGATTGTCTGGAATCCATTCCTGGAAAAAGCCAAAATTCCAGGATTTTGGGGGGACTTGGAAGGTTTGGATTGTCAGGAATTCACTTCTGGAAAAAGCTGAAATTCCAGGATTGTGGCAGGATTGGAAGGGCTGGGATTTTTGGGAAAACACATCTGGGAAGAGCCGAAATTCCAGGATTTTGGCGGGGATTGGGAAGGATGGGATTGTCAGGAGTTCACACCTGGAAAAAACTGAAATTCCGGGATTGTGGGGGACTTGGAGAGCTGGGATTTTCAGGAATCCACTCCTGGAAGGAGCAGAAATTCCAGGATTTTGGGGGGACTTGAAAGGTTTGGATTGTTGGGAAACCACACCTGGAAAAAGCTGAAATTCCGGGATTGTGGGGGATTGGGAGGGCTTGGGTTTTTGGGAAAACATTCCTGGAAAGAGCCGGAATTCCAGGATTTTGGCAGGGATTTGGAGGGCTTGGAATGTCGGGAATCCTCTCCTGAAAAGAGCTGAAATTCCAGGATTTTTGGGGGGTGGGGAAGGTTTGGATTGCCAGGAATTCAAACCTGGAAAGAGCTGAAATTCCAGGATTTCAACAAACAGAGGGAAAACATCATTCCCGGCGGATCCCAAGGGATGGAGGGTCTGGCTCGCCAGAGGTGATTCCTGCCGGGAATTCCTGAGGAATCCCGGGATGGCAGGCAGGGACACCCCCAGTTTTCCCAGGATTCCATGAGCTCCGAGGGATTTTCCGGTTTGAGGGACTCGGCGATTCCGTGATTTGGGAATGCCGGGAATGCCGGGAATGCCGACGCCGGCGGTGTTCCCGGCAGGATGGAGGAGGACGAGCTCTACTTCCACAGCGAGGACGAGCTCCTGGGAGAGGGCGATTCCCTGAGCCGGGAATCCCTGGATACCAGGTAGGGAGGGAGCTTCCGGCCTTTTCCCGATGGAAATTCCCGCCAGAATTCCCGGGATTCCCATTCCTGGGCTGCAAGGGATGGAACAACCCAGAAAGCGGCCTTGGAACGGGATCCTGGATTCGGATCGGGATTTGGATTGTATCAGTGTCCCGTTCCCAGGGAATTCCGGGATCGGCCGTTCCCGCGGGAATCAGCTCCCTGTGTGTGCGTGGAGGTTGGTTTGCCGTGGATTTTCTTGGAGTGCTAAAAAAACCCGGGAATTTTGGGGAAGACTCCCAGGAACAGCTCAGTCACAGGAAGAATTCCAGGAGAAGCTCTGGAATTCCTGTGGGATGGTGGGAAGGAGGTGGAGGGGGTCAAAATAACGGGAATTATCCCTGGATCAGCCTTGGATAGGGAAGAGCTGGAGCAGGGGATCCCAGCAGGTCGCTTCCGATAGAAAATATTCCTTTTTATCCCATTTTATCCTGTTTTATCCCATTTTATCCTGTTTTATCCCGTCCCATCCCATGGATCCCATCCCATATTATCCCATCCCATTTTTATCCCATTTTAATCCCATTTTATCCAACTTTATCCCATCCCATTTTATCTCATCTTAATCCCATTTTATTTTATCCCATTTGATTTTATCCCATTTTATTTTATCCCATTTTATTCCATTTTATCCCGCCTTAATCCCATTTGATCCCACTTTATCCCATCCCATTTTATCCAATCCTGTTTTAATCCTCTCTTAATCCCATTTTAATCCCATTCTATCCCATTTTATCCAGTTTTAATCCCATTTTATTTTAACCCATTTTATCCCATCCCATCTCATCTTAATCCCATTTTATTCCATTCCATCCCATCCCATTTTATCCAGTTTTAATCCCATTTTAATCCCATTTTATCCCATTCTAATCCCATTTTATTCCATTTTATTTTATCCCACCTTAATCCCATTTTAATTCCATTTTATCCCATTTTAATCCCATTTTAATCCCATTTTAATCCCATTTTATCCCATTTTCATCCCATTTTATCCCATTTTATCCCATTTTATCCCACCTCCGGCAGATCCAGGGCTGCCCTGTCCCATCCCACTCCGAGCATTTTGGGAATTGCACTGTGGATCCGCCCCAATTCCACGGAATCCAGATCCATGTTTTCCTGGGCCTCTTCTGTGTCCGGTGCCGGATCCGGGCTGATCCCGCGCTCCGGGAATTTTCACCCTCATTCCCACTTTTCCGGGAATTCCCTGGGAATTCGTGACCTTCCCGTGTCCCTCTGCTTGGGAATTTCCCCAAAATTCGGGAATTACCCCAAAATTCAGGAATTTCCATTTAACAGCACCCCCCAGGAAGAAATCCCGAAGTTTTCCAAGGAGTGGGAAGGGTTTTCCCAAGGTTTTCCAAGAGCTGGGAATTCCCCTTGGAAACAGCCGCCCATTCCCGCTTTTCCTTCGGGATTCCCGCAAATCCATCCCAAAGAGAAGGAGAAAGTGGGAAAAGGAGGGAAACCTTTGGAAAAGTTGGAATTTTGGCCAAAAATCCCCCAAAATCCAATCCGGGAAAAACCCGGATGCCGTGGATGTGGCTGGGGGGATCCCGGGATTCCGTGCGTGCATGGAATGCTGTGCTGTGCCAGAACATTCCCGAGTTTTTTCCCGGTTTATGGAACTGAATTTTTCCCTCTCTCCTCGAAAATTCCCAAGCCTCGGAGAGGAAGCGGAGGAAGATCAGCATTCCAGGTAAATTCCCACTGAAAATCTCGCTCTCCATAATCCTCTTTTCCAGATAAAATTCCATAAATCCCTGGAGCTGTTAAATCCCATTTTCCGGGTTTTCCGGGAATTCCAAGTTTGGAATCCGTTCCTCCTGCACGGAATCCATGAAAAAAAATCCCAGGAAAGGATCGGGAATGGGCCAAAAAAGAGCTACAAAATTCCAACCTGGATAAGAAAAATCCCAGGATTTTTGTCCCAGGGAGGACATTGGAACCAGGATGGGATCCCGCAAAAATCGGGAATTGTGTTCCCATGAGGAAAATGGAAAAAAAGAGGAAAAATTTGACTTTTGGGAAGGAATTCCCAGCTGGGAGGGTGGAGAGGGGGTGGGATGGAATTCCCAGAGAATTCCTGGATCCCTGGGAGTGTCCAAGGAAAAGCTGGAGCACCCCAGGATTTTGGGAAGTGTCGGGATTGGAATGGGATTTAAGATCCCTTCCCACTCAATCCATTCCGGGATTTTGCAATTCCACGGTCACCCCTAAATTCCTGGAAAAATCCAGGAGGGGTGGGCGCTTCCAGGGGAAATTTGGGAATTCCCAAAACCCGGCCAAGCGCAGCTCCCAGCCCCCTGGAATGCGTGATCCTGGGAAGCGCCATCCGATCGGGGCCGTCCGTGAAATATTCATGGAGCTCGGAGCTGCTCCCGGTGAATTATTCATGGAATTTTTTTCTCCTGTGTCCCGGCGGATCCGAGCCGTGTCCGAGCGCCTGTCGCTGATCATCCCACCGGAATCGGCTCCAAAGCCGGGATCCGTGCCAGGAGCCGGAGAAATTGGGATAAAAATTCCCACAGGCTCCCCGGGGCGTTCCTGTTCCCATTCCCATTCCCGTTTCCATTTCCATTCCCTTCTCTGTTCCCATTCCCGTTCCCATTCCCGTCCCCAATCCCCATTCCTGTTCCCCTGTTCCCATTCCTGTTCCCATTCCCATGCCCATGCCCATTCCCATTCTTGTTCCCGTTCCCGTTCCCATTCCCATTCCCATTCCCATTCCAGTTTCCATTTCCATTCCCGTCCCTCTTCCCATTCCTGTTCCCATTCCCTGCTCCGTTTCCATTCCCATTCCCATTCTTGTTCTCATTCCCATTCCTGTTTCCATCCCATTCCAGTTCCCGTTCCCACTCCAGTTCCCATTCCCACTCCTGTTTTCCCATTCCCATTCCTGTTCCTGTTCCCATCCCCATTCCTGTTCCCATTCCCGTCCCCATTTCCCATTCCCATTCCCATTCCCATTCCAGTTTCCATTTCCATTCCCGTCCCTCTTCCCATTCCTGTTCCCATTCCCATGCCCATGCCCATTCCCATTCTTGTTCCCGTTCCCATTCCCATTCCCATTCCCATGTGGATGTGCCACTCAGGATCATGGATCAGCTCTGGGAACAGCTGGAATTTGGGATCCTGGATAATTCCTCTGTGTCCAAAATTCCCAAATCTGTGTGGCATTTGAGGCTGGATCCTTGGAATGTCACGGTGCCACCACCGGGATGAACAGGAAATTTGGCATCTTTTCCATCCTGGCGGTAAAAAAAATTCCCAGTCAAGCTTTTCCATCTTTTTTTTTTCCCACAACTCCTCCATTAAATTTAATTAAATTAATTTAATTACTTTAATTAAAACAATTCATTTATCATTTAATGTGCCATTAAATTCCTTGGGAAAAAATTGCATCCTGAAAATCAGGAAAATTGGGAAAACCAGGAAAACAGGAGCGGGTGCTGCTATAAGTCCCAGGGAAGAGCTCCCAGCACCTGGAGATTTTTTTCCAGGATTTTGGGAATGGGAATTTCCCTCAGCCTGTCCGAGATGGAGCAGGAGCAATGGAAAATTCCGGAAAAGCTGGGAAATCCGGGATGGTGCAGGAGCAAGGGATAATTCCAGAAGTGCGGATCCGGGTTTTTCCCGGGAATCGGGGGATTGGAACACCCTGGGCTGGATTTCGAGCCGGAATTCCCTCCCCGGAGCACCCGGAGATGTCCCCGCTCCCTCGGGAATTCCAGCGGTGGGAATTTGATTGGAATTTTGTTCTCTCTCTCCCTCTCTCCGGCGCCTCATCCAGGATAAAGTTTAATGATGGATACAAAGCGGTGGCAAGGTACCGGAAATTCCTGGCGGGAGTGATCCCAGGTTTTTGTGGGGATCCTGGTTTTTGGGGAAATCCCAGATTTTGGTGGGTTGTTTCCATCCCAGATGTCCACATCCCATAAAATCCCAATAAATAGCCGGGAATAAATATGCCAGGATTTGGGATTTTTGGGATCTTCTGCTCCCTCTCCACCATATCCCAGAAAAAAATATGGGAATATTGGGAATTCCAGTGCCAGGACACAGGGAATGTCTTCCCACTGGAAAAGGGCAGGGATAGGTGGGATTTTGGGAAGGAATTCCTGGCTGCGAAGGGGGGGGGTGGAATTCCCAGAGAAGCTGTGGCAGCCCCTGGATTTTTGGGAATGTCCAAGGCTGGGTTGGAGAATCCCGGGATAGCGGGAAGTGTCAGGATCAGAACGGGATGGGATTTAAGATCCCGATCCATCCCAAACAATTCCGGGATTTTCGGATCAGCCGGGAATGGGGGAAGCTGTGGGAATTCCGGTCGGGAATGTTCATTAATTCCTCACACTCCTCTTCCCGGCTCCTCCCGACAGCGAAGATCCGGAGGATCCCAGGTAGGGGATCCCGGTTTTCCTCGGGAATTGTGTGGGAATGTGCATGGATGGGAGCAATCCCTGCATGGATCCAGGGAAAGGAATTTTCCCGGGATCACCAGCCCTGGGGAATCTGGGAATTCCCTCTTTGGATCCAGGGAAAGGGATTTTCCTGGGATCACCCAGCCCTGGGGAATCTGGGATTCGCTCCGTGCTCCTGGAATTCCGGCAAGGAAAAATCTCCCAGTCCGGGGCTTCTGAAGGGATTCCAAGGGTTCTGTTTGTATTCCCAGACTTTTTTCCATCCCATCCCATCCCATCCCATCCCTCATTCCAGCCCCACCTCCATTCCCATTCCCCCGGAATCCTCGGGAATCTCCGGCTGCTGGGATCTCTCCCTCGGGATCACTCCCGGATTGGTTTTCCCGGATTTTTCCGCGCATGTGGATGAGTTTGGGGTGGGAAAGGCCAATCCCATCCTGGATTCCCGGCTGATGGAATTTGCTCCTTTGGATTGCAGAGCCAAGGCCAGAGGGAAGGAGAGGAAACACCTGGTGCTGCCGTTCAGGTATCCCGAGATTCCCGCATTCCCGCATTCCCAGGGAACGGCAGAATTCCCCGGGAACAGCAGCAGGGTGGGACCGGGAGCTCGTTTTTCCAAGGAAAATCGCTCCTGACCGGGTTTTTTGAGGGATAAAATGGGAATTCTCCATCCAGGGAGGGATGGCTCCAGAGGTTTGGAATGGACATGGATGGAAAATCCCAATTCCAGGGGAAATTCCAGCCCCTCTGCCCATTCCAGGATGGATCCCATCCCAATTCCAGGGGAAATTCCAACCCCGGGATGGATCCCATCCCAATTCCAGGGGATTTTCCAACCCCTCTGCCCAGCCAGGGATGGATCCCATCCCGATTCCAGGGAAAATTCCAGGTTCTCTGTCCATCCAGGAATGGATCCCATCCCAACTCCAGGGAAAATTCCAACGCCGGGATGGATCCCATCCCAATTCCAGGGAACATTCCAGATTCTCTGCCCATTACAGGATGGATCCCATCCCAAATTCCAGGGGAAATTCCAGCCCCTCTGCCCATTACAGGATGGATCCCATCCCAGATTCCAGGGGAAATTCCAGCCCCTCTGCCCATTCCAGTATGGATCCCATCCCAATTCCAAGGAAAATTCCAACCCCGGGATGGATCCCACCCCGATTGCAGGGAACATTCCAGCCGCTCTTCTCATTCCGGGATGGATCCCATCCCAAATTCCAGGGAAAATTCCAGATTCTCTTCCCACCCCATTTTTCCCTGGATGGTTTTCCGGGGCACAAGGAGCCGGAATTCCAGGCTCTGGAATGGGTCCCCTGTCCCCGGCCCGGCTGAGCAGCCGCTGTAATTAACTCCTAATGAACTCCGGCCGCTTAATTGCTTCCCCGGAGCCGCTTAATTGCTTTCTGCTCCCTAATTGCTGCGGGACAATGAGGGCCATTAACCGGGGAAAGAGGGAAAACCGGGAGGGTGGAAAACAGGGAAATGGGACCCGGGAAGGAAAACTGGAAAGAAAACAGGGAAGAAGGAGTGGGATAAAAATCAGGGAGGAAATCAGGGAGGAAAACAGGGAAAAAGGAGCGGGGAGGAAAACAGGGAAGAAAAAAAGGGAGGAAAAGAGGGAAGCAGGACCGGGATGAAAAACAGGGAGGAAAATGGGGGAAAAGGAGCGGGGAGGGAAACGGAGGAAAAAAAAAAAGGAGGAAAAGAGGGAAGAAGGATCATGGTGGAAAACGGGGAGGAAAATAGGGAAGGAGCGCGGAGGAAAACCGGGAGTCAGGACCCAGGAAGGAAAAGAGGGAGGAAAACAGGGAAGAAGGACCGGGATGAAAAACCGGGAGGAAAAGAGGGAAGAAAATAGGGAGGCAGGACGGGGTTGGAAAACAGGGAGAGAAGCAGGACCCGGGAAAGAAAACAGGGAAGCAGGACCCAGGAAGGAAAACAGGCAGGAAAATTGGGAGGAAAACAGGGAAGAAGGAGTGGGGAGGAAAACCAGGAGGAAAACAGGGAGAGAAGCAGGACTGGGGAGGAAAACAGGGAAGCAGAACCTGGGAAGAAAAACAGGGAGGAAAAAGGGGAGGAAAAGAGAGGAAAAGAGGGAAGTAGAACCCGGAAAGAAAAACAGTGAGGAAAACAGGGAAGAAAATAGGGAGGAAAAGAGGGAAGCAGGACCCAGGAGGAAAATAAAGAGAGAAGCAGGACTGGGGAGGAAAAGAGGGAAGAATGACCGGGATGGAAAAGAGGGAGGAAAATAGAGAGGAAAACAGGGAAGCAGGACCAGGGAGAAAAACGGGGAGGAAAACAGGGAAGAAGGAGCGGGGAGTAAAATGAGGGAGAAAACAGGGAGGCGGGACCTGGGAAGGAAAACAGAGAGGAAAACAAGGAGGCACAAACCGGGGAAAACAGGGAAGCAAGATAGGAGAGGAAAATAGGGAGAGAGGCAGGATCCACGAGGAAAACAGGGAAGCTGGACTGGAGAGGAAAACAGGGAGAGAAGCAGGATCCGGGAAGGCAAATAGGGAGGAAAACAGGGAAAAAGGAGCGGGGAGGAAAAGTGGGAAACAGGACCCGGGAAGGAAAACAGGGAGAGAAATAAAACCCGGGAAGGAAAAGAGGGAAGCAGGACTGGGATGAAAAACGGAGAGGAAAACAGGGAAGAAAATAGGGAGGAAAAGAGGGAGAGAAGCAGGATCTGGGAGAAAATAGGGAGGGGAAAAAGGGAGGAAAAGAGGGAAGCAGGACTGGGGAGGAAAACAGGGGAAAACAGGGAGGAAAGCAGGGAGAGGAGCAGGATCCAAGAGGAAAACAGAGAAGCAGGACCCGGGAGAGAAGCGGGATCTGGGAAGGAAAACAGGGAGCAAGTCAGGGAGGAAAACAGGGAGAGAAGCAGGATCCAGGAAGGAAAATGGGGAGGAAAACAGGGGGAAAGGAGCGGGGAGGAAAAGAGGGAAGCAGGACCTGGGAAGAAAAACAGGAAGAGAAGCAGGATCCGAGAGGAAAACAGGGAAGTTGGACCCGGGAGGAAAACCGGGAGGAAAAGCGGCAAGAGGGAGTGGGGAGGAAAATAGGGAGGAAAATAGGGAAGCAGGACCCAGCTGGAAAACAGGGAGAGAAGCAGGATTCGGGAAGGAAAATGGGGAGAGAAGTAGGAGTGGAGTGGAAAACAGGGAAGCAGGACCCAGGAAAGAAAACAGGGAAGCAGGACCAAGGCAGGAAAACGGGGAGGAAAACGGGAAGGAAAAGAGGAATTCAGGACCCTGGTGGAAAACAGAGAGGAAAAGAGGGAAGTGGGACCGGGGTGGAAAACAGGGAGGCAGGACTCGGGAAGGAAAAGAGGGAGGAAAAGAGGGAATCAGGACCGGGATGGAAAACAGGGAAGAAGAACCAGGGAGGAAAACAGAGAGGAAAATAGGGAGGCAGGTCCAGGGATGAAAATAGGGAGGAAAACAAGGGAAGCAGGACCCAGGAAGGAAAACGGTGTGGAAAACAGGGAAGAAAATAGGGAGGAAAAGAGGGAAGCAGGACTCAGGAGGAAAACAGGGAAGAAAAACCAGGGAGGAAAACAGAGAAGTAGGACCTGGGAAGAAAATAGGAAAGCGGGACCTGGGAGGAAAATAGGGAGAGAAGCAGGATCTGGGAAGGAAAAGAGGGAGGAAAACAAGGAAAAAGGAGTGGGGAGGAAAAAAGGGAGGCAGCATCAGGATGGAAAACGGGGAGGAAAACAGGGAGAGAAGCAGGACCGGGGAGGAAAAGAGGGAAGAATGACCAGGATGGAAAACTGGGAGGAAAATAGGGAGGAAAACAGGGAAGCAGGACCCAGGAAAGAAAACAGGAAAACAGGACCCGGGAAGGAAAACAGAGAGGAAAATAGGGAGGCAGGTCCAGGGAGGAAAACAGGGAAGGAGGAGCCAGAAGAAAAACAGGGAGGAAAAGAGGGAAGCAGGACCTGGGATGGAAAAGAGGGAGGAAAACAGGGAGAGAAGCCGGACAAGGGAGGAAAACAAACAGGGAGGCAGGTCCAGGAAGGAAAATATGGAGGAAAACAGGGAAGCAGGACCTGGGAAGGAGAACAGGGAGGAAAAGAGGGAAGAAAAACCAGGGAGGAAAATAGAGAGGAAAACAGGGAGAGAAGCGAAACCCGGGAAGGAAAAGAGGGAAGCAGGACTGGGGTGGAAAACAGGGAGGAAAACGGGGAGAGAAGGAGTTGGGGGGGGAGGAAAAATCCCGGGAGAAAAAGAGGGAGGGAAGCAGGATCCGAGAGGCAAACAGGGAAGCTGGACCCAGGAAGGGAAATGGGGAACAGAACCCGGAGGGAGAAATGTGGGAGAGAAGGAAAACAGAAGCCAGGGATCCCAAAGGGAACAGGGCAGGGAGGGATCCATGTTTCCTGTGGGAATTGGGGCGGGAACGAGGAATTCCAGAGGCAGCCCAGGCCCCTCCGGAAGGGGGATGTGGATAAGGGAAACCATTCCCTGCTCGGGAAAGGGGAATCCTTGTCCCTTCCCTGGGAGATTCCCAAATCCGGGAATTGAATTCGGGAATCCCGCGTGTCCCGCTTTTCCGGCCCCAAACACAAATCCAGGGAATGCCCAAATTTTCAGCAGAGAGAGGAGGTTTGGGACGGGATTTTGGGAAGGAATTGTTCCCTCGGAAGGGCTGGGATGGAATTCCCAGAAAAGCCGCGGCCACCCCTGGATCCCTGAGAATATCCAAGGCCAGGCTGGACGGGATTTGGAACATCCCGGGATAACGGGAATGTCCCTGCCCCTGGAATGGGACGGGATTTGGGATCTCTAAGTTCCCGCCCGGAGCATTCCACAATTCCCGGGTTCCCGGGAGCGCTGAGGTTTCTTTGCCTTTTATTCCCTCGAAATTCCGGCCTTTTATTCCCTGGGAATTCCGCCGGCGGCTGCAGCAAAGGGAAGGAGAAGACCAAGGAGCACAAGTAGGTTCGGCCTCCCTGCTCCTCCTCATCCTTATTCCCACTTTTCCAGCCAATCCCATTGGTTTGATCTCCCTGCTCCTCCTTATTCCCAATTTTCCAGCCGATCCCGTTGGTTTGATCTTCCTGCTCCATTTTATTCCCAATTTTCCAGCCAATCCCATTGATTTGATCTTCCTGCTCTGTTTTATTCCCACTTTTCCAGCTGATCCCATTGGTTTGATCTTCCTGCTCCATTTTATTCCCAGTTTTCCGGCCGATCCGGTTGCTGTGCTCTCCATTTTCCCAAATTTTCCACCTTGGAAAAACTCTCTTGGATGTGCGGCCTCGGGCTTTGGAGTTTGAAGGGAATATTTATGGAAAAAACACGGAATATTTATCCCAAAAAAAGAACGAAGGAATATTTATCCCAAAAAACCCATGGAATATTTATCCGGGAAAAACTTTGGAGCCAAGAGGTTTTGAGGGAATCCTGGATCCGTCGGGATCGGATGGAGCGGATTTCCCTGGGCAGGAGCGATCCAGGTGCGGGCGGAATTCGGATCCGGCTTTTCTTTGGATTTCGGGAAAAGGCTCTTCCCACAGGAACGGCTCCCCAGGGAATGACGACATTCCCAAGGTTTCCGGAGCGCTCAGATTGTTGGGATATTCCAGGTGGGAATCGGTTCCATGATCCCGGTGGATCCCTTCAGGAATTCCGTGATCCCACAGCTCCTGTTCCTTCGTTCCTGGCTTTCCTGTCATTCCCGGCGGTTTTCACGGCTCATCCCATGGACGGAGCCTCCCAAAAACCGGGATAAAATCAGGAAAAGGAGATGGAAAAGGAAAAAAATGTCCTCGGGGAAGAGCCGGGAAAAACGGGAAGAGATTTCCCGGCTCCGGGAAGAGGCACACAGGGATTGAGGAACGGGATTTTCCCAAGGCTGGCGGGTTTGGGATGAAGCAGAGGAATTCCTGGCCGCTGGAATTCCTGCCAGGAATGATCCGTGGGAATGCCGTTCCCACATCCCAATAAAAAACACGAGGATTAAAATGGCCGTTGATAAAAATCCATGGAAAACTCGCCAGCAACGGGATTTTTAACGGGAATCCGGCCAGGGGAGAGGCTGATCCCAAATCCCTGCCATGGCTCCGGAATCTCTGTGGATTCTGGACATTCCCAAGGGTGAAACCCCAAAAAACCAGGAGGATTTGTGGGATTTGGGACGGATCCCATATTAAATCCCGGAAATTCCGTGGGCCGAGCACTTCTGGAGTCTCCAGCGTGTGATACGGATTTAAAAATTTTTGGAAATTTGTCCCGGTTTGGGATCAGCACCAGGATGTCCCCAAATTTTCCGGGATCCGGTCTGGGATGGCGCTGGCTTCTCCGGAGCTTTGGTTTTTCGGGAAAGCGGGCGCCAAGGCCGGGTGCCGCGAGCGGCTCAGGTTCCGCGGATCCTCATGGAATATTCATGCGGAGCCGGTGTCGCCTCTCCGGCAGCTCCGGCTCCCAACCGGCTCCGTCGGGAGCGGCGCGGGGATCGGGAAGATCCCACAAATCCCAGGGATCCCCCAATTCCTGCTCCGGCCCCGGAATGGCCGTTCCGCCCTAGAACGGAATTCCCGCCTCGGCTCCGACATTCCCGGCTCGGCGCTTCCAGAACGTTCTCCCGCGGGGCCGGGCCGAGGTAGAGGCCGGGATGGGAAGGGGGAGGTGTTTGGGATGGGGTGGGGATCGGGAAAGGGATCGGGATTGGGATTGGGATTGGGATTGGGATGAGCTCTGGAATGTTCGGGATGGCTCCGTCCTCATCCTCGTTCTGCTCCTTCCCTTTCCCTCCAAAATCCACCAAAATCTTCCCAAATCCTCCAAAATCCTCTAAAATCCTCCAAAATCCTCCCAAATCCTCTAAAATTCCCCCAAACCCACTGTTTTGGAATTTATTTCTTTGCCTCTTTTCCTCTTATTCCTTTTTTCTCTTTTTTTCCCGTTTTTCTTTTTCCTCCCTTTATTTTTCCTGGGGTTTTTTCCCCTTTTTTTCTCTCCATTTTTCCTGGTTTTTCCCTTTTTTTCTCCATTTTTCCTGTTTTCTCCCCTTTTTTCCTCCCCTTTATTTTTCCCGGAGTTTTTTCCCGTTTGGAATTTTTTTTTCCTGCTTTATCCTCAACGGTTTTTTTTTTAATCCCAACAGTTTTCTTCTCCCACATTTTTTATTTCCTCAATTTATTTTTTCTTTCCTTTTTTTCCCTTCTTATTCCTCCTGAAGTTTCTTTCCCATTTTTTTCCTCAATTTTTTCCCTTTTTCCCCCCTAGTTTCCCCTCTCTTTTTTCCACTCAGGTTTTTTCCCCCACGTTTTCTTTTCCATCTACAATTTTTCCCACATTTTTTCTTTTTTTTCCCCCATTTTTTTCCTTTTTTTTTTTTTTTTTTTTTTTTTTCCTCCTTTTTTCTCCTGGTGTTTTTTCCCAT
>VYZT01060692.1:0-22603 GCA_013400735.1 Pomatostomus ruficeps | reverse complement strand
TCACTCCACTAGCGGTTCAACAGTGACACTAAACAATTACATTCTCTCTAGACAAAGGTCACTTGATATATACTAAGCTGCAGATTGCACTCTCTGACTTTATTGAGTTTTTTATTAAGATGTGACACCTAATGAAATGTTAAGGATTGGGCTTTAGTAGTTTTTTTTTCTTCTGTTCAATTTTCCTTTTTTTATTTTGCTTAATGAATATTAATCTTGTAACTTAATTGGCTTTATTGATTTTTACATTGCTTATTTAAAACATTTGTATGAGTAAATAAGTATTTTAAATCCTTTGCTTCTGAATAGGAGTTCTAACGAAGTAGCACACAATGACAAAGAGTGCTTAAAAACAGGAAAACAAGCTCAACAAACTTATGTTTGTGGAAAATTAAAATCTGAGCAATAGTTGTGCATTTCAGCAAGGTGGGATATGATCAACAGTCAGAAAAGATTGAGTCACTTGTTTAAAGGCAGTCAAAATGGAATTCTTCTTTTTCTCTAGTCTGACATTTGCTTAAATGTGTTCACTTAATTCCCATCAGTCTGAATGCAAAGATTAGTGCTTATTTTTTTACTGTGGGCTGGTGTCTACCCAACTCTGGCTCCCTTATCACACAGTTCTGAGATCCATGGGAATATACCTCTGGTTTCTTCTTTCCTGTGAACTGAGGACTCGTCCCAGTGTTAACTCAGCAGTATCATATCCCAGAACAAATCTCTAGAACTAGTAGGAAGGAAACATTCACGAATTACCCCTGCATAGGTTAAACTTTTTTTAAAACTGAGGGATAAACTAGGTCTGTATAATACTTTTTAATAGATTATTGATTATAATTTTAATTCACAGTAAGCTATTTAAATTATTTTATTCTCTTTTTTCTTTTCCCTCTAAACCATTATTTAAAACTTTAAAGTGTTCTTCTGTTAGTAAAAATTTATACTACATTAATCTCCCATAAAAATGCTGAAGTTCATTATATTGCAATTATATAGTTTGGGTAATTAAATATTTTTAATTTCATACAGTGCATTCACAGCAGGTGGCTCAGGAAAACAAGAAATAGTACAGAGACTTCAGATAACTTCTTTCATTAACACACAAAACCTTTTTGAAAAGATGCCTTTCTGACTTCCCTGCCGGAATGTTAGCAGAAGGTTATCTTCAGGAACAGAAGCAAGCAGACAGCAGACACAGGGCAGACAAAATTGCTCCCCACAGAAAGAGCTGCCAGTTGAGCTCTGTTCTCACAGCCTCCAAAGTAAGCTAGACAGAGCTCTGTCAAATGTAGACAGTGGGGATCTGGCCAATACCAGCCTTTGGAAATACAAGGAATCCTACAGGCACAAATTCGTAATGACAGAGTTTTCACTGCCCTGAATCGCGTCTCCACACAAGCTGGCAGCTTTCATCTGAAGTTAGAATCCTCAAAACCCACAAAAGTGGGTTTGAGAATAAAATAATTTATATCAAAGCAAACTTCCAAATATAAAGATTGTATTATTATTCTTACTAAGCACATAGAAATATATTGCCAATCAAAAGACAGCATATTTCTTGGGGTGTATTGTCTCACATTTCCTTTAGTAAATACTTTGATGGAAAGTATTAAGGAGCACCTAAGAAATTTTTTCAATATTTTCATTTTTATTCTGAAATTGACAGTAGGGTTGTTTATGCAAAATGTTTTTGCCATAAAATTCATCCCAAAAAGCGGATACTTCAAAAGGTGTGTAACATTTCCTATAACAATGCCTGTGTGCACTTCTGTGTGCTGTTGCTTGCTGTATGTGACTTCCCTCATCCTTAATGCAGTTCACTTTGCTTACTCCCAGCAATTGTCCCTCTGGCACTGACCTTGCAGGCCACGTCTGCTCTGCTTCTACTAATCTGCCAGCAGGGAACTTGAAACACACCTGCTAAATTCTGGGGAAGTTCCTGCTGTGTGTCCAGCAGCAGAAGTGTTTAGAAAAGTTTATGTAAAATTTCAAAACAGTCTTTCAGCTAAGACAAAAGTCACAAATAAAATAATACTCAAATCAGATCCAGGTCAATTTTATTAGAATGCTTTTTGCTCATTTTCATAACTATGGGACACCTCTTTTTGGTATGATCTCTCAGTTCACATTATAAATCACTTTCCTGAAATAAATTAATTGAGATTAAAACTAAACCACATGAGGTTTTCTTTTAGACAATGCCAAAATGTTTCTTTTATATTGTTTCAGTAATGTTTTACCCAGATTTTTGGAACTTGAACCAATTCCTTCACAATATAGCAGGAATATGCAACTGTAATGCAAAGACCATAAATCATTTTAATAACTTCATCAAACCCCACTTGAAAACCAGTTATGTTTCCTGACCATCCTATTTCTTTTACAAGGTGTTATGGAACGTCTTGCAAAAGTTATTAGCACATTTTCTGTTTCCAAACTGAAAAATTTATAACCACATATATCTATCTGCTTCAGTCTGCAAAACTATTCTGAACAAAAGTCTAAGAAAAAGTTCCACTGTCTTTTTCTAGGAATCTAAGCTCCTATTCCATTTTTTAAAAAAATCTTGCCCTGAATATGAACTCATTCTCTTCAAATATAATGAAAGATTTTCCAGTGATTTTTTTGGAGGATGCGCCTAGATTTAAGATTTTCATTAACATTGGAAAACAGATTTAATTTCTTTTCTCTCAAACAGAAGTCAATCCACAGGAAGCATGAAATTCATTCCTTTCTGTCAGCTAACCATGACAGCAGGTTTCCATTCCTGATCAAAGTGTTTGAATTGGGTCAATTCCAGAGACCCTTTCCAACCTTAACCCTTCTGCGATGATGTACATAAATGGCTTCACAAAATTGCTGCTGAGTAATCCCCTGTCCAAATCTAAAACCTAGTGAGTAACTAACCAAGAATTAATTCAGACAAAATGTGTTTCTTGAGTCTGACTCTGATCTATACTTTCAAAAGTCATGCTGACCGAGTCTGGTCTGAAAGCTGACAGTTTCCTCTCCAGAGCAGTTTTATTTTGTTTTCTTTTCCTTTCCCTTTTTACTTTGTTTGTATTGATCAATTTATCTGTATTTTCATTGACTGATTCAAAGTTCTCATTAATTCTGCCCAAAAAGGTTTTAGAGTATCTGTTCTGGAAAATATTCAGAACTTGACAGAATACGACCCTGAGGTATGTGGTAAAACTTTGAAGTTGAGACTAACTTTGGGAATGCTTTGGCAAGGGAGTTGGACCCACAGGGATTCCTTCCAACTTGAATTTCTCTAACTTCCTTATTTTTCTTTCAGCTTTGTACTGAAAATTAGTATAACATTAGAAATAATGTGACATTTTTAGCTACGTCCCTTTCTCAACCACAACCACTGACAAAAAAGACTTAGATATCTGTCTCCTCAGCAAAACCAATCCTCTCACAATGCTACCAACTTAAAAAAGACACCTATACATCTAAATTAATGTATCATACTATTCCTTACTGTTGTTCTTCTGTTTATTTTATAACAGAAAAAAAGAGAATAATCAGCATAACTACTGATTGTAACTGATTATTCTGGTGGAGCTCAAACCAGATAATTTTTAATGTCCTTTTCAAACCAAGCCATTTCTGTGATTCTATGATTCTATTCAGAGGTGTAGGTATGGACTGTCATTGAGCAGTTTTCACTTGTTAGGTATGTCCATTTTATTTAATATATCTTTTAGTTGAAATGAATGGAAAAATGTTCTATTTTGTGCTAAAGAAAATCAAGGTCACCTGTGCAATTACTGGTCCAAGTTCTTTTCAAAAACTATTTGGTTTCAAAGAGTAAATGATAGAATAATTAGAAACAGATTACATCTCTTTTTTCCTTTTCAGAAACATATATGCCATGTTGGCTCAAAATGGTATGAAATAGCCTTGGGATTTCTCAACTTCAGTTTAGCTGCATAAATCTTAGATTAGCCTGGAGTTCTTAGAGTCTGTCTGCTTTCTGCTCTGTTCTTATCTTTCTCTTATGTCTGAATAGTAATGAGAAAGACAGTGCAATCCCCAACTCTGGCAATCAGCAGAGAATTCTCCTTCTACATAGGAAATGGTAATTGGACAAACACACTGGCTGGAAAGGCAAAAAAATCAAACTCCTCGATTGCTCCTTATTTATGAGGATGTTGTTTTAAGTCATCAAACAAAGTAGAGTTTAATAATCAAATACATACATTTTTGCAATTCAGTCACTGAGGTGTGAAAAAATTTCCAGGCAGTCAGTTTATGTCCAGAAATATCAACATTGCAGCAAAATATGTAATATCTACACAGAGTCATTTTTATGCTTGTTTCTTCACTACAAAATTGTGAGGAAGGTTTCTGACTGAAACGTTAATTAAAATGCTTTTTTAACCACTCTAAAAAGCAACCCTGAATAAATTAGAGAATACACTGATTTGAAAAATACAGTAAAAATTAATTTGTGTGCTTGTGTGTGCCTGGGAGCGGAAGGGGTTAAACCAATTTGAAATGTGTAGAGCATGAAGTCTAAATTATGTAAGCTTCACAATGCATAAAAGCTATGTAGTCTGACTGCACACACCTGCTGAAAGCAGGTGGGAAAGAGATAAAAATGTTGCTTCACATTTTTCCTTGCAGGCTTGTCAGTGCTTTTAAAATTCTCCAAGTCCTTTGAGCTATTTCAGAGTTAACAAATGTAGTCTAGAGAAATGAATGAGGAACTCTAATGCCCTGGAGAAGCAAAAAGGATCCTTTTCATGTAAACTGCAGCTTATTATGTCAGCAGTTCCTGTATTTTTGTACAAGTTTTAATAATTTTCTTGTTTTTCTACCAAAACAATAGTTAGTTTCATTGAGAGGAGAATGGTCAGATTTCTAGCCAATGTTACTTGCTTTTTATTTCTATTTCAGACGCTCTCAGAATTTACCAATTTTATTTAATGAAATTACCTTTCATGTGTAGTGTGCTGGCAGTTTTCTGTCCCCACTACCCAACCAAGGTGTGGTGGTTCATGTGTTTTTATTTACAAACACTCATACTGCAGGACTGCCTGCACAAACAGAGCTGGACAAACAGGAGGTGAGGATAAGAAAGAAAGGGTATAACATAATCTTTTATTTCTCAGTCAGGATTCAGGCCAAAATAAGTCTGATGCCTTTCCCTGTTTACAATTAAAACACATGACTGATTTCAAAATACCTTTCTAAGAACCCAGTCAATAATCAATGTTTTAAAAGGCTCATAGTCAGGAGAAAGTAGGACTGTGCCTCTCCTTCTTCCCAAGGTCTCGTGAAGTGGGGGAAGAAACCATGGGGCAGATTGTCTTTGGTGCAGCTACATTTTCCAGTTCTGCAACCTAGCTCAAGGTGACACTTCCTTTAGTTTCAATTTGCCTTGATTAGGGGATATGTGAAAGCCTTACAGTAACGTCCCCATTATGGATGGGTGCCATCCTAGCTGTGGTCCAGGCTGGCTGATGGCCACACAGGAGCCCCTGGATGTGTGCTATATGGTGGCCACACTCACCTACCTGGTCACTCAGAACACCCTCAGAAATGGCAGCTCTATATGGAGTCCACAGCAAAGTCAAAGGACTGTATCCCAGATTTGTATGCTACAAGAGCTTTCCAACATAATAGCATGTTTTTCTTGTGCTGTTACTGGCTTTTCATCAGGAAAGATAATGCAAATTCTGAAAAAAATCTTGTCCTCTGCAGGCACCAGGGTGGATCCTTCAGTAGTCAGGAAACCTGCTCCTGGAGATACATTCCCAAGTGTTGATTGCTTGGACATGAAATCATACTGGAGAAACAGCAGATGTCAATGCCTAATGATAAACTGTCCACTGACAAGAGACCTTCAGACACTGTGAAATAACTTCAGTAAGGAGTGATTTTGGTATGAAATAGGTGAGATATCAAGAACTGAGCATTTCTTACTTTGATGTGAAAGAAATGTGTGTCTTGCCTGCTGAAGACAGAAATTAGTTAGGCTGCCTTTGGTAGATAAATAAACACTCTCTAAGGATTTTCTAACAGATGAGATAAAGGAACTGAAATATTTCTATAATATTTGACCTCTGTAAAATGTGACTCCTACAAATAACTCAGATTCTTTCTGCTCTCTGTTAAAATACCATCTTATCTTTTCCAGTTATATTTAAACCTGGCATATACACTTATGATTTGTAGACAGAACAGTGTTTGCATTTGAAGGTGTATCAGGCATGATGTGTTTTTTAAACCACTACTTTAATGACAAAAAATCCCTGAAGGTGAGAGAAAGCAACTAGCAGAAATGATGGTTTACACTGGAGGAATCAAAACTTAGAGGAAGTTAAAAAACTCCTGTGGCCCTTTCACGAGTTTCAGGCTTAGGAATTCTGCAGTCTCTGGTGGATGACATGGTTTCAAATATGGGAAACATTGGCCATATACTTAACACAAATGTAATGAGTTTGATTATTAAATGTTGCATTATTATTTATTTTTAAAATATTTAAGGTATTAATTAAATAATATTTCAGTTCTGTTTAAGTACACCTTTTTAGACTATGACCTAACATATCTCCTATGCAACACTGTTAAGATAAGAATTTGAAAACAGGTTTCCTGATGAAATCAAAGATACCTTTAGGTAAGTCTGGAAGTGACTTTAGGTCCTGTCTGTCAGTGACTGTTTGTAAATGCTTAGCCAAAAAAGGAACAAGACCAGGACAATTGATACATTGGCACTTTCCCTCGTGTGTCATTCCAGCTTCCGGCAATCTACAGTTTAGGGACTTCTAGAGCCATCAGAGTAGAGACTTAGTAATGTCTAGTAGACGTTTCTTCCATTAATTTGTTTTAAAAATTACTTTCTGAGCCTACTTATAGTCTGGACTCTGCAGCATAGTGTGGTAATGAGTTACTTAATTTAATTATAATTTGTATGGTAATTTCACTGTGTACCCTCAGTCCTTTCATCATGAGAAACTATAAGCAGTCTCAGAAAATTGTTCTGCTAGCCAGATTTTTAATATCCTCTCTTTTCCAAGTTGAAGTGTATTAACTTAGTTTTTCTGGATACGTAAACTGCTGTATATCTCTGGTCATCCCTGTAGCCATTATCTACCCATTTTTTAGTTCTGGACTATTTTGCAGATGAGATAAGAAAAGCTGAAAGCACTGAGGCTGTAGGTAAACAACATTTCATCTATGAGCTAACAGTAGAAGGAATAATTCTCAGTTCTTAATATATTTTACATTTTATTTCCTTGGTGGATTGCCACTGAGAATTGAGCAGGTACTTTCAATCCTCCTATAAAGACTTCAGATTCTGGTACTTACATAGTAACTGTCATTTTAAAATACATCATGATGTCCATGTAGTTCATGTAGTTCTTTTACTCCATGTATTTTTCTTTGCATACAAAAATTCCAAGACCGCCATTTTTGCCATTTTTCTTTTTTTCTTTTCCCTATCTATAGAGTGCCACAAGAACATTTTGCAACACTTCTCAAAAACTTCATTTTATCACTGTCCTAATTATTTTTGTGTTGCCTACAAACTTTGTGGCCTCTGTAGTCAGTATCTTTTTCAAAAATACGATTTGTTAGTCATACCACGGGTCGTAACACAACTCTCTACAGGGCTCCTCTGGAATTCTCCAGCACTGAGAATATCAGTCGTTCATTCTTCACTACGCTGACATGGTCATCACGGTCACAAGCTGGCTGGTGTGATACAAATCTTATGACTACTTTTTAAGGTTTATTTTGTTCAGTGGATAAATAATTAAAAAATAATATATCCTTGCAAAATATGTTTTAAATGATAGTATAAAATTCCAAGGAACAAATGACCACTACTAATTTTTAATAGAACTTGACTTAGTTTGTGTTATTGAAGATAAAAATCAGATTTGAACAGTCATAAATTGTCTGAATTCAGTTTTAAAATGTATCTGCTTTGTTTTGAAACTATGCCTGACAAGCATGAAATATATTTTATTGTCCTCTTTAACTAGACAGAAATCATTACTTGAATCTATAGCATGTAATTTTGTGCAAGAAGCTGAGTTGTATTTTGAGATTAATGAGGGAGAAAAGAAGCTGACAATTTTAGGTCCTAATGTCTGGAGTTTATAAGATATTATGACATGCTTAATTTGGAGGATCACTTTTTTATTTATGTACACACATTTTATCTCTTTGAAAAGACAAATATTCCTTTCCCATATCCAACAGATGTTTATTATACCTGTTCTTGCAACTTCAGACAAACGACACTCCTAATATCTCTACAGTCTGATCTGCGATTCATGTATCAATCCTTTTGAAAATCCTTTTTCTAAATCCAGCCTAACACTGATTACGTGCAAGTAAGCCAATCAGCCATCTTACCTCTAAAAGACTTCAATGTAACTGATCAATATTGTCTTTATAGAACCCTTCCCAAAAATAATGATCTTTTTGTTCCTCCTTCAAGTTCCCTTAATTTAAAAATATCCCTTTTATTATTCTCCTTACATTTAATTTTCCAATTCTCCATCCTTTTCTCAAAACAAAAACAGTTCAAATACAGCTGAAGATTTTCCTTTTTTTTTTTTTTTTATTTTTTATAAAGATTACTTCACAGGTTTTACTTTTGTTTGCATTCACATATCTGCATATCGGCAGAATACCATTTTGACCATGAGCGTGAATACCATACTCTGACCAGGGGTGTTAAATGCTCTCTTCACTCTGTGCTATCAATTGACATTCTCACGACAAAAATGAGAGGTGGCACAACACCATATTAAAGTAAAAATATTCATTTATCATCACAAACTGAGTGTAGATCAAGTGCTAACAATGGAAGAACTAAAATAAACACACCAGCTGGGCTTTAAAAATCCTTCTCAGTCAGTTCTATACAGAGAAAGAAACCACAAATTTGATTAACCTTTTCTGTACCATATATTAATACGATTTATGTTATATAAGGTTATTTTACTTCCCACATTTTACAGCCAATTAGAAACAAAGTACATTTTTTTAAATCTTTCTTAGCAACACCAAACTTGTTTGTGTAACTTGATTTTGGAAGAGAAAAGATCTTGGTGCTAAAGGATTTATTTTTTTTTAATAAGTTTTTCAATTTGATTTCATAAAATAATATTGAATAAAACCAGCTACTGAATATGCTGAATCAGATAATTTTCTCAAAACCTAATTTATTTCTAGGTGCATATGTTTACTTGCTTTGCATTTAAATTCCTTCTGCTTTTTCTCACATTGTTTTTAATAAGCTTAATTGTTGATACAAGTTGTCTATTATTACACTTCCTTTTAATGATTTTATCTGGCAAACATTGTTCATATATTCTAGACTGATAAAAGATATATGTGTACTGATGGGAAACATTCATAACAGTTATTGTAGGTCATGAAAATAAGTGATGGTAGCAAGCAAGACATTTTTATTATCTTAGCTAAACATTTTTGGATTATCATTAGTGCAGGGAGATTTATGACTTCCTGAACTGAAATTTAGGATGGTTTTTGAAAGTCATTTATTCTCCTTTCTTCCTTCCTTCTTATCTTTTAAGTGTTTGAGATAACTTGCAATATATTAGGTTGTACAAAATGAATTTCCTTACCTCAGTGAGAACTGGAAATATACACTAACTATAATTGTGAAATGGCATTCATTAATTAGCACAATGTTTGTGGATCTCTTATTGCCAATCTGCAATCTGTATTTTTCCATATTTTATTATGAATTCTCACCCACAATGCTCAATCACGTGGTAATTCCAATTTAGAGGGAAGAGGTGTATCAATTAAAAATATTCATGGGAGAACTGGAGATGCTTTGAACAATGACAAAGCCTCTCATTTTAGGAGATAAATGTGTAGTTAAGTGCAGTAAAGAATCTCCGAATGAAGATTGTACCACTGCCATTTTTCTGTTTCACTTTTGTTAGCTGACACCGTACCTCATGTATTATCAAAACTAATTATTTTATTATAACAAAATAATTATTTTAGAAATAAAACACATGAACAGTCTCATTATCTTCTATTCCATCTTTAGACAAACTGGTAGAGAGAATATGTACCAGTAGAATTGCAGAAATTATTAGGGATACATAATTTTTCGGTTATATTTCAAATCCTAAGACTGATTACTGTTTTCACCAAGGGCAGAATGACCACTGAAAAAATTACTTTGAAATATTATTATTTTGAAAATAAGTTTGAAAAATTATTTTGAAATATTTGAAATAAAAAAAAAGATGTCAGCTTATTTCTGTTTTCCATTTCAAAACTAATATGATAAGAATGGCCAGAACACGAAATTCCCTTTCATGCATGTACAACATTTCCACTTGTTCAGTCTGACCGGGACCAATGTTCTGTGACACTTGGGAACGTTCACGTGCAAAAACAGTCAGTAGACAAAGAGTCACTGTCAGTAACAATCTGTGTAAAATGATCCATTATGTGTTACCGTGAAATGCTGATTTCTATATTTAGCTTTTTTTGCTATTCATATTTTATCTGTCAAGAAACTCTTGTTGTTACATATTTGTCCATTTCAAAGTATCCAAAATATCTTTTAATAACATTGTACTCAATTCCATTGCCTCTGAATTAATGCTTTTTGGGGGTCCTGCAGAGCTGCCCACATTCTGCGGGACAAGCTTTATCCAGCGCCTGGTTAGATAAGCGTCTGGCCGCTGCTCGGGAGCAGCAGCTATCTCTTTTGCTTATCTCTGTACCGAGGTTATGCCTCCGCAGTGAGAGCAGAGAACCCGGTGTTAATTGAAGCAGGTAGGAGCAAAGCAGAGAGAACGGATTCTTTGATAGCGTTACCCAGACTTTTAATGTTCTTCTTCAGGATATGGTGCTATCAGAGAGACCCTGATGGGTAGTTACACAGGGTTTTATAGGGAAAGGGAAGGAGGTGGTGATAAGGTGAGGTCCGGGGTTCTTATCAAATCACAGATTGACATGGGATGACAGTTTTCCAATGAGTTCTGGGCAAGGGCGAAACATATTTGCATTAACCTATAAACTTTACAGAACAGCCGAAGTTTCTGGCAACTCTTGAATAGTAATACAGTGTGATGAATATTAAAATAACAGAGGTGGAACTGAATCTATGATTGACAGGGTTAAAACGTGGCAGCTTGGGGATTTCCCCTAGCTCACTGCCACACTGATTCTGCTGGGAAAAAAAAAAATCAAAACCCTGGACTGATGTATTGGAAAAGAGGACCTAGAGCAAAAGTTTTTTCCAAGTCTATAAAAATATCTCTCTACCATATTCATAGACACCCTATGAATATACCTACACTTGCCCTTGTCTTACCTGCCTTGGTCCCAGCAAGCACTGAGGTCTGGCCAAAGAAGTTCAAAATAGCAGTCACTCTAGTTCTTTAAAGCTCATAATTTAAAGTAGTTCATAATAATTATGATCTAGGCTTGTGCCATATATTTAAAGATCTTCATTTGTACTATTTTCCTTGGGAAAATAGTACAAATGAAGAAATGGGAAATTTTTGGGTTAAAAAGAGTTATAAACTTTTTTTTTCTTTAGAGAAGACAATGTGGCTCTGCATCTGTGAAACACCTATAACCACAGATGTAATAATTTATTTTTTTTGTGTGCATGCACATGATATAGCTGGATGTGATGTGAATTCTCTCCTACATTGTGAAGGGCTTTTCACTTTTCCTGATTGTATTAATAGAATTCATAGACCTATGGCAATGTTGAATTGATGTCTTATGTGTTCTGGTGTAATTCCTGGTATCATACACATGCACATATCTGACAGTAATTATGCCCCCAAATTTGGCAGCCTGGCCATGAAGTTCATCACAAGAAATCCCACTATCACTTTTCCTTAAAAAAATGCAGCAGTTCTGCCATTGCTGTGAGCTGTCCAAGTACAGGGAGAAGAGTCAAATTTGTCTGACAGGCCCACTTTGTACATGACAGTGTATAGTTCTGAACAGTCTACTGAGGATTTTACTTCTTTTCCCCTGCACTTATGCCCCAATTCTTGTCCCTGAATTATCTAGCCATTGCAACCAAGAAGCTACATTAAGATGTCCTGTTGGATTCAGCATGAAGCTGAATTCATCAGATTATGCAGGTTTTGCCATATGTGAACCTCTACAACAGCCTTGAATATAACTTGTAAAAGGAAAAGTCTGAAACTTTGGACACATTCTACACACTCTTCACACTGTCACTGAGACTTCTGGTATGTATAGGAAGTGCCTTTAAAATAAGTTACTGTTGGCAACTGCTTGTCTTCCTTGTCATGGCTGGGTGTCTCACTTCATGGGCTAGAGACAGCTGCAAGAAAGGTAGGGCAAAGAGGTATAAAAAGGAGTATTTGTTGCAGAAAAACAGTGTACATCTTATTCCAGCTCTATCAAAAGTTTCTGGAAATCAAAGGAAAAATCTATTGCCTCGAGCTGAGTATACATCACTGGGTTTTACGGCCTCTGTGTTATTTCCTGCCCAGTTGTGTCTAATTAATGACAAAAAAAGTGTTTTATGATTATGATGATGCAAAGGTTCTCTGGTTTGCTCAGACTCGTAATAAAGCTGTGTATGCTGAGAATGGATAAAATGGATCAAATGACAAATGGTCTCATTCAACATTACCTGAATTTGAATGATTTTGAATTAAACATTGGCAGGTAATGTATTTTAGAAAAGGAATACCTATTGTGCACAACCTGCAGTATTTACTGTTATTGGATCTGATCCTGACTACTGCCAGAGCAGTAAAAGGTACTCTGAGATCATATTAAATGAGGAAACTGAGAAATTTTGTAGAGTTTGGACTCCATGGAGTAGATTAGGGAGGGAATAGAAACAGAAAATATGGCCGGGGAATGAGAAGTAGTGCTAGACTGCACTGCCAAGTTCTGCTTCAGACACCTCAGAGACTGAGGTAATTAGCTCTTGCCGTGTGTAACAGTCAAGAGGGGACTAAAACTTGTGACTGAAACTTAAGGTCTGTGTCCGAAAACTTTTCTTACAATGTTCTTGGAGGTAACTTGAAAGCATAATCAGCATCCCTAGAGTACCTGCTCCAGGAAACTCAGGACTGATGCTTTCTTTTTTCTTGCTCAGCTCAGCTTCAGCTGCCTTCAGGGCATTACATGGAGTGAACAACATTATTCTCATGGGTTGAGTCAGCACCAGACATCACTGAAGAGCACATGGCAGATCTCACAGCACCACTCTGGCACCGCTCCCCAGCACAGCTGTGCTACCAGATGAGGTGTGCTCCTTCGTTGGTCAGGAGTGAAATCACATGGATTGCAGGACAGCAATTTTTGTTCCAGGTGACCCTAGATAGAATAGAGGCAACTTACCTGGAAATCCTGGGCCACTTGGATCTGAGGACAGAGTCCTAAATCCAGTCTTCTGAAAGTGTATTTTCTCTATTTGCCATAGGTAAAAACTTTGCTATAACTAATTAAATGAGAATGTTTACATATATTTGAGAGAGACTATTTCAGCGAGATACTATTTTATTACTTGATCTGCTTAAGATCAGAAAAAAAATTTTTATTCTATAGAAGTCTCACTCAAAAAAATTCCACAGTATACTGAATTTTCCAGTGACTAGAAATTAAGATAAGATAATGCAACCAAGCATTCTTTCAAAATAAATGTGAAGAACACCTTTATTTATCCATAAGGTGAATCAAGGGATTTGATCACATTACTCGTCTTCTCAAGAAATGGCATGAGGATATGACAAATCATAAGACATGACATCTGATACGCTGTGAGGGAATACACCAGAGAAAGAGCCTCTGCACTTTGGACTTCAGCTGAGATTGTAGTGTTTTAAAGTTAGCAAAGTAACACAATTTTATTTATTGGTTCTTCACTTACAACATTAGAACCTGATGCAAAAATTAAAACCTTCATTGTCTTTCAGCCATACGTAATTCATAAAAATTTCCTTACCACATAAAAAATATCAGTGTTTATGTGTATGGCAAATTATCATATCTGCTGGGCTGATAAAGAACATGCTTTGGATATTTCATTATCACCAAAAGGACAAAATACAAAGTCTATAAATAGCCACTTATAGGTTGGGTGTATGGTGAGGGGCATAGTGCAGATGGCACAGTTGGATACCCCCACTCATTATATGTCTGAACTGCTTCTTTGGCAATCATTCCTATGAAACTTATTATGGACTGTACATTTTGGACATGAAAGATTGCATAAATGGAAGACAGTCAATAACTTTCAGATACTTCAATTAGGAATGATCAAAGTGGTCTGGCTATGCAGGGTTGGGCATGTGAACAAACCACACAAATGCAAAACAAACAGCTTAATGTAGCTACAGGCATGTGTTTACAAGGATGAGGAAAATGCAGACTACACTAAATAGCAGCCTTGAGAAAAGTGAGAAAAGTGTCCTGACTATTGTTATCGGGATTATAGCTTTTAGAGGTTGTGTTGAGCACTGAATTTGTAAAATCAGACCTAGCACAAATTAGCTCTCTTACATTTTTCCAATCTTGGCATAATGAGAAATTGAAAACCTTAACAGGGATGATAAATCAATTATCAGTGGTACATATGACAATATACAGTCCATATTCTTAGTGTTGTCACAAAAGCTTAGTTCAGTTGCAGTTCTTATTAGATTGGGAGGTTTTTTCAAAAAATCTGCTAACTGCTAGAAGATGCTGAATTCCTTGGTGTGTCTTCCATACATGCTGAGGCAGGTCTAGACAATACTGAGGCTGAGCAGGTATTCCCAAAAGCATCAGGCAATCAAGAGTTCCACCAAGGCAGAAAGAAGTGCATCTACCAGCACCCACACAAACACAAATTGCACCTACAGTTGCCACAGGCACTATGGCTCCCTCCTGTCCCTCTTGTGTAGCTGCACTCTCCCACAGGCACTGGCATCCAGCCTTGTGTGCTCCTTGTCAGAGATTGCAATATTATAGTTTATGACCTAAACATTTTCGTGAAGGACCTTTGCTTATTATAACAAAAACTGTATTACAAAAGCTGCAGCAAAGACTACCACTCCCTGACTGGGACTGAGGCCCTGAACCACTCGCTGATGAAGACAAGATAAAGGAACAGCTCGGGGCTGGGGACATTCACAGAGCACAAGCCCAACACCTTCGGGGTGCAGACCACAGCCCCAGGGCTATCAGCTGCCAGGCCAGCACAGACCCTCGCACCAAAGGGTGGGAGGAGGAAAAGTTTTGGTTGTAGCGCCCATCTCCAGTGTGCAGAGGAGCTGAGCTGAGGGTCCCCTTCACCCAGGGAGAGGCCGCACACACATGAAGGACAGAGGGGGTGCCATGGCCCGTCAAAGGCCCCCCCAAAGGAGTCCCCAGACCCTGCACCAGAGATGATGCAACAGATCCTCAGTGTTGCAAGGGACAGTGTCAAACCTAGCCCCCTTAGGGGAGGCACCTGGGCGTTTCCACCTGCCCAAAATGTACATTAATCCACTGGATTCTATGCTCTGTGGTGTGGTGGCAGCAGTGAGGGACTCTCAGCACCCAGCAGACCGGATGGAGGGGAGCAATGAGATGGCACTGCGACCCCCGGAAGGTGATATGCTTCCACCTAACCCCTGTCACTCTCTCCCTGTCACCCCACCCCCCAGGCACACTTCTCTCTTTCTTTTCTCTCTCTCTTTCTCTTTGCCTCTTTTACTATTAAATAAAATATATCATTTTTTTGGCACCAACATCTAACTTCATTTGGTTTTAATCTCATTTTTGGGCATATTTTGAACCTTCAAAGTTCTTTTTGTTTTACACACAGAGATCTAGCTTTCTCTGTTCCTCTGGGTTTAAACCGGATCGCGACACTCCTCTGACACACCACCACTTCAACCTTCCTTCCTGCAGCCCCACACACCCAGAAAATACACACAGTGATGAAGGGTTCAGTGAGAACATCAATCAGGGTCCTCAGTTAGGCAAGTGTGATGACTCATATACACTTGACTGGCCACTTTTGTACTTTTTCCCCTCTCTTTTCCTTCTCTTGCTCCTCTTTGATTCACATTGACCCCTCCCTTTCATTGCCTTTGGTCCCTTCCCTAAACATCTCATTGCAAATTTCCACAATATCCTTAAAACATCTCAAAATAAATTTTATGTAATCCGAAAATTCTCTTCCATCAGCGTAACACAAGAAGCCCTACAAGTCTTTAGGCAACCACTTTGCACAGCCACCTGGAGAGGATTTCCTTGGTTGGCTTGTCTTACCCAAGACTGATGGGACATTGGGCAAAGATCAGATGATGTACCAGATCATGTTCTTCCTGCAGACTGATTTTCTGCCGATTTTCTCCCACTTCTCTGAATTAAGTATTTTATACTCCAAAGAAAACCTCTGCTCTTTTGTCATATATACTCCATATATAAGGTTGTTTGCTCACCATTATTTTAGTCAGAGCTGACTCTACCATCTGTATATTATACATCTGCTTGGTAATTTTAATGTCAGCACCAACCTACACTTACTACAAAGTTATTTTCACTGAGAGTCGTAGCAAATAAAGTAAAGAAAATTGCATATGAATTTTTATCTTTTATTGTTCAACATTTCAGGAAATTAAGACATTAAAATGAAAAAAAGTTAAAAATAATGAGAAAAGTTTTGTTTAAAAAAAGTCATTTAAACTCAGGAAAATAAATCAGGTAGCTTTTAACTTAGGAATTTAAAACAACAAGAAATTGAAGATCTCTTTTCTTAGTCCTCGTTGTAAACCATTAAGATGAGATAACCAGTTCTCTTATTTTAATACACTTACATTTTTTTAATATAATGAATCAATACAAATACAAAAGAGTAGCCTGAACTGAGGTCTTTCTAACATAAAATTATTAGGCTTGCATTCTTTTGAAGACTAACTGGAAAATGAAATAGTGGGGATATGGTAGGCAGCAAAATAACTGTCAAGAGAGCAAAGTAACAAGAAACAAAACTAGGGATGGAGGTGAAATCACACAGCCCAAAAACTGTTTAATTTGCTTAACACTTGCCCTCTCAGCTCACTTTCTGTGGAACTTTCTTCCATCCCTACAGTTAAGTATTGAAGGGCAAACAAAGCTTGCCCAGGAGGCTGCTGCATCTCTGAGCCATGGCCCTTGACACAGATTTCAAGCCCTGAACTGAGGAAATGGGTCCCACATTTAGGAATTTGCAGTGTACTCAGCAAGTCCCATGTGAAGGTGATTTTAAAAGTTTCTCCTCATTACAGCTTCCTGGGGGGACACCTGCTTGGCAGCTTGGCAGCTGGATAAAGTAAACATAGTCTTGGTTACACTGATAAAAGTAATGAATAGAAATGAAAATAAAATCACCATGGAAAAAATGTATATCATATACTCATCTACAACTGTAATTTTGAAGATTGTTTACTTGCTATACATGTACAGTCTTCCTTTCAGTATTTTCAAACTCACTGAAAAAACTGGAAAGGAAAAATACATATCCTTGAGTAAAAAAAGTATCGATCTTGGATGTTCCAATACTACATAAGGAGCATATGAAACTGAAGTGAAGCAATTATCCGAGTTCTGCAAATATAAAGTAGTTAGGTTCATTCATGTGTGAATTTAGTGAAGTTTTGGATTCATATAAGCCTTTGGAAAACTCATAAATCATTTGAAGTCACATTTTCATTCGAGCCAACAGTGTTATTCCTGAACACATAAACATAAGAAACTTACACTTTATATAGTAAATTGCCCACAGAACATTTTGAAAGCTGGTGCAACACTAATCTAGCAACACTACCTAGCTCTCTGTAGCAAAAGGAGTGTAGTATAGAAATCGAAAGCGTAATGCCATGAATTTTTTGGTTGCTGTAACAATCATTATTACACAAGTGGTAATGAATACTGTGAATGGAAAATGCTAATTAACTGCTGTCAAGGTGAATATTTATCCTGTTAAAATTTCTGTGTCTGGTCAGTTACTCAAGGAGCGTAAATTTTGTAATGCAACTGGAAATATGTTAATTATCCTGAACCTCCCGTGAAGAATCTCAACATTTTTCAGGGTTGGCTTTTCCATTTTTGAAAGACACTGTGCATTGAAAGGAAACACCGTATTTTAAAGGCAAAGGAGATATATCAGAGAAAGAAAGCCATCTTATAAGCCAGTAATGAAGTAATATTTGATTTATAGATGAAAACCTGCATTTTGCAATGAAAAACACTAAAAAAAATCCTCTTAGAAAGTGATATGTGACTTTTATGATGCATGGAAAAGATATCAACCATGCAACATGCACCTGATTTGTCATCATCAGGTGACCACAAATACCTGATGCCCTGTGGTCACCTATTGCTTTATTTTATCACCCAGCACGGCTTTGAAAGGAAGGTGTGAGACTGAAGAGGAACAAATCTTCCTGGATGTGAAGCAGGTTCACCTATAAATTCTCTGGAAGCTTTAATACCTTTATCTGCTCCCTCATTTGGAAATTAAGAAAAAAAAAAAACAAAAAACCCAAAGAAACAGAAAAAAACCTTTTCTCCCTATTGGTACATTTTAAGAAATTCGTATCTTCTGCTCACAAAGCATTTGAATATGTAAGATGCCTAACACATGAGAGAAGTGTGTTAATTTATATTGACCAGAACAGAAGTGAATTTGGTAGTCAAATATACTGTGTTTATTAGAAAATTTTCTGCAATACAGTTGAAAAACACTGTTGGTCATCTACCAATGTTGCTACTTTACCTTAGTGTACAAGTTGCTAATTTAAAGCACAAAAGGCACATAATTCTTTTCAAAGAATATGACAGTTGATTCATTCAGAATAGTTTTCAGAATTAAGTGAATTGTTTTTTAAATCTCGATCAGTGTTTTCTTGTGCTTAACATGTACACTACAATATCTTGGTTTTATTTTGTCTGTTGAAAGCAGATCCTTATTAGTTAGGATTTTACAGTTTTGCTGAAATATATGATTCTAACTGGAGAGTAACACAGTCTTCCTCAACGTCATGCCAAGTGTGATATCCAACAGCCACAAGAGAATATTTATAGTTCAACAGATATATCCTTATCATACAAAGACTATATACTAAATTGGCCAGGGTCATGTAAGCCTGTAGCTTCACAGATACACCAATAAACAGCAGGTGATGTTTTGCTGGATTCCATACAATTTTAATCATTAAAGACAAGTAGTTAATTAATGAGTCACAAGTTCAGCAAGATTTGACACTGTGGAAAAGAACTAATAATTGTGCCATATGATGAATAAACCAAACACTAAGAGGCAGAGAAAACGACTCCCATGGTAAAATTACATAAAGTAATGTAAGAGTATGCAAGGGAACTCAGTGACAGGCCTTTAATATTTTAATGTAAAGAAATACAAGAATGAAAAATATCTAAGAATGCTGCTGAAGAGGTCTCTGGAGCAGAACAGAGTGTATTTTACTGCCCTTACTTTTCTAGTAGGGTCCAGGGAAACAACATGGGGAAAATTATGTCAAAGAGTAAAAACAGAGACTAAAAGAAGGTTCTGGGAAACATGACTTCTATTGCTGCAAACAACTTTGAAATTTTTTTAGCCTGTAAGTTCTGATCCTTACCCAAGGACAACTTACAGATGTCCGTAATCTTTCCAAAGTGGGAAAAAGATTTGAATACAGTAAACTAACTACAGGAGGCAGAGGCAATGCACTGGTGCAGTTCCTTCCTGAGGAAAGAATAGAAGGAGTAAGCAAAAGAAGTACAGGTGGATAACTGTTCCCAAGAGGGGCCAGGAGACCTGCAGAGACAACTAAAAGGAAAGAGCACATGGACTTACAGTCACTAGGGGCCCAACACCGCAGAAGAAGCCACATCCAGTCTCACAAGGGCAGTAACACTAGTGGCAATTGGGAAGCCGTAGAAGTGTGGAACTCCCCAGAGAGCAGCAGCAAGGAGAGCAAATAATGAGTCTTTGTGCTTCTGCCCAGCCTTCTTCTTTTTGGCATTACTTAAGACAGACTTAGTTGGTATGTCTCAAGTAGAAAAACACATCTGATTCATCATGGAATGTACAGTCCCCTGCTGTGCTTGTGAGTCTCTTAAAAACAGCTTTATCACAATCAGCTTGATTAATAAGGTATGTTTGAAAATTTAGAAAAACCGCAAAAATGCGGTTCTTCCAATCCTTGAAGGACCTCCCTGTCTTACACGGGCAACAAAGAACCTTTGGTCCTTCTTACAGGAGGACAGGTTTAAGCTGGAAGAAAGGTGAATTGTTGCCTGTATCTGCATCCTTAATATGCATGCAATGCAGTTTATGCCAAGTCCTGTTCTTTGATGCCAGTGGGATGTTTTGATGAAAATTACTTGCTATTTATGTTTGATACATATTAAGTTTTAAATAAGTGTTATGGGATGACCTCAACTGGACTTTAACTTCATGGAGATTTCATGGGTAATGGATGTGAAAGCATTTATTATCAACAGTATAAATTAACCTGCTCAAGAAATATACATTTATTTCATTGTAAAATAAATTTTATCTATAACACAGTTGCTACACTGCAATGAATTACATTTTCTACATAGAACATGGTAGGATTAGTTCTCCTGTAATTGGTATCATGTTGGAATTCTGATTTAAATATTTACCCATGATGAAAAGATTTCTAATAAGACTAAAGATTTTCATGTTGTTTCATAACCCTGCAATGACTGTTGTTTCTTTTCAAGAAATAAAGGATAAAACAGCTCTGGTCATTCTTTAGCACTGTGTTTGGGCTTTTTTTCCATGCCTCAGAATTCTTTGTTTGGGGTATTTTTTCAAATTTTAT
Organism: Pomatostomus ruficeps; assembly: GCA_013400735.1. Classification (NCBI taxonomy): domain Eukaryota; kingdom Metazoa; phylum Chordata; class Aves; order Passeriformes; family Timaliidae; genus Pomatostomus; species Pomatostomus ruficeps. Next base: position 1,769 of record VYZT01060692.1, on the reverse strand, counting down.
TTTACTTCTTACATTTGCAAGACATTTGTTCTCAACAGTGAAAGATATACCATAGCTTAACTTTTGATTAACTTTTGAATATCATTATGCCTGACAGTCTCAAACTGTGTGTGCATTGTGAGGCTTCTGTTCCAGAAAAACACAAACCATGAAAGGCAGAAGGATGTGCTTGCAGGGAAGGTATTGAACTGGAAAAGAGAGGCCCTGAAATAAGAACATTCTGCCTCTGCAAGTCTGCATGCTTTCCCCCTGTGCTCAGGTGAGAAATGGGTACTTACCTTTTCCAGGTACCTCTAAAGCTTTGTTCTGAAACATAACCAGAACTCAACCCCAAGAATTCAGGTCTTGTTCTAAGAGGGATTTATTGAACAGCACTGAAGCTTTCAGTCTATAAATGAATTGCCATTCTTCGTCACATTCTCTCTGCCTCTTAAATCTACTAAGCAGAGTTGCTAAAGTCCCTGTCTCTTATAATTTGGTTCAGCAGGAAGATCTGCTTTCCAAGGTGCTGCATGAGTGATTCATCATCCATGCCGTTACAAAGTTGAAGTTAAGTATATCAAAGTAAGTGATGTACCAGTGCAGCCTAATAGTGGTGCTCCTTCTCTTTGAAAATATTGTGCCATAGCTCTGATGATCTAGGAATCTTGTGCTTGCTTTCTTTCCTTTTCCAGTCTATAAAGATAAAGCTATCTTTGGAGTGGCAGTGCATCTCATTTACTACGAGATAAGAAAGAACAAAAATACAGAGTATTGCAAGGATGAGAATGAAATTTAGACATCTAAGATTTCATTCTTACCCCCTTCTTTTTTTCTCTAATCCTGGTATATAAATATAAGTATAAATCTTATTGGTATTTTTCTTTATTCTTGGTTTAATCCTTTGTAGATCCTGAAGCTGCTTTTCATTCAATTCATGCTCACATGTGTCTGACATTTATAGAAATAGTTCCAACAGCTAGCAGTAGTCCCTACAAAGTTGTGCTTGTGTCATTAAATGTTTATTGTTCTCTTCTTTTGTAAACTATAAAGATACCCTCCCCTGTCCTTCACTGAGATAATCTCATACAACTTAATGGTGCTGAAAATCAGGTCATAAATGTCATGACTATACAACAACATAGTGACTTATTTAATGGTACTTTGGAAGTTGGAGAATGAGAATAACAGTATTCCTAATAGCTAAATACATGCATTGTTCCTGAAAAATACTACATTTTCCTTATGGTTACTCTTTTTCAAAGCAATGACAAGTTAGAATACAACGTAATTTATTAGAATAGGTTCTGGATGAGCTTCATAGCTAATTCTCTAAATAATTTTGGTTTTTTGTGAAATTAATTCTGAGATATACATTGATAAAAACCAAAGTCATCTGCTATCCCACATAATTTCATAGATAAAATCAGTAGGTATGTCAAAACCTTTATGTTTGACAAAGTCAGCAAGTTCTGTCAGTTTGTCCTTTTCATAGCCCTCTTGCGCTGCCTGTGGCTGTGGCCACTATGGCCTTGGAGGGCCGAACAACATCAGCTTCATGGTGGTCTGACACCGCAGTCTAAAGCTGCTCCCCTGGGGTTACAGTGAGAACCCAGGATCCTTTGTTTCCTCTGTTTGCATATTTCAAGTTGATTGGTTACTGTTTTCCCCTCCCTATTTTATGTATGATTTATGAATATGTATTTCCTTAGTTAAATATGTATTAGGTCTGGAAAGGTCTATATTATGCAACACCCCATTGGTTACACCCTGTTGTCCCTCCTTCAGGT
>VYZT01060690.1:356-70782 GCA_013400735.1 Pomatostomus ruficeps | reverse complement strand
TTGGGTGTATTACAGAGCTTGCCTTTTCATTTTCTGAGTATCCTGATTCAATAGTAATAGTAAGCCATAAAAGCATATTAAGATTTATTTGAACAATGTAAGGCATTGCCGCACATACCTGAGTATGGGTCATGTTCGGATGTCCTCGGTCAGCTTTAAAAAACTTTCCTCCTTATGGCTTATAGTAGAGCCCTTATGCAAATGAGGAGCAATGTGGCAAAATGCCTGTGTGCCAAAGAAAGGCTCCAGGGAGGGTTCTTACCTGGTTCTGCTGAAGACACACTAGGTAACCTTGAGTAAATTAATTTTCTTGTCTTGTTTGAGCAATAAGCTTCTGAGGTCTCTGTTGGGTTTTTACTTATTTTTTTATTTCTGTAGCATCTAATGCAAAGGTTGTTGTTAGCTTTTTTTCTGTTTCTTTCAATTACTTAAGCCTTCCTGTAGTCTGCATGTGGCTCCACACTCCCTGGAGAATACTTTGCCAGGAGAACATTATATATATGTATGCATATATATATGCATATGCATGTATATAGATATATGTACAATTTTACCAGGTGGGAAAATAACTGCTATATTGATCTTTTCCTCAGTCCTTAGGGAAAAAAGTAGCCTGCAGTTGATTTTCCCATAATGTCGTATTTTAGACAGAAACATTTTCTCCATTTCATGATTCTGTTATTCTTTTACTCTTATTTTTCTACAGTGAGAAGCTAAAATACCCAAAATAATTACCTAGAAAAGCAGAGAATCAGATGCTCTGCTCATGAGCAGGAGGATTTTTTATGATAGTAACAGACTTTTTTAGTTAGCAGACTGTGGAAGCCAAAACTGGGTGCATAGACCTAAGGCACACATAAATATAAATACTTACTTTGCATTTTGAAAGATTTTTGGTCTTCTAAGGTGAAGAATGTAAGTGACTCCTAATGGCATTTTGAAAGGTACAGCCTAGTTCATCCAGAAATGGCAGTCATCAGGTAGCAATCAGTGGTATGAATCTATGGACTGTGTTATGCAGAGGGCCAGATGAGTTAAACAAGTGATCCTGTGTGCTTCTAAGAACCTAGGGTACATTTTTTGTGGTATTGGTGCTGTACAGATGTACAGAATAGGTAGTCTCTTCTGAAAAATGTAGTGTTCAATCAAGATATTCAAAAGTAAACAAGTAGGGAGTGATTCTTTCAATGTGTATTTTACATCATTATCAAACACATTACTTTTCTTTGAATGTTACAGTAACATGATTTATATGATGAGATAAATAGAACTTTGTGAGTTCGAAAGGAACTTAGGAAATTTTCCAACTTAATTATATTTGCATAAGAAATGTGTTTTATCTGTATAAAATTACCAGAGCTATTACCAAGAGAATAGAGATGTCTCTTATGGAACGAGCTTCCAAGTAGTTCCCCACAAAGCATACCCAAACTCACTGACTCTGAGGAAAGTGTGGAAGGATGCCTCTGCATATTTCTGACATTTTATTTGCTGTGTAGATTACACAGTATTGCAGTATAAACTGTAGTTTCAGCTAATATGACAAAGAATTGTAGTTAGTTCAAATCCTTTGTAAGCAGCAGGTTGTCTTGCATAATTCCTCAAGTTGTTAAATCCACCAAATGCCCTGACTCCATATGCTCCTCTCTCTCTGATTGCCACCATACTGGGGGGCCGTGTGAGGTGTGCATTCACTTTTCTGCCAAAGAGCTGAACAAGGGCTGCCCTCGTGCCTTAGCCCTGCCCTGCAGAGTGCTTCTCAGAGGTTAGAGCATCCAGGGTGCACCAAAGTACCTCCTCAGGATGTGAGAAAGTAGTTGTGATGGGGAATACTTAGTGAGGGACTTGATCCAGAGAAGAAAATGGGCAAATGAGAAAATGTCCAAAATTAGGCAACTACACTAAAGCATCTGCACCAATCTACGTGTCCAAAACAAATAACTGGTATTTTGGCCTAATTACTTCTGTTTGGAATTTTTCTTCCCGCAAAAGTGTAATTTTTATTTTTCTTTCACAAAGCAGCTGCTTTGGGGATTATACTATGTTGAGTAAAAAAACTCAGGTTTCTAAAATAAAATAAAATATTTATTTCTACAAGGAGACTTTTCTTGCAAAGAAAAAATCAAGTAAAGAAGAAGGTGTTGACACAGTAATTAATATTTTTATGTTAGATAGAAAGTACAGGAGTACTACATCTGCCAAATTCTGAAATAAGCACTATCTGACAAAACCACTATGATTTCCCCTGTTATAGTTGAGATGAAAAGCTTCTTCTCTTGATGTGAAACTGGGTACAAAATGGAGAAAAGGAGGGGATTTATTCTTCATGATGTAAAAAAGTGACATTTGCTTCCAAACATGCAGCCAACAGTAAATAATGTGATGGGAAAATAAGACCTTTGTGAACAAATTTTTACTTAGAAAACTATCATAAATGCCTAGCAGGAGTGCTGCTTTAACAAAACAGATTTCCAAAGGAAGCATAGGTGCTGCCAATAATCACTTACTGCAGTCAAACTGATACAAGACAATTGCTTCACAAGACTGATCAAAACCCCCAAATGTGGCAGCTCTTACGAGCCCACATGTTTCAGTCTGTAGGCTGTCGGCTGGTGTAGAGCCTTGGGGCCATACATGCCAACAAGGCATTCTTGCTGTTCATGGAAGAAATAGACTGTGTCTTACTATATGGAAGGTAAGTTATGTGTGTATGTCCAGCTTAACACATGCACCTTAGTAAACTAGATAGAAAACAGCATTACTCGCAAGTATTCTATGCATTCAGCCACACTAGGGTACAGTGAAAATAGAACTGATCTGATGTGGTAATTACTCAGGACAGAATAGAATCTATTTCCCTGCATCTGGCCAACAAACATCTGTATCTAATAACTCGAATCATCCTGTATGTAACTTCAATAAATCTGAATTACCATGTAAAGCAATTACCATTAGAATATCATTAATCTATAAATCTACCATTGAAGAGGGCATTTACCATGATAAACTCTATTCATTCTTAATTCAATAGAATATCTCTAAGATAATAACTAATATCTTCTGTTTTGTTTTCACCTTGTATTTATCAAATGACTAGCAGTCTTTCACTGCTTCATAAGAGCATTGTTATTCCAGGTAAGGAGAATATTTTGTTGGGAGACTTTGTAACCCACTAGCCTGAGACTCCATTCTGAGGTAAATTGATAATGGTTTTGTGGCTTTTACGAAAACAGTGCCTGTCAAAATGTGAGCAGACAGAAAACCTAGTTTAGTTGCTTAGTGCATATGGCTTAGTACAAGAAAGCTTCCTGCACAGGAGTTATAGCTACTTTCAAATCCATCTGAAGCATCTCTGCATTGCGCTGGGTTTTGCAGACACTGAAACTCAAGCCAACGATTTACTAAAGCATGTCTTTACAGATATGCAGAACACCATCAGTCTCACTGAAGTCAATGAAAGCTCAATGTAATCATTACCGCCTATGAAAATGACATCATTAACCCTTCAAAAACAACAAGAGTTGAAGTGTACACCTCCAGCTACAACCACACGTGCACGCAGTGAACAGCTAGGAGCAGGAATAAGCCTCAAAAGAAAGCTGTATAGATAAGCTTGCAGTATGGTATGGGGAGCACTTGGATCTTGCTCTGTTGAAACCTGTCTCGCCTTCTGTCTTTTCTAATACTGGTGTCTCAGACTATTGAATGTAAACAAAATGGCAAAGGCCCATTCTCTGAGCCCTGTATCAAAGGGCATGGAACAGGTCATGCCCACACTGCTTTACTCTCTTCCACTCAAAACGAAGTGTCCTGCTATAAAGTGTCAGCTGGAAACAGTCCCTAACTTGAAGAATTTTCATACCATGCACAGGCATTGCTTCAGAGAGTGTCACTTGAGCCAAAATTATGCCAGGGAGCATACTAATAATTCAACAGTAGGAATGGTTGTATGCCAGTGTATGCTTGAGCCTAAGCACTAACCATGAATAGTTTACTAGCACAGAGATAGGTCTTTTAATGTACATGTGTTAATCAGTTACATGTGTTCTAACAATATGGTAAGGATGTCCAAAGCATCCATCTTCATTTTTCCTCCTCTCTAAAAGTGTATCTACTCCAGCTGGCTGCAAATATGAAGCAAAGTATTTCAGTAAGTTCATGAAGGTGATAGGTAAAAATCATAAATATTTGGAAGCTTTGTCAGAACCACAGTGGAAGGCACTAGGAAAGTCTACTGGTTTGCCAGTGTTCAGTGTTAATTTGGATTTGCAGGGAATGGCAAGAGGAATGTTTACTAATGCAATGATTCAAAGATACCAGTATATTCCAGTTGCTGAGGAAGCTCCCGGTCCAACCAGAGACTGATTTCTGTGCTTAGTTCACAAGATAACCGTGGACAAGTCACTTCACTTCTCTGCTGATAGAATTGATGATATTTGCAAACCAGTTTAAATTTTACCAATGAGAAGCCTGTAAAGTGCTAACCAGTGTTAGCGGCTGTGAATGTCTGCAGAGAGAAGCAATGCTGTAGTCAGTGATTTGAGCTGCAAAAGAAAGAGCTGGCTGCTGTGGTATGAACAGTACCAAGAAAGAGTCATTGCGGCTGCAGGCATTTGTGAAACATTAATGGACACAATTTCAATGGATTGCAGAGGGCTTTTCACCACATAACTTCCTTTGGTTGCAATGGGAACTGACTACTTTTGAAGGCTCAGTTGTGTTGGCATAGCACAATGATGAGGTTTTCATCTCACAGTCATTTGCATGGCAATGATCTGTTCCTTCCATCAAGTCTTTTAAATTATGCAAAAACAGAATAATAGACTACAATAAAAAATACACCCAGGGACATAATACATACTTTTCAGTAAGCAGGCAATGAAAAAAAGGCATGTGCATTCTGCACTTTGCAGAAAAAATTGCTTCCCAATAGTCTGACTCTCAAGGATGGGAACCTAATGAAATGTCATGTCATGGATGATGATTCTGTAAAACTTGCTGGTACAGCATATTTGGGAAGAAAATAATGGCAATCACCCCTAACTACTAGACTGCAGAGAATCTAGAATCAGTTTATTTTTCAGAACCATTCTTCTTAGGCACAAACCCAGTCTATTTCTGATGCAAGAGAAGAGGAATAGGAGCTTATCTGAGTAAGATGTTGTGGAATAGCTGGCATTTCAGTGAAAATAAAAACCCTGGAAACACACCACCATACTTGTACTCTTCAAAATGATGTTAGGAATGGGGGTTTGACTGCAGCATTATAATGAAACTTGATGCCACTGTGAGCTCAGTTCCTTTGGATTTATATGCAGTAGATGCATACAGCACAGTGCTTAATTAAAAATAAAAATTGGCTTTTGGTGAAAATGTGGATTTTAAACTGCTAAAATTAGGATGCTGATGGTCAGTATGACTTTATGTAGGAAACCTCCCAGGTCTGCATCCCCATTCTTGAAAGAGCACTTTGGCTTTGTTGTTCAAATCTTGCTCTGGGGTTGGTGGGTCCTGGCTGCTGATTCCATTCATATTCCTTGGGTGCATGGTACGTAATCAAATTACTTCCCTTCAGTTTTAAGTTGAGCATATTTTTCTCTGATGATATTTCTTTTGTTTGCCATGTCTTTCGATAGTAACATCATGGGAGCAGAAACTTGTTGATATTTGTACAGTGCTCTTTGATCAGAGCTTTCAGATCGAAGGTCCTGAAGCCACAGAAAGAAAGATAGACTCATGTTTTTAATATAGGCAAAGTTACACTGCTACAGAACTGGTATGCATAATGGAGAACCCAAAGAACAGTTTTATTCCTTTAAGAAATTCCTACTTTTGCAGGGTTTCTCAATAATGATGCAGAGTGACCTTGTCATCAGTTTTATATTTGAAGAAGGCACCAGCTAGAAATAATAGGTTCCTGAGAAAAAGCTATCATAGTCTTATTTACTACTAACCATTTGTTTTGAACTGTTCTGGTTGGTTTGGTGCATCTGTTCCACAGGTCTGGCTTACTATCACAACATCTACTAGTTATTACCTGCATTATTAAAGCAAAATAAGACAAGAATGACTCTTGAAAGTGACAAAGCAGGAAGCTGGAGCAAATTCAAAGAAAAACTGTAACAATTACATTAATTAAGAAACATTCAGTCTTTTTTCCAATTTCAAGTTCAGACTATGTTTTTTGGTTTGGTTTTTTTTTTGTTTCTCAGTTTGCTTTAGTTTTTGCCTTTTTTTTTTTTCTTTTTGTTTTTGTTTTGGATGAATATATTACTTGTATTACATAAGCAATCACAGAATGTTTATGTTGCTTGCTGACTGAACGTCCCATATTATCCAGTGCATGGGAGTAGCCCTTACGGAGTTCATTGCAGTAATTTTTTTTCTCCTCACTGTAATTGATTCCTGACACATTTGTGACTTCTGCCTGAAACTGAAAGCCAGTTTCTTATTTTATTTGTAGTTATGTTTCAAAATAATTTATGTTGTGGCTGAGGATAACTGCTGGCAGTGATTTTCCCACTGGTCAGTTCCATCTTTATTATTCCAATACTTTTATCAGAATTCCTTTTGCTGTGTGTTTTAATTTGGAATCAGTTCTAATATTATAAAATATTACCCTTTAAAAAATCATCATATTTTTGCCATCATCTTTGCTATGCTCAGACTTTTGTTGAAAGCACTATTCCAACTCTTCAGCAGCCTCTTAAATTTGTTAACTCATTTTTGATAGCATGTTCTCTCCTTGCTATGGAGCTCCTCCACCACTCTTTCAGAATATGTAATGTTTTTGCTCTCAGCTAAGAGGATTTTCAGTGTGGTCTGACTTTACTGTGGTGTGATTTTTAACTAGAGGTGGTAGATAGAATCCACTGACTTTATTAGTGACCTTGATAATGAACTCAGTGGAATATATCCCTGATCTTTGGACATTGTCTGAATTTTGTTAAAGTCAGTGTTATGCTGATTTTCACCAGCTGACCTAATGGAATGTTTGTTTTTTCTTTCACTGATGTAAAGCTGCTTTGTGATCATAATCAGGCTTGTAGCATATTTAAAAGCAAAGGTCCTCAGGTGTGGAATCTGTGGAATATGTGATACTGTGGGAGTACCTCATGAATTTGAACTGTATACAAAAAGAAACTCATGTTTCTGTCTAGTGTGTTTGCCTTAAGTGCATTTTGTAGGGACTTAACAGCACTGTTTACCCATAGATGTACAGCAAGGCAGTGAGATAACTCTTACTCCCAACAGCACAAACTGCCTCTGCAGCCAACCTTCACTTCTACCAGTGTATTTCTCTAGGAAAGAATTCTGCCTGGAGGTCAGGTAGTCAGGAAGAAAAGATCAGGTGCCAGAAACTCCATGTTTTGCTCCTACTTCTGAATTTTGAGTCTTTCATCTGTGCCAACACTAATCCTCTTCTATGTGGGACTCAGTGGTAAGGAACCTCTCCATTCCATCACAAACTCCAAGTGCAACATAAGTAACTACAGACTAGGAGCCCCTGACCTACCTACCTATCTAGGAGCTCTATTCCTACCTATCTAGACATTGGGAAATCCATCTAATAGTTCATGTCTATCATTGCTGATCCAAGCCCTCATTCTTAATCCAAACTAGACTATCAAATGACTGAAATCTGCTACCTAAAGGATTAAAAAACTTTCCCCCTGGCAGCAGTACTATTCATCTTATCTTCCCAACCTTTCGAGTCCAGTGACTGGTTCTTAAGCCTTTGTTGTTCTTAACCCTAATTTACCCTCAACCCTAATCCTTTCAGAAGGGCTTTCAGAATAGCCCAGAAGCTCGTAGTTACTTCAAGAATAAAAATAAGTAATTTGTTTCACAGCTGCCAGCATGACAATAGCAGTATGAGCAAAAGTTTGTTTGTTGCTGTAGTCTGAAATTGTAAGTCTATATCTAACTGTAACCTTAGGCCAGTGGTGATGATATCTTTGGTGTTTAGTGACAAATTTATTTTTTAAAATGCTGTATCTTATAAACACTTTTGTTAAGAGCTTTAATCTCCATTCATGCTAAACTTAGCTTCTGTGCCAGTGAATAATCATTGCTTGTCTAAAAGGACCATAAGTGGTAAGGAACAGAGCTGAGAAAAGCAGGACATCAGAATCAGGACTAGAAACTGTCTTCTGTCATTCCTACCCTAAGGTGCAAACACAGAGCCCATCACTGCTCACCAGGACACATAACTGCAGCTCAGGCTGAACAGTGTTTGGCAGAGTAATTGGCTGGACCTGAGCAAGACTTGGTGGAAATGTTCACCATTCATTCGGACAGTAACTGGCTAGGGCAAGCCAAAACTGTTTCAAGGAATAGATATCTCCTTCTCAGAGGTGTGTGCTGATCCTCAGAGAAAGAGGGAATTTGATGCCACATTCCTCATTCGCAGTCACGTACAGCCTTTTACAACTGGCTATGACCAAGACTTTCCTTCTTCCATCTGAAGTATTTACCATAGGCCAAAGCTGAATGTGCACTGTGGGGCCACATGGGCTGATGATCCCGTCCCTGAGGCCAAGTGCTGTTTCTGAAAGACAAGTGGCAGCCATGGCAGCGGGCAGACTGTCAGCCTGTGCTGACTGGCCTGCTATGGTGGGGCACTTGCCAGCCAGGGGACTGAAGTGTAAATCAGTGTTGGAAGAATGCTGAGGTTTTGAAGTGAATGTTTGGGAGGGCTGTTCCAAGACAAAATTTTACTAGATATTGACATCTGGAAGTTTCCAATCCACCATTTAAACAAGAACAAAACTAAGCAAAATCAAAAGCCAGTCACTTTAGCTTGGAGGGAAGCATTCAAAGCAGAAATTAAAGTAACCACAAGACAAAGGATTGCCAGTATTCAAAAAGAGAAAAAGGGAGAGGGAAATGAGATACTGCACTAGCAAAAGAATGTGTCCAAATGTTGTATATTTGAGTATTATTACTTTTCAATTCTCATTTTCAGAGTAAGATGGTCAGATCTAATGGCTTGCTTTACAAAAGTTGAATTATTTGGATTCTAGAACTAAAAGTAGTTATAATTAAAAACTTTTATACTAATGTGTAGGATACATGCTGAAGAAATGAAGAATATGGATTTGAACAGCTAGTACATATTATTTGTGGAAAGGTGCTGCATTAGATGCGATGACTGGTGTTCCTTTGAATTTCCAAAGGCTGCTAAAGGGGCAGGTGTGCTGGAGTCTTCATCTCCATAATTCTTCATATGTTTCAGAGTATGCTGACCTGTCATTCTATCTGACCATTAAGGGCAAAGTTATGTTTCAATTAAAGTCAATGAGGGATATTCTATGAATTCAGTGTATCATAGAATAGTGTGACTCTCAACAGTAAAGCAGCTGCAGAATTTTCTGGAATAGTTAAGTTTACACTATAAAGAAGGGGGCAGTTTCACACATCTGTCTGGTTTTTATGAGTTCTCAGACAGACTCCTCATTCCAGGGTATCTTTTCAGAGTATATATCCAGCTGTGAAAGATAAGATCTTTTTAAAATGAAACCACAGGAAAACAACATGCCATAATAGAAAACTTGTTATTATGTGGAACATGTTGTTGCCTGAGTCTGGTTTCAGTCTTGTCAGTTGCCAGTGGTACAGTCTATAGCTACCCCAAAACCTGTCTCTCCTCATGAAAGGCCAAGGCTTTTATAGGCAGCTATAGCCACAGTGCTAAAATATTCCACAGTTGCAGTCTTTGCAGCATAAGTAACTCCAGCGTACCATGAGATCCCAGTCTCAGAACTAGCAGGACAAAGCAATTCAGTCACAATGACTCCCATAAAAAACTACAGAGATGACTGCTTGGGTACACAATATATTCACTGAATGGAGAAGAGTTGCTGAATTCCAGTTGAGGGAGTCTTGATTTTTAACCCAAGGGCTTCCCTTGCTAGGCTTTTGTTTTGGATGTTACTTTAGGCCTATGTTCTTTGCAGTGGTCAGTTCTATAGGTTGTGCTACTAGTAACCACAATATATATGTCTCTGTAACTGTGATAATTTTATGTTTCTTGAACCTAACAGTAAAAATAGAATTGCCAGTTAAAATGAAAGGACATGAAGAAACACAAATTCCTTTCATACTTCCCTCATTTTTAGGGGGAAAAAAGCTTTGCAAGTTTGCTCCAAAACTAGAAGTGACTTTTCTGCTTCACACTTTATAGTAAGTCCCTTAGAAAAGCTGTGCTTTTTATATTGCCGTAGCTCTTCAAAGTTGAAAACAGAATGCAGACAATACCCTTCTGGTTTTAGTACAAGGTACTCATAAAAGTCAAAGTTTTCTTTGAAGGAGATAATGTTCTTTTTTTTTTTCATGCTGCTTTTAGAGCTGCTGATTATTAATTAACACCACTTTTTATCACAGAATTCAGTAAAGTGAAGCCAAAACCACTCTCATTCCTACTCAACACTCAGCGCAGCTAGAAGGAAAGGAGAAAACACAATTCTTTCTACTGTATGGTGGCAGAGGGACCATAATTCAACAATGAAAACCAATAATTAGAGCTCAAGCAAACCATAGATAGCCAGTTTGGATTTCTGCTCAGCTTTGCGTAACTTGGGTGTAGAACTGAATGTTCTTGTGGCTTAGTTGTCTATTCAAGTACTTACGTGACTCCGGTTGCCTGCATCTGATTTATGTGTTTTCAATAAAACATGCTATGATTTAGATCTTTCTTAATTTTAGAGATGTTGTTGGGAAGCAGAAACAGAGAGGAATAAATTCTTTAAAGTAACTGGGATTTTGGCTGTCTTCCTAGGTAGTTCTGATTAGAAATGTTTGTTCAGGGATTGATTTCCTAAGGATCAGTGCTAGTTACCTCCTGAAAAGTGTATTTTAAGTGCTTCGAAATAACTTTCCCACTGAAGTGAAGGACAGGTACTTCTGAAAATGTAGGCCTAAGCCAAGGTCACATGGAGTTGGCAGCAGCAGTAAACAAATGAGCTTCACAGGACCTCAGATGAAACTTGCTTTCTTATTCATTTTGTAACGCAGGATAATAATTCCTGCCCCTGTGAGGTCTCAAGACTCTAACAGTATGTCTTTGCACTCAAATCAGAAGGTCCTAAGGAACAGCAAAGCATTAGTTTTTAAGCCTATGTGTGCAGGAAAAAGAATTTCAGCTTTAAGTTTGGGTATAAATTTATTATAATGGGTGACTTCAAATTCCAACAAAAAAGAGTTGTCAAAACCGTAGTGTTGCTATCAAAAGTGGAAAAGATACTTCAGTTACCAACTCCTGATAGAGTAGCATTAGTCTTCACGAAGTTTTGGGAAAAAATCCATTGAATCCATGGAAAATCTAGTCTCCTTAGCTGGCCACATGAAGTTCCATGGAACTGGACAATCTATAGTGTGGAAGTTATACAGAGTTTCTGGGAGCAAGCCGTTTGGGCACTGTGAAAGGTCATCACTGAACCCAAGCTGTACAAGAAGAGGGCCCTTTATATCTGTGTTTTCTGTTTCTGCAAGTCTAAATATATTTTGAAGTACAAATTTTAAAAATTCTGTTTTGCTGAATACTATCTCTGAATAGAGCCCCTAATAGTGTGGTTGCTTCTGTTGGTCTCAAAAAAAAATATCTTTCATGTCATACATTTGCAAATCCCTGAGTAAATGGTCTCTGTTTAAAATATACCTCAGTAAAGGCTAATTCCATCAGTCTCCTACTATCCAAGAAATTAGTAACTACTTTTGAAAAATATTTCAGATCTTCTTCCTTGAGAAATAGACAGCATTAACTGAAAAAGGCCCTAGTCTGTGGTAAAATGTATGGAGGAACTCTAAGTAACCAACAACTGGCTGATTAATTACTATAGATATTTCCACTGGTCTCAGAGTCCGTTTTACTGAACTGATTTGCTTTCGCTTTCCTGTATTTCAGAGAGTTAAGTGATTAAATATATGCATGCATGTGTGCTCTCTGTGCCATACCATTTACTTTCTGAGGGCCTGTAAAAAAAATCCATTTTCTTTTTCCTCCCTTTTTGACAAGAAGTGCCACAAGAATATCAAGTTCTGAAATGCCATCTGGGAAATTTTAACTATAAACAATTGTGCATATTTTCCCCCAAACTGGAAAGAAGTTAATATTGATGTTTATATTTCATTTAGAATCTGTAGCCTTTTGTTATTGTTTTGTTTTAATAAACATTTCGAGGGAGGGTCCTGTCACATTTTTTTATTTCTTTCCCCCAAAAAACCTCCCAGAAGGCAAAGAACTGGGGGGGAAAGAATAAAATAAAATAAAAAAAAGAAGTGAGAAATTTTTTTAAACCAGAAAATATTTTAAATCTTGAAGCATGGTTCTTCTACCTTCACTTTGACTGCAGTGAGTATTCCTTCACAATACTATGCCTAAGGATATGAGCTTGACAGGAACCTCACATTCTCCCAGAAGCACTGAGCCTGAAATTATGAAGCCCTGTTGATGGTATATTGTTTAGGGAGCTTTCATTTGTTAAGATGCATTAAGTTAAATTTGTTTTGATGCACTGAAATGGAATGGGTGCCTGGTAAGTCTAGACAGTGACAGTGCAGGGCTTTTACAAAAAAAACCCATCATTCCTTTTTTCAGTGTGTGTGAAGGGCTTCGTGTGCTGATGTAGCTAATCCATGCATTGGGTTTTCAAAGGCTGCTGGGAACCATGTGCACCCTAACATGGCACAAGAAGAATCAACAAAATTCTGTGACTGCAGCTTTTCTGTTGTTATTTGTTTATGAAGGGAAGAGCTTTAGTTGCATCCGGACAAGGCAGGAATGCGTTTTCAAAATTCCGGGATGAAGGGAAAAAGCGCAGAGAAGTCTCGTCTCTGCACATTTTATATTGATTGAATAGAACTGGGGGAGAAGAGAGGCAAAATTCAGGAGTAGAGTGGCAGAATGAGAGGAGAAAACTTACGTGCCCTGACTGGGCGTCTGCTGCTAGGCACAAACGAGCAGGGAATGGATGGCTGCCTGTGTGTTTCATTGCCCTTCTCCTTGCACAGATTAGCCATATACCAAGTCCAGGCCCTTTAGACTGTATAAACTAAAGGAGACTTTCTTAGTTTTGAGCTGGAGCAATCAGCTTTCATCTTCTGTTCTTCCAACGACTGTCTGTGCTTCAGTGGCCAACTGTGTGTCTTTCATCACTTTCTATTATTGGTTTGAGCAAAGTAGAGATGAATCCAGACCAAAACCCAAGGGGTACAACCTCTGCGATGAGCTTGGAATCCAAAGTCCTCGCCCAGCTGCTGCTGTAGGCTCAGCTCTAACACTGGAACTGTGATGAGAATTAGATCCCTGGCTGACCCCAAATCCAGGGTTGTATGGTTTTATCTCAGCTACCCTTTTAAAACCAGAAATTCTTCTGAACTAGCTGATCCCAGGAGCTGCACTCTCTGACCAACCTAGAGTCTCTTGTGCTTTCATCCCCAGTCACCTTGGAGGACAGAACAGTACTATTATCTTAATTTTATTACTGGCGAATCTGAGGCATAAAGTGAACTTGTGCATGTATGTGCATGCAGGAAAGCAAGGTACCTCCTAACATTTGATTACCCATTGTTGTTTCTAGCAGAAGGAATGTTTCATGACTTTTAAATGCATGTGTTATGATACCAGAATGCATGTACCAAGCTGAGACGGAAAGTTTGAAACAGAACAATGTGCTTTGTGACCCCAGTGGATATGAACTGCATGAACATGCAACTCTCTGACTCAGGAAGGCTCAGGGAGATCAACTCATAGCCTGTTTTTGTTCATTTGAAGTGAACATATATTTAAACTAAATTACTGATACCAATGCAATTCAAAGTTAGAATTGCCTGAAAGCTGATACCATCAACTGATTGATTGTCTTTGCCTGTGTTTTCTTTCTTTTCTTTTTCAAATATGATTTAGAGCAACTAGGAAAACCAAAAAATGCAATTTCTGGTGATTGTTATGAATCTCATAGCAGGATTTTTCCTTTTTGGTCCAGCAGAAATCTCACTTTTTCTAACTGGTTGTGTATAAGGAGAAGCTGGGAAATAGTTCAGAAAGCAGAAACTTGGATTTGTCCAGAATCTTGACAGAAACTGACCTTTTGTGTGGAATAGGGTTTAGTAAACATGATGGTGTTTGGTCAAAGGTTTGACTCCATGATCTTGGACATCTTTTTCAGCCTTAATAATTCTATGATTCTGTGAATGGCAGCAGGCACACCACTGGGAGTGCTTAGCCTGTGTGCTTACCCACCACCTGTAGCAGGAGCCCAGTGCAGGCAGATAAAAAGTCGAGATGGACACTAGCAAATGTGGAGAGGGTACTGCACTCGCTCTAGCATTGCCCCATCTCCTTGTCAGTCATCAAACAGAGCAGCTCACATTCCTGCAGCTTACCTCAGAGCTGAAATGACAAAGAAGAGAACAACAATGTGTCAGCAAAGATACGCATGGGGAAGCCTGGCAGAAGACAGTCTACTCCTTACATTTTACGGATTTTTATTATAGGAAATTTAGGATCAAAATGTCTCTTGGAAACATGTGCTAATGACTGCTGTCAGAGGGAACCTGTTGGACTTGACCCCAAGCTGCTCCAGCATGCCAGTGCCACTGCTCACTTCAAAAACAGAGACAGAAATTTAAAAATGGGAGAAAGGCATAATTTGAGATAGTCCTGGTGAAGGGTACTGGAATGGATGCCTGGAGATATTCCCAGCTCCACTATTCCCAGTTCCACTATTCATCATCCTGACATCACATGAACTTCTTTAGTAGAAGGATTCTTGTTATGTGTCTGTGCAATTCTTACTGTTGCTGGTCTGCTATATCATTTGGCAATACCATAAACTAATCCATTTTTATTTCAACCAGACACTGATTCTTCTTGGACCAATTCCCAGCCCTTTTTGTTGAAGTAATTTTCAGCTAAGAAATTAGAGAATAAAACTTAAACCAAAAAGTGATGCTGTAGCTCCAAGAACAACTTACAAGGTTTCATTAAAATGTTTATTCTCTAATCAAAATTCAAGTAACAAAACAGTCTTCTTGCTATCCCATATCATGAGAGTTTATTATAATAATAATTCAGTCATTTAAAAAAATACCAAAAACTATCTGGGCTGACATATTTCAGCTCTCTGCCAGAAAGGACACTACAGAAGTGTATTAAAAACAAACAAGCGAAAAGCCCAAACTTAACCAAACAAAAAACCCCAAACAACAAAAACCAACTACAATGATATCAAAACTTTCCCTAATTTTTTTTTTTTTTTCCATCTAGAGCCATGGAAAATTTGTGGAAAATTTACAGGATCATAATCTCCTATGGTCAACAATTTTTATGTGGTCACATATTATGGGATGTTTGAAATATCTTTTATGACTAAGGAGTCTGTTATTTTCCTTTTGCTGTGCTGTTCACTCATACCAAATGGGGAGAGGCAAGGAATATTGTAAAGTAATGCCAGTCAAAACTGCAGCATCTCGTTATAGACACAGGAAGAATTAGCAGAGCAGGACAAGGGCCTATTTTTCCAAATATTTCTTCAATTTTCTAGAATCTTCTTTCTCCATTTCTGGCTCTTATTTCCCAAATCCTTTCTCAGGATTAAGTGCTAGCCCTACATAAGGCATTGAATTATTACACAGATGCAGGTAACAATGATTTCACCATAGGACTCCTGTGCAGATGAGCAAAAGTATGACACATGAAAACATATTTTTATTTTCATTATTATGAAAAGATGGGTAAATGTTCAAGATATTTCCAGAATATGCTGAGGAACTGCAATGAAAGTAGGCTAAAGCAAAATTAGGCAAAAAAAAAAAAAAATGACAGCTTGTAGTTTGGCACCATCTAAATAATCACAGAATGTTTCAACTTCATCATAACAATTATTTTAAACAGAAAACAGTCCTTTTGAACAGGCGTGACATCTAGTTAGCTACCACTGGACTAGGACCATAAACGTCAATTTTTAAAATGAGCAATTGTGAGATAATTGTCTCAGATGTGTATGTCTGGACTTGATAACCAAGAGGATCTCATATGCAGTAATGTCATGTCTGACATTGATTTCCAGTAGGCAAGTCATGTCATGGACAAATTATTCATCAGTTCAGTAGGCAAATGGTCATCAAATCAGACCATTTTGCCCCTGTTTCCCTATAATAAAAGAAAGAAAATAGCTACTGACAAGGATTTTCTTGTAAAACTGTCAGAAACTGACCAGCAGCCCAGAGCTCTGGTTTGAATACTATCTTTACCTACTTGAAATGACACAGTGACTGTTCCAATTCATGTTAGCAGAGAAACTGAGATCAAGATCTTTTATGCTAGCAAAGTCTAGGGACATGAGGATTCTATTTACCTAGCAATTGTGAATAATAAATAAACAAAGTCACAATTTGTTGGTAGAGCATTTATGGTCAAAAAAAAGGAGACTGAGATTTGCCAAAACTATTATTCTCATAGATAAATCCACAGATAGTTTAGTTGCTATTTCCTAGCTTTTCTATGATGCTTTAGGCCAGCAATTCCTAAACTGTGGTTTATGGACCAGTGGTGGTCCATAAAACAATGATAAATGAGTCTGTAGCTGGTCTCTCTAACTACATCACCTTTGTTGTCTTTCCAATGAAAACTTGGATGAGAAGACTGGGGCAGAGGGTAATTCTGAGAGTTGACAGTTACAAAAAGTTTGCAGTCCACCATACTGAAAAATATGATGTAGCCTTTTACAAGATAGTGATATTTTTGTTTCAGAGGTCACATGTGCTGCAGACAGCATTCATGATTCAAGTGTGTTCTGAGCCGAGCCATTTCCCAACCTCCACAGGTCCTGGCAGTGCATTGTTTTAGTGTCACGATGAAAGTCTCAACTGCAAAAACCACACATTCTGGAGAAATCAGGTCCAGTGTCTCTGGCACTGACTAGTGTCCACCACTGCAGAAAAAAATGGTTGACAGTTAATGTAGAAGGCTAATTGTTCAGAACTTTATGAGGTAGGAGAGAGGGAAAGAGAAAGAATCCTATTTTGGCAAGTAATCTGTGGCAGATAGAGCCCAAAGACAGACAGTTTATGCCCTGAAGCTTGGTCTGATTAGTGCAACCATTATCTCTGCCTGACATGGCTGAAGATGTGAATGGTCATAAAACGATCTAAGCCTTTCTTTAGTACCCAGCACTAGTTATTCTCACTTTGTGACTTTTGGGGAGGGTGGAGGGAGGAGATGAGTTGTAGCAGGTCAGTTTCATGCTGTTCAGAAATCTTTCCATTTCTTGCTTTTTAAAATTTTCTGGCCTGTAGAGTCAACAACTCTCTTCACGTCTGGTATTAAAAGGGAGGATCAGTCTTATGGAAAGCAATTGTTTTCAAAATGCAAACCACTAATATTTATAGGAGTGCAGCTGATGATTCTCTGTGTTACTGAAGATACAGAACATCTTCCTTGCATTATTTGATAACAAAGCAGTATTTGATAGTAAAGCAAGATGCCCCTTGGCTCTGACAAAGCTTTGTCCATTAGGCTGTGGAACTCTTTTGCTACTTGTTTTCTAGGTATTACACATTTAAGTTTATGACTGACACTTTGTTCATAGAGTAAACCCAGTATATGTTTAAATGTGACATACTGTCTTCTTAGAGACTGTATTTTCCCTTACTGTTTCTATTAATCTAAAGAGAAAAAAAAAGTGTTGCATGAAAATGACTATTCACTGTATTGTATCTATCAACAGATAGATCATATAACAGGTCTTCCTTGTGTCAAGAGCAGTAAAAACACAAAAAAGGACAGTGTCTCTTTCTTAAAATATATTGTTTAAAATTTGAAATTATGATAAAAAAACCCATGAAATATTTTCTGAATAAGGCGTAACTTTAAAGTTCAGTAGATACTGCAGAAAAAATTCCATGCGGAATTATTTTTTCTGAAGACAGATAAATAATTCATATAAATTTGATTCTTATTATGTTATTTGATGGTTGGGAAAAGGTCCCAGCTATTTTCCTTTTCTCTAGCTTGCTGCTCACATTAGTAAATCACAAATAGATCACAAAAGTTTTCTCTTTTTTCACTTGTTCAGTGAAGTAATTCTTCCACTCATCTCCTTTTACATATTTTTTTTTCAGTTGCCTAATGGCATGTCAGCTGTTGCAAATGCTCTGGCTTTACTTGCAAAAAGTCCTAGATATTTCCATTTTCTCTGTAGAATAACTTCATAAATAAAAGATTGCTGAACTCAGGCTGATCTAAGAATTTGATTTAAATTCATTCCATTTAATCCCTAGTACTTTCCTATGGCATTTACTTTCAAAGGCATTTAGACATCTGTTGGTACTTTTGGTAGTTTCCAGCTGTTAGATCCATATAAGAAGGTAGAAACTACATAGTTTTGCAATTGAATTATAGATTTGGGATAACCAATTTCTGTTTAATTTGTGGATGAAGTTGCTGCCTTGTCAGATTTGACTTTAATCTTTTAGCTGTTCATAGCCAGTACTTTTTACCCATCTCTCTTATCTTTTTCTCTTTCTGCTTCATTCCCTCTTGCCCTTGCTAAAGAATACAGGAAGTCTTTGACTCCAAAAATCATTTGAAGTGGCTGTGGCTGAAAAAGGTCAATATATTTTTAAAATGGTGTTTGTCAAATATTCCTAAAAGATCCCTGATTTTCTGCACAGTCTCAAGAATTAGTATGTATTCCTCATGTTGTTTGGTTTAAGGAAAGCTGAAGAAAAGAATGTGAAGGCAATTAACAAAAATTATGAGAACTTGCTGCATTGTGCAGAGATGTAGGGAACCACAGGGAATGAATGAGAGAATATTGGTCAGTAATATAGACTCTAGTCTTGGTATAGCAATAGGCTGAAACTTTTGTAGAGATCCTTATAAGCATCCTTGGATGACCCAACTGCAAACTGCTGTCTATTCATTCAGGCTAATAGTTCAGAGAAACAGTACTCTCAGATACATAATTTCTTTATGCACCATTGGATATGGTCCTTCTGCACTGTAATGTTCTGGTTATATTTTTGTCCTTACTATGCACTGTGGGGGGTGACACAAACTACTTCACTCAAACTCCACTAAAAATCCCCCCTCAATCTCAAAAACATCTGGCTTGCATGCTGCAAGAAGAAACTTTGTTTTTTCTTATTTATTTATTTATTTTTAAATGGACAGGATATTGGACCAGCGTGAATGGGGAAAAGAGATGCAACCAAGAACTTCAAGCTAAATTCCATGAGACAAAACCACAGAATTGCTACAATCAGGGCAAGGTCCCCACTGAGTTAGCTTTTACCTCTTCAGTTTCCAACAGGAAAGACAGAAGATGGTAAACCAGTGTTGGGAGGTATTAAAGAGAAACATGTAGAGAAAAATGGACTTTTTTTGTAAACGGATACTGCAACTTTTACACTGACACAATTTACCATCTTAAATTAGTCTTAGGTCACACAAAAACCAGAGAAATACAAGGATGGTTTTTCCTTCTTAGTGTTGCTTTTTGAAACTCAAAGTTATGACACAGAATTTGCCCAGGGCTGAAAGAGGGAAACCTTCCAGCACTGTTACAAAATTTCTGGGAACAAAAAGTAGAAATTGGAAATAGGAAACCTTACTGAGTTATCTACCTCACCTCCATACTAATAACAGAACTACAGAAACCTCTGATATAGTCTCCAAGTTGTGAATTTCCTGGACTGGGATGTCTGTGGTATTTTTCTATACTTGTTTTATTACAGTACAGTAATTTGCCACAATGTGGACAAAAGGCGATAAAATCCATGCTGAGAGTTCCAAGAACATTTTCCATTTGGGTTAGAAAGAATCTGCAATCTTCACAACACAGCTAAAAATAAGACTAAACCAGGAGTCCCAATCTGCATGCATACAAACTGTGACCTCAAAGACATCTTCCAAAAGTCTGCATCGTAGTTTCTCTGAAGCAACCTGTGGGTTGTTTCCTTTGTTTAAAAACTTCCAGCAGTAGCAGCATATTCGATGTATGTGTCCCATTCCCGTGACTCAGTGTGCTACCATTAGGTCAGGTCAGGTCACAGGTGCCACCCCCTACATTCACTGTTCTCTCAGGACAACAAATATTTGCACCTGAGGTGCAGTGATGAGGGATTCTGCTTTGTTCTAATGTCATAGCTAAAACAGGAAAGAGGAAATCCCTGCCCCATCCTTTTTTTCCCTCTTACCTCATTTTCCTTTCTCTATCCTCTTTGGAAAACAGTCTAGCTTGAAAAGATCTATAAAAATGAATTCCTTCCTGCTGCTGGCAAGCAATGGAATAATTTCTGCTAGCACAACAAATGGAGTGAGCGGATAGTGAGGACAACAAGCTCACTCATTTACAACCAGGTATCATCGGCATCAATAGCAATGCCCTCCCTGAGCTTTTGTGGCAGCAGTGTGGATACCAGTGGTGAGGCAAACACCCCCTTTACTCCACACACAGTAAGCTCCACAGAAAGAAGAAGCAGCGTCTTGCAAAAGTGGGAAGATTAACGAAGGCATAAGAGGTATTTCCAAAAGTGATTGATGTTCCTGAAAGAAAATTAGGGATTTCAAGTCAAGAGTAGTACTGCAAAGTAGAACCAACCAGAAGTACTCCAATAAACCATTTTTCCTCAGAACTTGCTGATTTAGTCAAATTAAAATATTCTGTAGAAACAGCTTTATTCTCAATCTCTGAAAGCTTTCTGTTATTTTGGAACAATAGTTTCTGAGGAGTCAAAATTATTTCCCAGAATTAAAATTCATTTTTAGAGCAAACCTTATTGCTGGCAAATCAAATATACTAAAATCATGAGTCAGGAATTTATAGGCCTAAAACTGTATTATATGAGACTTAAAAACTGAGATTAAGTGCAAAAATAATTTTTAATTAATCTGGTCTTGAGCTTTGAGTTATCAGAGTTCAAGGGTGTCAAGCTGTGCTACACAATTTTTTGCCCCCAGAAAAGCAGGATATTTTGTAAAATAACTAGAGATGAAACTTCCTATGACTGTGGGAGCTAAAGAAAGACACCTTGACAAACATGAAAAAAATAATGAAGCTATTCAATTTCACAGAAATAAAATGCATCCAGAGAGCTGTGCAAGATCAACCTGTATCAGCTTTGTTTTATATTAGTTAAACAAAAAAGCTATAAAGGACAAAAACAATGCCTCAGAAAAATAGCATGGCATTCTTTACTTTAAATAGGGTGCACATCCACTTTTTTTACCAGGGGATTTAAGAAGATTTGACCTGTTTGGATGCCTGTATCTTAGAGATTGTGATGGTTAAATATGCAGCCTTCTCAGCAAATGGAAAGAGAATTTCATTCATGTAACATCTGGCCTCATTTTGACTCACTAATGCTTCCCTGGAATGACTGCTTAGTCAAGATAATGAAATAACATTTAAATATGGTCTTGTTATTGATCTGTGTCATCCTTTGATACAGCGATTAATTTAGGTGACCTAAGAATTTAAGTACACAATTTCAGCAGGCAGGTAAGAGAGCACATACATCTGGATTAATCCTGGCAAATACAAGGTTAGTTTTAAAAGATATTGAGGCATGGGCATGGGAACCATGTCCACCATGTAAACAAGTTAAGCTAGTCTGAACCAAGCCATTCCCGCTCCTCATAGGGGTCAGGAAGAGCCACATCTCAGAGGTATGCCCAGAGAGAACAGGGAAAAGCAGCTGCCTGGAACTGCTCAGTAATATAAAGCAGCTACTTGGTAGGTAGCTGCTTTATATTACTGAGTAGGCCTGGGCTCTGCTGTGCTGTGCTCTGCACATACAGATCACAACAGAGCAGGAGCTCCTCAGAGATTCCCATCTCCAAACATGAGATGCACATAGAGGGAAAAAGGAAGGCAATGCACAAAAATAAGCGGGCTGAAAAAAGTTGATGCAATCACAGGGGTTGAAGCATTCCCTGACTTGAACCAGCAGGATGGCAATTGTATTCAATTCCCTGCCCTGAGCTAGCCTTTACAAACCATCAAGGACTGCTGTTTAGGGTCTGCAGTCCTGAGGCCTCCACTGGCCACTTTGGATCTGTGCCCAGCCTGCCGTACGTATGGTGGTGGTCCTCAGCCAAAGGACATCCCTGCTGGTACTCAGGCCTCACAGCCTGGCTGGCCAGGCTCGGCAGAGATTGTTGATCTGACACCTTCCCGCCACTGCTGTGGAATGTTCTCTGGACGGTCAGAACTAGGATTATTTTGGAGACAGAGTTACTCTAGAAAGAACAAACCAAGTACTGTGCATTTCATAAGCTATTGCCAAAATCTCCTTAAACTTATTCATTGAAAGCTGTTTAGGGTTTTGTTTTTGTTTGGGTTTTTTTTTTTTTAGCTGAAACCGTCTGAACCTCCTCACCATGAGTAGGAGGTGAGTAAGTAAGAGGGAGGGAAAAGCCCTCATTACCTTGAACCTCAGCTCAAGCGCAAACCACAAAAAATAATCAACCATTGGGCAACATATCCCAATCTAAATATTGATATTTTTCAGTACAAGTGACTATTGAGAGATTAATAGCCAAGGGAACAAATTCAGAGGCCAAGCAAGTTAGCAGACATAGAAGTCTGATTTAAACCCCCCTTTTATTGTTACAAACTCCCATAATTTCATGGGTCTAATTCTTAACAGATACATCAGAACAGTGCTCTAAGCCTGAACTAACGTTCTAGTTGTCAGCTTGTCTCCTCAGCAGGTGTACAGCAGTACAGCCTCACCAATCAGCGTTCCTAGCTGGTGGCAATCACTGATGATTTACTCAGAAATGGAGGACCCATATGTATGTACATATTTCAAATTCCTGATAATTTTCTTTTGCTAAAACTCGATCTGTTTGGTTACAGGGTTATGGAGGACTGAGATAGAAGAAAGCATTTTAAGCTCTCCCTTTTGTTCTGATGCATTGTACAGAAGTATCTCTATTTGTTTTATTCCTCTCTGAGGACTTCTCTTTTTTCTTTTTTCTTTTTTTTTTTGTTTTTCCAGAACAGCACACAAGTGTTAGGAGAAGGGATACGTAATTAAAGTAAAACATTAAAATGTCACATAGAGATTAAAGAATAAAGAGCTGCTGTGCTGGTTTTCCACATATGCAAGCCAGGCAACCATTGGCATATCCAAGCCTGACCTTTGGAAAAACAGAATCCCCCTCATCTTCAGTGTTTCCTGTAGCCCTGCTTAAAAACCAAACCAAACTTAACCAAACCAAAACACCCCCCCCCCCAAAAAAAAAAAAACCACAAAAAAATCAAAACAAAATAAAACAAAGAACATGTGACCACCCGCATACATTAGCAGAGATATTGATCATTCTGAATGCAAAGACATGCATCTTTTTGTGATGCATGTTGTGAAAAATTTTGGAGTAAGGAAGAATAATATTTTATTAACTTAGTAATGAGAAGTTTCCACAGCTAAGGTAATACATGATAATATAGACTGAACAGCAGCCCATTGTTTGAGAGCAGAATGGAGCCCTGTATGGGATCACTGCTGGATTCTGTACACCACAGATGGAAGGGAGAAATTACACCCTGGATTTAGGGTGTGAAGGGGGGTTTGCATTTCTTTTATGGTTTTATTGGCCTTGTACATGGGTCAGTAAGGCACACACTCAAACACAGCCACACAAACATATGCTCACGCATGCACACTCTGCAGCACGGACAACCTGTCAGGGCTGGGAGGCAGCTTGTGTAAGTTGAAAGTTTAATAAGTGCCTGACACTAAGCTAACAAGTTTTTCAAACAGTGGCTAACAAAAAACAGGGATCAGGGAGACTGCCTTTGGTGCCAAGATATTTGTTTTAATATTAACAAGGGCTGAATTCAGGCAATAAAAGAGAAGGAAGAAAATAATATATTCTGGAAGTGCTGAAAGCCAAACAGTTCAATATATTTCAAACAACACATGTTTTTAAACAAGAGAGGTTTTTTTTTTTTACGATAAGAAAGAAAATACAAGAATATGCAGCAGAAGTAAGTGGTTAGCAAAATAAAAATTTCAGCAAATACGCACATAGTTAAATTCATTTTCTAGCCTACATCTTTAAAACTTGACATAATATTAGATGTGGAGTCTTTTTTAGCACAAAACCCCAGATCCCTCAAGAGAGTCACACTACATTCCCACAAAGGTCATGATAAGATCTTTTAATAAGAGTGCCCATTTTAGTACTACTGGGCATCTGGATCTCTGTTTCTAAGTAAAAAAAGTTGTTAAATCTTTCACTACACTTCCTAGGCTTTTTATGAGGATTTAATGATTTAGGCTTAGAACTTTGAGACACACCAGTGGTGGATGACCTGTCTTACAGTCTTCTGAGATGTCTTCACTGCATCCTCTTTAGTATAAAAGATGTGTGCATAGGTTCCTGGTAATGTTTCCTCTGAAGTTCAAAGATAATAAACCTAGACAAGTGATGGCTGCTGCCACCATTATCAGTGGCAGGTTCAAACCTTGAAAAAGGCTTGCAAAAGACTGTACCAGTGAAAAGGAATTGATGTGCTGACCCTAGTTAGGACTTGCAGTGTTATCAAAGTCTCACCATTCCAAGTCTACATTGAAAATGAGACCTAATTTCAGAATCTAAATGGGATTGAATTGCTATATAGTTGAAAAGGAAAACTTGAAGTGCGCTTGGGATTTAACCCATGACATTTTCTCTCTGATTCTATGTAGTAGATCTCTGTAGTTCTAAAGACATCATATATCTGGGGAAATTTTAAACTGTGGCCAAAACTTATAGTTCTTACACAAGAGTCAGTTCACTAATACAATGTTCAATTAGATTTTCAAACATTTTTGTATACCTGGTTTGATCAGAACCATGTAACTTTTCTTCATGCCTAGACAATTTAATCAGATAACAGAAGTTTTAGTTTTGTACCTTCCAGCAGCGTTCCCCCAAATACTTCCTCAGCTTGTTTGTTCCATTTCTTCATATGCTGTTGTTTTAGCTGGCCTGGCAGGGCCACCTTCTGCAAGAGCACAAGCTGTTGGTGGTGGCAGAAGGAGAATGTAAGGTACTGCTCCCATGAATAGCACAACTAGGTCCCCTCTTGTAGCCAGAAAGCAGGAACAGAGGGGTCCCATCTCCTTCTTTCTTTGGAAAGATGAGAATCTCCAGCTGTGCACATGTAAAATTGCCACTGAGCTCTGTCAGTTCAGGGACTATCCTTGCCCTTAAATAGGAGATATCCCCTTGCCTCTCTCATTTACCTCTTACCCTTGCCTTCTTCATCTTACAAGCCCTTCTCAGGTATTTTCAGGTGCACCTGCAGTGTTAGTCTTCCTCTTCCAAGATATGTCTCAATTATAATTTCTGTTGCTAGCAGTCAGCTGAAAAAGGCAAATTTATTTTGTGTGAGAACCTGAAGGTGAGAAAAATGATTCCATTTAACTTTCAAATAGCTGACATTTGTATTCTAAAAAAAAAACGGAAGTAAAAATATATTAGAGTGAAATTATTGCTCTGTTTAATCTCTTTAAAGGGAGAAATGTGAGAAAATCAGAAAATATTAAATGAAGAATCATGACCACCGCTTCAGTTCCATGGAAGAAATACACATTCAATTGATGTAATGTTCCATCAGTAAAAACATTGAAGCCAAATGTCTCAACTGGTCTTTACAGCACATTCCCCTTTCCAGCAGACTGAGGGCATCATGATTGCAGGCTGTGGGGAGAGGAGGCGTCAGCCATCTGCCTCAACCTGCACAACTATTTTTTGAACAATATTTAATTATTAGAAGCAGTTCTTCTGAGGTCATTTGATGAAACCTGATGTCCTGTCTGACCTTCTCAGAACATAGCACTGTGGTAGCTGTACTAGTGGTTTATTTTATTAAGGAAATTGTTATTTGTAGTTCACAAATACATTATCATCTTGACCCTTCCATCTGTCACTCATATGCTCCCTCGAGTGGTCTACATTATGCATTGCATTTATTCACTTGGGCTGTTCAGCTTGTCTGAATATAGTCTAGCTGGTATCTTGAAGCACCTTGATACGAGTTAAACCTTTACTTTGAAATATTGAATGTTGAAGTTGTCTTTAGCTGAAAACCTGCTGGATAGAAACAGTAGGGAGAGGGAGGTCACCTTGCTTCACTGTCGAATTGCTGTGTTGATTACATGTCACTTGTGGATTGGGTTACATGACATCTCCTAACCACCACTGCATAACAAAGTGATATAATTTCCATAACTCTATCATTTGAGATTAAAACTGAGGTAAAATATTTAATTTTTAGACATTAGTGCCAAATCCATTTAGAATCTGAATTTCTATACTTATAATCTGTTGCGGTGTGCTGTTGGCCAGGTTTCGATTTTTCCTCATGGCTAGGCACTGCCGTCTCCCCCCTTCCCCCCCTCGGTATGTAACTGTAACACGCCGTGCCAGCGCTTCCCTGGCACGATCCTGGTGCCCGAATAAACCATCTGGGAAAGCACCTCTGCTTCGTCTCTCCTTCCTCGGTGTGTCTGTACCATTGGTGGACTAGGTGAAGCCCTGCCGGACCTTCGCCAGTCCTCCCGCACCCCCGAGGCAGCCCGGCAGGGCGGATGCCCGGTGCTCCCGCTGGCGGCATCGCGGCAATAATCATATGTTAATTACCACATTATTAGCATGACAACTGTGAGGATACCCTCTCATCTCCTTTAAAGCTGCAGTGGCAAGTAAGTCAGCAAGGTTTGGAAATGCTCTTGGCTGGCTTTCCTACAGGGGAACACACAGAGGAACATTCCAGCTTTTATTGCATTTTTTTTTTCAAAGCGCAAAAAGTACTAAATCTTCATGGAGTGCTGTCCACTGATGGAAATGTCATATGTATGCTCTTCTGGACATCTCTGACAAGTATCCCATTTTG
Organism: Pomatostomus ruficeps; assembly: GCA_013400735.1. NCBI lineage: Eukaryota > Metazoa > Chordata > Aves > Passeriformes > Timaliidae > Pomatostomus > Pomatostomus ruficeps. Next base: position 43,885 of record VYZT01060690.1, on the reverse strand, counting down.
TCTTGCCTTTTCATGTTCTTTTTAATGCCATTTTAAGGGTCTTGCATGGGGAGAACCTCCTTCTCTCCCAAATATTCATGCCATTGTTGAACAATGTTTATAGTGATTTTTGTCAGTATGATCCTGTATTTTTCTTGATCAGCTGTATGACTGATTTTCCAGCTTCCACCAACCAAGCTGTCCAGTTGTAGGAGGAATTCTGAAAGTGTTACTGTCTGAATCTGACCGTAGACCATGTTATGGGCCACAAGTGTCTCGATGAGGGGCACTAGCTGCTTGGTTTTCTCTAAATAACTGCAGACAGATCACCACTGTTATCATTTGACAGTAGTAGCATTCAGAGTGATTCATCATGAACCAGTGTGCAGTGCTTTACAGAACAAAAAGTTCTTGGATCTTAACTCCAAGAGCTTAAAACCTGTGTCTGTCTGTAGTGAAGGCTGTGACTGCAACTTGTGTGTACACAGGTAAGTTAGCTTTCAGCTAGATAGTTTATTATCTGGGGAGCTCTTAATGCAGTAGCTGAAGCATAGGGACAGGAAGTCACATCTCCAAGATTATTTAAAGTCCTGGAATATAGGAAAAACCCCCAAACTTCTAAGTTCCTCTGTAGTTCTCTACCTACCAGGCTGCATACATACTGTTTGTTAATTCTTCTAGGGTCCAGGTGCTTCAGTGATAAACATATAAGCCCAATTACATTTGATTTATACTGCAGCTTTCCAGAGAGGTGTTTCTCCTATGTGCTGTCCCAGGAGTAGGAAATCCTATTAGGTAGACACAGTTAGCACTGGGGAACTTGTTCTGCAATCAACAGGCTTCTGGCATAATAATGTCCTGATAATTCATGTCTGAAAATGGCAAGACATACTAATATTCACCAGAGCCAAAGGAAGTGATGTATATTGTGGATGTTCTATCAGTTGATAATATCCTCACTGCTTGATGTGTCAAAAGGAGACAAAGGCTTGGCTTTCCCTGAGGTTTCTCACATGGCAGAGGGAAATGCCTGGCAGTTTTACATGGACTTAGTTATTTGGCAGTGGAAGCTGTGATCATGAGCTGGCTTCATCTGGTTTCAATCACTCACTTCTCTGCCTCACTCTGTCTGCTGAATGTTCCTATGTCCATGGAATATTTTTCCAACTGTGTTCCTTTGGCATTACCTTTCCAGCCCACAGCAACAGGATTGCAGGAATAAAAGAAGTGCCTTCATCAAAGTAGCTGTTGGAATCAATACGTTGCTATCAACATTACAGTAGCTTTTTTGGCTGCCCTGGCAGTAAACTTGTACTACTTTTCTTGCAGGGAAGTGCATCTTAACCTTTCCTAGCTCCAGTCTCAGTGAAATTTAAAACAATCTGATCAGTATCTTCAGAATCCTTAGCTAGCTAATATGATTCTGTCTTGCTGATGTGAAGTTAAAGGGTGTTTGAACAAAGAATGGAGTAGTGTTCTTTCAAGATATCACATTGAAACTTTGCTTTGGGGAAGATTTTTTTAAGCAAATAACCGTTATGATGGAAAATAACCTCTCCTTTATCCTCCTTATACTTCTGTCACCAAGAATTTAAGCAAACCTGTTCTTCATCCCATCCAGATAAAGTCACAAGCAGATTTCAGAATCATGGCATGTGTCAGTAATCAAACAATATAGAGACCAGGGGGCTGGTTTAACTTTAGCAGTTTAGTGCTGGGATTATTAAAATGTGTGGTGATGTATTTCACGAATGAGAATATCAAAGCTCCTTCTTTTATGTGAAGGAAGCAATGGCACATGTGAGAACACTCTAACCAAAAACTGCATTTTAAATAGAAACACTTCCAATATGAAGGCAGTTTAATCTGTATGTGTCTGCTGTGCGGTCCCTTCCTGACTCCAGAAAATAAATGTGCTAAGTGGGTCATTTTTAACTTAGAAACAGAAGAGCAAGATGATGTTGGTGTCTTCTGGAAGATCCAAAATGAAACCCGTGCGTATTTCAAGAAAATTAAATGAGAACTTGAGTATGCAAGTATGTGTACATCTGTTCCTCTAGGTGAGGGTGGCTTCTATTCCTTTGAAGAAATGACATTCAAGAGCTGTTCCATGTGGACTGATCACTGGAGAGAGCCAAAGATTTCCATCATGTTAATGGGGTTCCACCAGCAGAACGTGAGGGACTTTCATTTGAATTGTGTAATTTTCCAGGATGGACCACTTTATTGAGGAGGCTAAGAGCGTGAGGGAATAACAGCAAAATAATTCCTATGCCTATCTCAGTGATTTAACAAAAGCTTTCTTGCTCTAGGAGGATTGTTTAGAGCAGCTTTACAAGTATCTTTTATTACTTATGCCAGCCATGATGCAGAATATTGTATCTTTAAGGTGTAAGCACCTCAGACTACCTGCTATTTTTTGGTGATACTTGGCCAAAAGGAGCTACACATACAACTGAAAAAAATTCTAGCAAACCTGAATATTGCAAGCTAGATCAACAAAAACATTAGTCTTCAAAGGAACTGCACACTGTAGAATTAAGAATCCCCAGATAAGAACACCCTCATGAGTATCTACTTGTTCAGGTCTCATAATCAGTAGGATATAGCTAGAATAATTTTCTGTTGAGAGGCAAGATCACAGCTTTTCTTCCAGGCCCTTAAGTAGAAAGGCCCCTCATGCTAAGTTAGAAAATACAAAAAAAAAATAAAATACAGTAGATGATAGTGGGAATAAAATGAATTGGAAACTATGATGGGAGTTAAAAGTAGTTTGAGCTGCAAGTGCTAGCATGCAACTGCACCCAAATAATGTCTGACAAAGGTGTCTTCCTGATGTCAGACAACTGTTCTCTTTCACAGAGGACAGGTCCATGTGGAGATCAGTGTCAAGTGGAATAAAACAGAGCACCTTTTTTTCCTTAAAACACAGGTGGCAAAAGCATCATGCAGAGCTTGCTGAGCACAGGCCAAAAGCTGACTTTGTTCTATAGAACAGACATGTCAGCTTACTGAGGTTTTGTTGGAAAGTCATGTACACACTTGAACCAGCTGGAGTGTGTCATTGCTAGAGTTAGTTTGGATGATTAGCATCCCTGGTGCACCTCTAGCAGTGAGCAACAGCTGTTTTGCAAAGTCACACCCACAAAATTGTTTCTGGTTTTGGTCCTTACTGTCTTGCTTCCACACTACCTGTTGTGCTAGCAAACATCTGGGAATGTCTCACAGTTCTTGTGTGTGAGTCAGCTGAACATGTGTATGATTCTTTCTACTCAAGGCTGTCAGATAGTTTTCTGTGAGCAGGCTATAATTTACAGTAAACATGCTGTTTGGTCCCTAGCCTATAACCTTGGGGAGCCAGCTATTCTAACTAGAAAGCATCATCAGTGTAAAACAGAAAGTTTTGGAATGGTTTATAGTTAAAATTTAGGAATCATGGATCACATTGAAGAGAAGAAATAAAGGGTACTATGGATTTATAGGATACATAAGATGCAAAGGAGCAAAGTTATATCTGCAGCATATTGCAGTCTATGGACTATGGTGCAGGTCAGAGCTCAACAGCCTCACCTGTCCACAGCACGTTGATAAGGAGTTCCTATAGCTCTGTGGATTTACCAGTGTTCCCATGGCCCAGACTGTGTGCAAATACTGGTTGGTTGTGAAAGACAATCTTAAGAGTCCTTTAGGAAGCATACTATGAGACTTTGTCTGCTCTCATTGTCTGAACAATAAGAACAGCTCTAGAACAGGTTTACCATGCCCAGTCCCCACTGCATGTGGGAGTTTGCACAGTGAGGCAGTGTAAACCCAAATTCTCTTGGGAGGCCCCTCTTTAATTCAGAAAGAATAGTGTGTCTTTATGGTCCTTTCTCTCTTTTTTTCTGTCTAGAATAATTTCATGCAGAATGTTCCTGATGTGATTTAGGCAAAGCTGAACTTCTTGAGGAGAAGTATGGTGCTTCCTGCTCCAAACACCCTGCCAGTCTGGTCTCTATGCTACTTAGACCAATAAAGTCAGCCACTTTGATCCTGTAGATGTGCAGTTTTCTCCTCACAACATTTTAAAGCTGCCTGTGATTCCTGAGTCTAAACAAAAAAGCTTTAGTTTTGGTGGGAACGTATCTCACATACTGCTCACTAACCAAATACAAGAGGGTGTTTAGTCACTTGAGTATAACTTTGATAGCAGTTAGGTGTCAGCAGTAATCTGTCACCGTTAAAAGGTATCATTCCTCCTTTTTACTTGAGTTCATGAATATCAGCTCGAGATCATATTCACTAGGGGCTTTTTAGGCAGTAAGGGAATAGAAACCTTGTAAAATTCATCTAAGACTGCAGGGTTAATTTTTAACCTGCTGTAGAATAAAGCAGTATAAAATCAATTTGGCCCAAACCTGCTTAAGTGGGTAATTAAGGTCACAATCAACCAAAATTGTTTCTGAAACCACTGCAGCTATAGATCATTACACTTCTTTTGCAGCACAATGGAAGAAGACAGGCCCCAGCTAAAGCTTTCATCTGGCTATCAATCATCATTACACTGTAAACTGCCAGGGTGAGTGAGGGCAAAGCTTTGAATTCAGAGCTGATGGAAGTTCTATGACCTGGGGGCTTTCTTAAGTTAAAGGCTAATTAACCATAAAAGAGTCAAAGGTCTGCAAGTCTAACACACTAAACGATGTGCCTGCCTCCTTAGGTTCTATTGTATCAGCAAATGTTAATTCTGCTCAGTGTGAACACATCTAAGGCAACCATTGCCTTCTCTCACCCCTCCTTCTGCCTCCTTAATTTTATATCTTGGGATTTTCTCCGTCTATGGGAGGTTAGGTGGAGCTTGGGAAATGTGCTTCTGCTGGAAAAGGTTCGGAGCAATGCAGGCTACATCTGGAAGAGGAATTCCTGACATTCTTCTTTACGAATCAGCTTGGCCAAGTTAATCACATTAGCTTCAGAGAGTATATTTAGTTATCGTAGTCTAGAATAAACAAGCTCATAGTCTAAACAAGTGTGTGTGAGATTTCATAGACTGTGTGAGGCAGCTGTAAACCCACATGAATCTATATAATAGATCTATGGATAGCAGTGTAAAATGATAACAGAGAGGTACACATAAAAGCTGAAATTTAAAGGTAGCAGTAGAATGATGTGGAACAATGAATATAGTAGTGGTTAGACAGATCTACATTTGGGAGAGTTTGAATGTTTTCTAAATTTTGGGGGTTTTTCTTTAACTAAATCTTTTAGCCAGAGAAGGATAAAATGGTTATCACACAGTACCTGCTCTTGGGGCTTCATTCAAACTGAACTCAGAATTTATTCGTGAATGCTCAAGAAATGTTTAATCAGATGAAATATGGTATCAAACAATATATTAAAACTCCAAAGATATGTATTTGCCATTGTTATAATTATGTTGCCCAAGTACCCACACACCCCTGCCCCTTCATTCTGGCTCTTCACTTACATTGCAACAGTTTATGGAGCCACTCTGCAGACCAGAACTAAAAGAGGGTTAAAAGTTTTCAATTTCATCCAACACATTTCTGTGATGGAATTGGTAATGCCACAGGGAAAGAAAAAGAGCAGGTGCAGGGGAGGGCAGGAACTTCTTAGGTCAGCTTTGGCACCAGAGAAAGCATTTATCTGAGAATATCCTGAGTCTCTCATTGATTTGCCATTAGCGTTTAGCAAGTTCAAGTTCCTGAGGCTGCAGTTCCATTTTACAAATCCTTTCACAGCTGAGTGTAAGGCGTTCCTGTTCCTGTCCCTGCCAAGCCTGCCTACATCCGTCAGCTGCTTGTTCTTGCCATCTGCCAGACACCACAGCCCTTGGGTCATACCAGTGAAATTATCTGTGTAACTGTGATCTAAAGACATATAAGAAATGTTTAAAAGAGCACAAAATGGAAAATCTATGATTTCCCTTCCAAAATGGGATTAAAGAACCTCATATTCCAGGTATATTTGCTTTGCTAGATTTTTCCCTTGTGGGAATGAGAGGGGAAAATATTTCATGAATGTTACATAACATAGGATCTTCACAATATGCAAGTATAAGGTCCTTCACTGTGTTCTGCTTTGATCAATTTCAGCCTGTAAAACCAGTTTTGTAATTCATAGAGTGAATTTAAGAGTATTCTAAACAGCTACCTTTAGATGAGGCTGAGTATATTATAGGTGAAGCACATAGTTTTGCCCACAATGCTGACTTTTTAAATTGCAGATTATAGTGAGTACATGCATTATCATAAATTTCAGCAGTATGCAATCTGACTACTACAGCAGAATTCAGACTACATTACTAATGACACTGTATTGATGAAGACATAATGATACAACAGGCACCATTTGCAGGGAGAAATTATAGCTTTGATTAGGTTCAGAGAGTTAAGAAAATGGACAAGTTCAGCATTCCATTTTCTTTATCAAACCTGGATACCAGCCATCATGCTATGTTATGACACAAGAATCTCACAAAATAAGTGTAAAGGGTATTAGCGCTTGGTGGGAGGTTTTGTTGGAAACAGCCTTCCTCTGCTAGGAGAAAATGTTGATGTGTTAGAGGCCAGAGTTTGATGGGCTTTGGGCTACTACAGGTAATGTTTCTGGAGAAGACCTAAAATTATATCCTGACTATTTCGTGTCAATTAAAGATGCCTTAATGCCATTTTCAGGAATATTAGTGCTGGGATTTTGCTTCAGTTCCACAGTGGCTTTCCACACTGTAGCTTTGGTCAGAAGAATTACTCCTTTTTTTCTCTCTCCCAAAGTGAATGTATTATCCACCTCTTTCTGATGGGATTGTTGACCTATTTGGTCTGAAGAGTGTTCTCATACAGCATACTTTCTTTCTCCAAAGCTTTTGACTTAGTACTGATAGGCTTTGGCTGCATTTCAGGGCAAGTGTTTTTGTAATGTCCCATCTCCTGCTCCAATCCTGTCCTAATCTTATGATGATCAAACTAAAGCACCCAGTAAAGTGCATGGAAGTTCTCTCCCCAGTTATTTATCTTTCCTTCCACAAGACACAGAGGGAGACTAGGACTGAAAGGTCCTTTTGCACCAGCTGGTATTGTTTGAATTAAAAGGCTGTATTAAAAGTTGTATCACCAGTAAATCTCATTTCTTTGTTAAGGCATGCTGGGAGGGATCTCCAGAGACTGCTTTTTACTCCAATATAACTTCATATTTTCTTCAGCAAACAAAATAATAAAATAGAGTTTTGAATGATATTTTTGTAATAAAGATTAATGAAATAGTAAATAATGAAGAAAGCAAGATTCTATCATGGAATGACTGTAATCATCTGAGCAAGTTGTCTTCCAACAAACAGAGTTTTAAGACTGCTGACTAAGAAGGTAAGGTATTCCCACATGCTGTGAGACTCTGTCTTGGAAATTCAGAGAAGTGAGATGTTCTTATAAATAACCATCCCAGCAAGAGCTCCTAGTACCCCAATTTCCAAGAAGAATATGTAAGAAAGGCATTATTGGGAGACAGGCTTAGATGTGACTTTTGAGAGTTGCAATGCTCAGACATGTAAGATATTTATGCTCAGACACGTAAGGAAAATGCCATTTCCTCTGCCTGTTTGTTTTAGATGCCCTAAGTAATATGAAATCTCAGATTAGATGCTCCAATAGCTTCTTAAGGACTCATGTCCAGTGAAAGCTGTGAAACAGCTGCTGCTTTCCCTTCAGCATTTATATATGCAGGATTGGATAGCTGCATTCTAACTCAAGCATTATGGCACTGTTACCCAACTGGCTTCAGAACAGCCACACTGGTGTCGGCCTGAAGTAATACAGTTGTAGTTGCAGTTTGTACAGAATTTTTGGGATACCTCAGGATAAAAGGCACTGTACAAATGCAGGTCACCTTTATTAAATGCCTTGCAAATAGTTTATAATGCCTTTAAGTATCAGAACAGGCATACCACATCAATAATCCCTGCACATGTGTTTACTTTATTTTAGAGTTTACCACAGTTCACTATAAATGGCTTAGATATATTCAGTAATTCAGTTATAATGAAATGTGCAAGCCTTCAATAAACATATGTGTTACAACTGGCCTCTGATGTAAATGCTTTGCCAATTATATGTACATTAGTGATGACTGTAGCAGGCTTATAAATACTCTTTGTAATTCTTTGGCCTCTGTTCTCCCATTCCTTACATAAGTTTTACAGTGGTATGTAACTCTAGATTCACAGATTTTAAGGCCAGGAGGGACCCTTAGGTCATCTGGCCTATCGGTGTAACAGGCCAGAGAACCTCATCTGATTGTGTGAGCAATGTGTCCGAGAACCCTTTTGTTTGACTAAAGCATGTCTTCCACTCTGCATGTCTGCATGAAGACCTTGAGACATTAAAAATTAATTAGCAGCCTCAGAGGTTTATTCCAGTTGTTAACCATCCTCAGAGTGTGTATTGGCTTCTTTCCCTACTGTATCCTACACTACATTTTTGAAGAGAGCTGAAGGTCCAGTGAGGAGAGCATCACCTTAGTTTTGAGCCTCAGCTGAGATAATTTCAGACTCTAGCCTACATGAAGTTTTGGAGGAAAAATAAGCTTGAACTAATCCTTGCTAGCCCTTTTTTTCAACAGACCTCCAGATGTTCTTTCCATTTTTATTTCCATAATGGATAAATTCTTTTCAGAGAAACTGTGTGAGAACCATATGCCATTTCAAATTAATTTTCAGCCTTTGAGTACATTACTGAAAGAACTCCTCTCAGAATTTTAAGGCTTATACATCCAGAAAAGATGCCAGATGTTCAAGGGCTAGGCACCTCTTTAGGTATATAGTTGAAATCAATACAGATTTGAAGAATCTGAGTGTGCATAAAGGAGCTGAAGAGCTTGAAAAATCTTCTCACTTTGTGTGGATGTATCTTTTGGAAAATACAGCTCTATTCTTGTTTATGTGGTGCTTGGCAATTCACTGTACTCACTAGATGCTAGACTCACTAGAAAGTTGTAAATATTCCCCTTACCACCCACCACCATACAGGTTTCTCACAATCATGATATTCATTTCTTTGGACACCTCACCTGGTTGCTGGCACAAGTCTTTTTACTCTTCTGGAGTCTATTCACTACTGTCAGAAAGCCTATAGTTTTCTAACAGTATGGTTTTATTATCTGCCAAATTCACAGATGGTCTCATTATATAGGGTGGAGGAGGAAGAATATGGGGAGTCTGGATCAAACTAGATTCATTTTGCAGTCTGAGGAGAAGTGAAAATACAGCCTGTATGTGAGAGGCAGGCAGAGGAACAAGTGACAGGTAGAAAGCATTCAGTGGGTAGGTGGTTCCTTGGAGTTTTGTGTCAGAGCAAGGCACAGTATCAGGGAATTGCAATCTGATAATTTAAGCAGAAACTGGTAATGACTGAGAACCCATAATAAATATTACATTAATGAAAGCAAAAAGGCAAGAGAGGTCTCTATTCTCTTGACAGATACGGATATGCTGATCAGACCTATATCTACAGGAAAACATTGAAATCTCTTTAGAATAAAAATGCAAAATTGAGACAATGTGAATTTTTGATTGCCCTATAAGCACAAAATAAAAATGGACCTAAACTTTAGTGCTTTTATTATTACACTTAGGAATGTTTACTCACTGAAGGTAAAGTGCTCTGAGAAGGAAAACGTACTTCCTCACAGGGGTTGCTTCCCATATTTGGAGTATGACTGTTTAACTTGTAGCTGAGCAGAAATATTTTGATTCTGTGGGGCACCAGCAGCTCAGCAACAGTGCTGCCTTTCACATCCAGTTCTTAAGCGTAACAGATCATTTAGACCCTGGGTTGGCTAGGCTCACATAAACCAGGTTTACAAAGAGTTATAAAAGCTTGGCTTTCCTCCTTCCTTCTCCCCCACATTCCAGTTTTTCCCCTTATAATTTTACCACAAGGCAATGCAGTCAGGCTTTTCTTGGATCATATGAATGTAGATCAATAAATATCAGTTGCAGAATGGGAATCTACGCACAGGCGTGTGCTAGAAGGATGAAATAGTTATGTAAGTTTAAAGGAACTTCAAAGTTTGTTTTGTTTTATATTTTCAGGGCACAATGCCTATGTTATGTAGATACCAAGCTGAAGCTGGAGAGGAAGAGGAAAGTTTTTTCTGAAAAAGCATCAACGCTGGAATGTGCTGTGGAGACTCAGATTGTTTTTCAGCTCTAGAGGCATGTATGGTAAGCAAAATGATGTTATCTCTGTCTGGATAAGGGTACTACACATTATGGAATAACATGCATTTCAGCTGTGATCACATAATTATTGTCTATAGATAGATGCAAAGCATCTTATGGAAACAAGATGTTTGGTTCAACACAGAATGTCAAAATCATTAAGACAGTTTTTTTTCTGCCAGTGCTTAGCCTGTGAGTCAGCCTCCACCAGAGACCTTGTCCTCTCCTCCCCTGATATCTGTCTTGCAGGAGATAAATGACTTTGTTAGCTCTGAAGTGAGATTCAGAGTGATATTCAACCATTTGCAGAACAATACTGAAAGGTTGAGCGTTGTTTAGCAGAAGTCATATGGGACCAAATGGTCCCAGCATTTATGCCAGTCTTGAGTCATTTTCATCTACCTACCTTATCTCAAACACAGGAACTAGGTCAGTTTTAGATCAAGACTGTGCTCTGTGTAGTGAAGAGAGGAACTCGGCTAAAGTCATGATTCTGTCACTTAGCTGAGCATCACTGTATTCCAGGATAGAATTCCTAAAGAGCAACACTTTCTCAGCAGTGGATTTGGATCTTTGTATGGAAGTTCCTGTGAAAGACCAGCAGTTACTTGTCCTTTTGACTGTATAATGATGGAGGAATTGCCACAATAAGGCCAAAGACAGAGTGTACAGGGCATTGCTCCTTTGCAATTCACTTAACGCCTATGAAGATACAGTCTTTCTGATTATAACTAGGGCAAAAGGTTGGACTGGCATTGTATAGAAGTATGCTGAATAAGCAGTGATACTGGCAGCCTCTGAAGCTTGCTAAATAGAGAAAATCAAACATGTGATGGGATGAGCTATTGTAAAGGCAATTGTTTCCTGTATGAAAAAGTGTTAACTTCATAATGTTTTGCTTTGAAAGAAACAAGAGGCAAGATTTAGCAGATAGGATTCATGCCAATGAGATTTTACTTAGCAATCTCCTGCAGGCCTGTTGCATGAGTCTAAGCAATCACCTTCCTTCTTTGTGCTGCCATGTCTTAGTTTAGAAGCTGAGAACTACAAACTCCCAGGGTGTTATTTTAAATTTTTTAACGTTAGAAGCAATCATATTTATCTGGCCCAACTTCCTATATAAAGCAACCATAGAGTTCCAGCTACAAATTATCCCTCTCTTACAAAGTACTGTGCAATCCCTGGCCAGCTGCAGCTGTATTCATGATGAAGTGAGCGGGCTGCACACTGACACAGCTTCTTTCATTCACATGGCAAGGAGCAGCACACCCTGTATGCTTGGACAGAAAGGGATGAGTAGTTTCTTTTAGCTTCCCTAATATATCTCTCCCACAAAGTATGACACACAAAAGTAATTGTATAACTTTTCATACAGAAAGCAACATCTCTTTTATCAGGAATAAACTTTTCACGAAAAGGCTCTTTTCATTAATTAACAAGCTTCAGTCATATAAAAATGTCATCAAAAAGTATTTTCTCCCGTCTTTATTAACTTCACTGTGAGTAAAGGTACTTTTGCTTGAACTTAAGATAAATAATACATATATAGTCAGGTAAGATTTGTATTTATCTGCAGACGTTCATAGCTTTCTATGTGCACAATCATATATATCTGTATCAAGTCCCAGATCAAGCCAATCAGAGATGGTGTCTCTTGGTCTGTCTTACACACACATGCGTGCATTTTCAAAACCTGAAAATTTAGCACTGCACTGTAAACTCAGTAAGACAGACCTCATCCTAATCAGGCCAAATTAGCTCTTTAGAGCCCAGCCCTGATGATTTTCATGAGGCCTTCCACATACAGATACCAGAATGTATGTGTGTAGATTAACACTTAGAGTCAACTCTGTGAAACCAGAGTAGGTGCTTTCAATAAAGCTGCTGATTCTGGCACAGTAATAGTGACCCTTAGTATATTTATATCAGGTTTCCCACATTCTATATCACAGTACCTTGATGAAGCAGAATTGAGAAATCTTGCATTCAGCTCCATAGGCATATGGCAATCTGTTGGTAATAGACAATATCTAGATGTTGCTAACTCTCATGTGGGGGTACCTTGCTTTTTGATTAAGTCCAAACGATGCCTTTGATTCGAAAAGCTTCCAACTGAGCAAAATTTACAAAGCATTTTAAGCATTTTTGTTCTTTGGGTATGTGAAAACATGAGAGCTTGAATAAAGGATTTCAGAGGAAAGGGGTGCTTAAATTGATTTGAAAATCAGATTAGGATCCAACTCCTTTTTTCCTCTTTATGTTCTGCTTACGCAGCGGAGCAGGAACACAGAACTTATTACTGTTTTCAAATCATGTGGAGAGTACGTACCATGTACAGGCCCAGTGCACCTAATTTTTGTGGTCCGAACTGCAGAGAATGTAGCAACAGTGAGGAGACTCAGACCCAACACAGAGGAGTCTGAACAACAGAAATTTGCTGGAGACCAGCAAATGCATGTCCTAGCAGCTAGTAGGGTAGTTTGTCTTGAGTTTGGTCCAAACACAGGTTGGTAGGTTGCAGCTACACCCAGTTAGAAGCATCAAATTTGTTTATAAATCGAGGACCTCAAAGCATTTTCCAAATGTTAGTCAGTTAAGTGTTGTACCATGTGCCATACTGACCTGTAATGTATGTAAATATCAATAGATATATTTTACAAATGGGCAGATTTGAATTCCCTGAAACTACTTCAGAAACCTAGAATCAAGTACTATCAGAGCTGAGGAAAGACCTTAGGATTTGTGACAATATGCTGCAGGTATTGGCTGTTTTACATCTTTGCCAGAATCCAATAGCAGCAATATGAGAGTTGCTACATCAACCTCTGAGCCAGCCGCTGAGTAACTCCTTTGTTTTCTCCAGCTGCATCTGTGAAAAGCATATTCTTGTTCTTTCCATGAGATAAAAATAACAGAATGGGATTAGAGTATTCTATTCCTCATCTCCATCAGGCAATATAGTACTTCATAAAATACATGGAAAAAAATAAAAAGGACACCATGAACAAGAAAAGCATGCTCCAGTCTGACAGCATGAGTCCCAGAATACAAGGGAATTTGGGCAAAGCATGGTCTGTTACACTGCTACTGTACACAAGTTAGCAACTAGAAGAGCCACCATAGAGAGATTTGCAAGGAGCAGTTCTGACTCTGGGCAAGACAGATGTAGTTGCTCTGCCTTGTTCACATCTGCCTTGAGATACAGTGGGAAGGATAATCTGTGCAAATTCTGTACTGAGATGTACAAAATGCTCAGGAGCATCTACCAGCTGAGATCAAGTAAGTAACCAAGGCAAAGACAATTTGAGAGAGCACAGACAGGCGAAAGGTTGAAAACTCACATTTTTGCCCTTTGTATTCCGGCACTGTTGCTACTGACAGAAGAGTAGCTGCTGCAGCAAAAAGCTCAGATGGCAGCAGCACAGATTGAGTGTCCTCCATGTTTTCGGAAGACAATCTTTAGAAACATCATTACCCTATATCAGACTTCCCAGGCATTTTGTTGCAAGAAATGTCTAATTATACAAGCACACACCTACAATCCCTGAAGAAGACATTTTGCTAGATAAAGTCCTCATTAATTACAAATTGACCTAGTTCCATTGACCAATTTATAGCATGTAAGGCTATATTATTTAAATTAAGATCTTTAAATTAAGATAATTTAGATTAAGATAGAAATTAAGATTGATCCAAAGTAAAACTTGATCTACCTGATCAAAATATGCCATTTCCAACAGTCAAGTGAATCAGAAGTTTGGGAATTGCTGTGGACATCACTAAAAAAAATGCCTGGCTTGTGATAGAAGTCTATGGATTTAAAGTTGCTGGCTTATATTTAGTGAAATATGACAATTTGTCAAGTGCATTTAAGTCAGGAGACATAACCCAAACAGAGGCTTGGGTATAATTTACTCAGAATTTTCAATAAATATTCTTTCAGCAGTGTGCATTTCAGAGGTAAATATATGATCAGCACTTTCAGGAACAGGGATACAGCCACATTTTCATGTTTTAATTCACTGAGTAGCTCTTTCTGAATCAGTGCTTCTGCGTGTACTGCCATGAATTAAAACCAACAAATTTTAAGAATGTTGAGAATGAAAACTGGACATGGGTAAGCTGGGACCCAGAAACAGAGAAATGACTTAATTTGAAGGACGTGTCAGTTCACTGGCTGGCATCACAACAGTTCAGTGATGAAACTGTTGGAATACTGTGGCTTTCTCTTTTCATCTTTTAATACGTCTGTATTTCTATGCCAATGTCATGCTATATTACAGTAGCACTGTAGGAGTCACAGTTAAAACTGTGGCTAAAATATTTCTAAAATAAGAAGTATTTTTGAAAATCATAAGAGCAGTCAATGCTCTCCAAAGCTTGCTATCTATAACCCCAGTCATACAGCCTGTGGTGACCTCCAGTACTCCACTGATATCACTGGGAAAATTAAAAATGTGCTTGTTCTCATTGCAGTCCATCTTACCTAACCTCTTATGTAAGTAAAATAGAGGGGCCATGTATTTTGCTGAGTAGAGACAGCAGGCTGAATTGGGACCCCAGAGATGGTTACATGGATCACTTGTTCAGGATTGTACCAAGCCCTTTTCCTGCCCCATCATGATCAAGTAACTTTCTTGTGGCAACCACAGTAATTCCCTGCAGGGGGGAGGGATATTAAGAAAGTATGTTTTGAGTCTCTTAATGTAATTTAGCAGCAGGAAACTAGGAAGGAGTGCCAGAACCATGTGAATAGCCAGTTCTTTGTGCAGCACTTGCAAATCCTCCACCTCGGCCACAGCAGGGCAATTGCTGCTTCGTATGAATTTATTACCAAGAAGTGTTTGTCTACAAGTACGTTCCACACCTGATTTAAGGCTTTTCATTTATATGTGACTTATGTAATAGTAAATTTACAGTTTAAATGTGGTTAATGAAAATTAGTATTTTATTCACTGGAAACAATTTCATGCCAAAAATGTTTCTCCTCCCAAGGCCAAGTAAATCTGTTAAGTGACAGTGTTGTCAACACCTCTTAGCACTGAATGTAGTACATAGCACTTTTTTGCACCTGAATACTGTGGAAGAGTCCTTGTTATAGTTCTGTGGTAATCCAGCCATGAAAACATTTCACTGTAATAAATATTCACTTAGGCCAAGTCAGTAAGGATTAAAAATAACTGCTTAAGCATAGTGAAGAGATGGTATCTGTATTGAAGAACTTGTGTTAAGGGAATGATCTAGACTGGTGATATCCAAAGGCACAGAGAGCAAAAATGACCTGTATCAAGTCATGCCTCTATTCAGTGGCTGTTTCATTCCATAGTGAGACTAACTCAGCCATTTAATCATGTTGTTTCCTCTCTCTATCATACTGGTTACATGAATATATTAACAATATTTAGTTACAGAAAATTAATGAAGTAGTTTAGGCTGCAAACACCAAAAGATGCATGGTTAAGAAAAAACCCACCACCAAAACAACATCAAAACCCCCAGCCCTCACTTGTGTACTTAAAAAGCAGTTAAAAATATCAAGATAAATTTATCCATCTGTTGCCCCCAAATAAAAGACATCAGGGATGAATTTGGCCCCCTTCTATTAAATTTGTCCTCAATTTGCTATGCTCATTAATTTTCTCTTGTTTTACTTTCTGTTAACTGAGAAACAGCAGCCTCTTTGCAATAGGCATTAGAAGTAGGAAATCTCAGGGTATGTTTCTAATTGCCAGAGTTTCTTTCCCTCTTTTTGCTGTTCCTGTTCTTAAGGAAGCACAAGGGAGTTCATGAGATGCTGCTAGGGAAACAGAAGAGAGCACCAAGGTCAGGGTGAAAACCACACAAGAAGCAGGAAGAGATGCTTGCAGTTAGGTTCATGACCTTTGTATGTTTTTCTGATTGTCCAGGAGAGGGAGGAAGGGGGTTAGAGAAGGAAAGATAGGAAGTTAACATTAGAGCAGATGTATGCATAACCCGTGTTAGAAAACATCAGAGAGTTAGGAAGCTCATGCTGAAGCTGCTAAAAATTGTAGGGTTCTTACTGCTGAACATCTGGGAAAAACAGATGTCTGGTCCTTGTTCCCAAACTGCTAAGGTAGTTCAAACAGGTAGATGTCAAAGCCCAGGTTTCAGAAAGGGAGCTGAACAATAGAAAATTATTAAAATATGTTTGGTTATTAAAAAAAATTAAAGCAAAACAATACACTTCATAGTTGGAAAACCAATGTTCTTACCAAATATAGTAATTTAAAATGTTCATAAAATCTGGCATTAATGAGTCTTGAAATTCTCATTAAGATAGAATCATGGAATCATTTAGGTTGGAAAAGACCTTTAAGACAATTCTCTTTGTGTTCTGACTTGGGTGTAGTAATGTACGTGTTCTGCTCCACAAATACACAAATGGAAAACTGTGACCATGTCAGAGTGCCAATTAATTTCGTCTTTGCTTGCTGAGGTCTCAAACGTTTCAGTTTAGGCACATTCCTGAAGAACATAGAATCCTTCTTTCCAGTGCCTTGGGGAACAGTTTTAGTGCATCACCACAAACTGAGATGGTAAAAATCTGATACAAAAATCAAGCACAGCCTGTTTCATTACATATGGAACTGCATAGCATTTTTTAATATCCTTAAGGCAAGACTATAAAAGTGACTCTGAGGCAGTGGGTGATGGATCACTGCAACCAGAAGATGCCTGTAGAATGAATATAAAACCTCTGATGGTTTTCTGTGAGGTTGGAAAGGATGAGGAGTCTTTTTAGTGGTGCACCAGGTAATAAAAGTTGCTACACTAGGTGTGTAGGTGATCTTCTCGACCCCCATATTAACACTGCCCATTACATGGTCACCTAAATTATACTCTGAGCCACACTGCCTTTTATAGCAAAAAATACCAAGAGGCTACAAAGCAGACTTCAGCCAAGTATAAAACTAACACTGGGAACTGCAGAAACTTAATTTTTCGAACCACAATTAGCATAAGAGGAGTGTGTAAAATGATGAGTGGAAAGAATAGTTAAAATATTGGTGTTCTGCCTGTGAGTAGCTGTTCACCTACCAGCTTATTCTATATGCAGTTAAGATACTCCAGAACTTAGATGGCTTTTGAGACTATGTGTGATATTCTCTGGTGTTTTGCACAAACAAAAGTGTTTTAAGTCTGTTTCCAAGACTTTTAACTTTGTGATATCCAACATGACAACTCTTCTGTCTGTCAGGGGGCTCACAATAGTCATCTATTGATAGAAGAAACAACAGTTCCTGGAAATTCCACTTTATGTCTGAATGGGATGCTGTCAGCATCAGTGGGGAGTCAGACAATTAGACCAGGCTTCATTTGCCTTTCTTCTTTGTGACATTGAAGGGATATTAGTGAAAATCAATTATATACCAATATATTATTGTCTCTACTGGATGATGAGAAGCCGTGAGAATATCACCAAATGTGCCTTCAATTAAATGTTCTTTGTTCATGCAGCTGCCTTAGTGCTTCCATTTTCCATACACCTTTGAATATTTAAATTTTGTTCCCATGCAGATATAAATGAATCTGTGAAATACTGTAATGCATCCCAAAATGAGATATTATTTTTTTTCCACATTAAAGGCCTGGTTTTATGCTTCCTGTTCTAAACTGCTGCCTTCAACTTGCATTCAAAAATTCCATCAATGTAAATATAGATTCAGAGAAATTAGGTCTGTGAAAAAAAAATAGTAACTGTATTTTTTGGTTGAGAGTGTCTTAATTAATTTTTATTGATAAAAGACCAATGTCTCTAACAAAGATAAGTTACCTATGAGCACTTGCATAAAGCTATTTAATCTTGAACCAGACACAAGGATTGGGATAAACACCTGGTTGTTTCTTTTAACTGTAGCCTGAAAATCATTACATTCTTATCTCTTAGAGAAAACTGTTAAAAGTAAAGGGAACATATTCAGATACTTGGGAGTCATGTCTACAGTTGGAAAACTTTCAGACATTGCCATTTTAACTAATGGTGCCTGAGCCCAGCAAAGATAGCAATAAGAAGGGTTTCCGAAGGCTTCACCTACTCGTAAACATTGCCAGGAAGTGTTGTTCAGCACCAGAACTGTTCCCTGTGCTAGTGGAGTTTTAGAAAAGTTCTTGGCATAGTTTCACTTCCGTCACCCAGAGTTCTCCTACACAATTCATGAGTGGTTCAAGAGTTAGCAGTTTGCAATGAACAGTTCAGATGTGGCCACCCTGTTACAGAGTAAGTGAAAGTAGTAGCATGGAATAGGACTTTTGAGAGTAGTACCAAAGAACATGTTCAGGTGTGTGTTAGCCCTCTTAAACAAGCCACACACTGGCTTAATCTCAGTAGCAGCAAGTTTGCCTGAAGGGCAATTTAGGGAAACTTATTGTGCCTACAGCTCTAGAGACCAGGCTGGCAAAGCACCAAAGACCATGGTCTCAGTCACTGTGCGGTATCTACCAACCTCATTTTCACCTACTTGCTACCTGACCTTGCCTATAGCCTTCAGAGCCTCAAGATAGTCTTATTGTGATGAGCACACTGCTGAGATATTTTGGTTTCACTTTCCTGAAGATGAAAGTTCTTGTTTACCCACAGAGCACTCAGTTTAGAAAATTGTCGGCATTTCCTCTACAGAGCCTTGCCAGCATCACGTAGTCTTAAACTGGAGTGACTGCTTCTAGAGTAATAAAGCCTAATTTAGTTTCCATGACTAGTTCCCTGGCAGGCATCTTGATGGAGAACTATCAGTTATGCTACCTAAAATGAGGATGTTTTTTAGTCAGTTGGAAACTCAGCATCTGGTGCAGAAGTTAATACATATGATAAGGCCACTGAGGCCAGCCCCTGATCCTGGCTTGTGTCACCCTTAGTCTGAACTGAACTCTGTTCCACTGCTCCTCTCTTAAGTCACCGTGTTTCTCAGTGTTGGGATTTGGCACTAAATGAAAGTTCATCGCATCATTTCTGGCACTGTAACAAATGAGATCAGGTGGGAGAGAAGAGATAACATGTATCTCTCTTCTCCTGTACTCAGGATCACAAGGCAGGTACCTGGGAGATGGCAGAGTTACCCTCTGCCATCAGAAGCTTTGGACTACAGAGGTGCAAGAAATTAGAAGTCCTGACTTTCAAAACGTACAGTTAGAAATGTGTGGGCACAAAATTCAGTGAAGAAGAGAGAGGGTGATGGTGAGCTGTTAGTTGCTTAAAGCCGAGAAAATCCTTGCTGCTCTTTTTGGATTCTATGGGAAAGGCAGCACTGGAAGATAAGAAAAGTGCCAGCTGGGAAGGAAAAGGGACAAAAATTTCACTATGAAGGAGTCAGAGAGCACGGAAGCTTGCCAGAGAGGATAAAACAGGGAGATGACAGGGAATGGTGACTAATGGAATAACTAGGAATGGCAGTTGCGTGGATGACCCATACGGTAGAGACCAGTAATGACATGCCGTGCATTCTCAGGAGCAGCTGTCAGTAGCACCCAGTAGAAAATGAAGCTAAATGAACTGTTAGCTTCATGCTAGTGACAAGTGCTCAGACTTCAGACCGCCTGAAACTTCTCTGGCAAAGGGCACTGATTGGCTCCCAGGCTGCTGCTGTCAGTAAGGAGGCCAAGGGCTGAATGCTCCTTTCCCTCTTGGGGTGGTCTTGCTGGTCTGAGGGAGCTGCGTGTGTGGCAGAGACCCTCTCCCTGCCACGGCTTGTCTTGTACCTATTCTGCAGACAGAAGGCCTCTGTCTGCAGACTTGTTAAACTGGCATCTTCTATCAGCAGTAGAGTCATTAAAAGAAACATGTAGGAAGGGAGAGTTTATTTTGACGATGGTCTTTATTTTAATCATACAAAGAAAATGACAATTTTTATATAGAAGCCATTAGGGATGCAGGAGGCATCAGTTCCTAGCTCTGGGGTTCTTTCTTTTAAACAGACTGTGGCAATGCAAATACAGCCCGTCATGATATTTATATCTTTAATTCTTGCATTCACCACATTACTAACACACTGATGGGTCCCTTGTTCTTCATTTGTCTATTTCCTTAAACTTTCTGCCCCCTTTTTTATTATTATTATTTTTTCTGTCATGTGTGCAGTTCTTGAAGGTCAATCAGACGTCACGGATAGAGCCATTCTGTTCATGGGCTCGCAAGCAACTTGTTTATGAATGAAGAAGGCTTTGTGAACTTCCAGGGACATGCTGAGCTTTTTTATAAAACTACCAGTGGGACAAGGAGCTTGGGAAAGTAAGGCCTCTTATGGATACAGAAAACGGAGGCACTCTGCCAAAAAACCTGGGCTGACATTCCAGTTTGTCAGAATCTTGTCCAAGTAACAAGTTCATAGAAAACAGATCAGGTATCTGCATATCCAGGGTTCAAGCTTACCATATGTGAATGTAGGGCAGTATGTATGCTAGGACACTGCCACAGCAAATGCTTAAGACTTGGCCATAAAGATGTCGTAAAATGAACAGGTCAGAAATACCGTCACTCCATGGAACAGAAAACAGAAGGATAAACACACCTTAAGGGAAAAAAGGCGTAATTCTTGGGAGTATACTACTACTTCTTTTAAGTCAAAGCATGCAACTGATTCTTGGATATTTTGGGCATCAGTAGAACAATCAGAAACAATCAGTTTGAATATCATGGATTCTATTTGAGACTTGGCTTCTGTGACGTCTTACACGTATAGCACTCCTATTACGTTTAACTGGGAAAAGAGAAGAGGAACCAGCAGAATCTTTTACCTGGCCTAAGTTTGCTTTTCTTTAATTTAAAATTTAGGTCTCGACACAGTCGAAGCCAGCTGCATGTTGTTTACTGGAATTTTCATTGTTGTGCTCATTGTTCCAATTCCTTCAGGGAAATACTGATGTCCTTCCTGAAAGCAGCTCTAGGAGCGCATAGCAAAGTAAGATAGAGGTAAGCAAGCAGAGGTCTAGGCCAAGCCTCAGCATCCTTCCATGACAGTTGGCTCTGCAGCCCCTGGAGACTACAAGTAGGAGACTACAAGTAATCTCTTTCCAAAAATCTTTGGCAATTTTTTTAAACAATGGTAACAAGGCCGAAACCTGAACAAAACAAACCAGTAATGCCCAAAGCTCCAGCCACCAAACAGTCAGAGGAGTTTGAGGATGCTTGCTGACATGAAAGGAACAGGGATTTGTGGAAAATTTGGTTACAGGTACTCCTTTCTTGTTTAGCACTCCAAGAGTCAGATTTTCTCTGACTTGCCTTTCCCATATCATCATCATCATCATCATCATCATCACCATCACTTTTCTCCTTCAGGCTCCTCACTGCCTTGTCCACATGCCCTTGTCTCTTGGGATATTTCTAGTTCCATGCAAGATTTTCTCTTTTTGTTTGAGTCAGGCTATATTCATGTGTGGATGTAGCAGTTTAGGGACATGGTTTAGAGTTGCAGTTGGCAGATTTAGGTTTATGATTGGACATGTTTATCTTTAAGGTCTTTTTCAACCTAAATGATTCTATAGTTTTATAATTCTGTGATTCTATGTCCCATGACATCTGGGCACAGTTAAGCCCTGTAGATAAAAGGGCAATCTTTCCCTTAATCTCAGATTTCATGTTTTAGACAGTAGTAAACCAGAAATTTTGGCCAGCCCCTGAATGCCTCATTTGAAATATACTCACTGTAGCCCTACCTCGTTATTGTGTATAGACAAACATTCATTTTTGCCTCCAATGACTTTGGGTTTTGCCAGCTTTGAATTGGTTTTACAGAGAAAGATAAGAGCTCATCTCTGACATGAAAACTCAGTGTATTTCAAATCTATTTTCAGCAGAACCTTCTGAAAAAAGAGTTGTGGGAATATATTTAACATGGACAAAACAATATCTCTCACTAATTTCCTTGTTGGAAACTTCTAATCTTTTTCAGCACAATGTGCAAAATAAAATGATAATTATCTGGCAGACATTTAGCATGTGAAATTTCTTTTCTGCCTGCTAATTTTAGCAAAGTCCTGTAAGCATCCAAAAAAATGTTAGGTATTGATATGGCTAACGACTGTAAGATATTTGGTACTCATCACCTTGTACAGCTTAGAGTAGAAAAACTGCTTTAAAATATTATCTTTGTTTTGATATTTCAGAATATTTTAGATGTGTAAATTAAATCTCCCATGCTCCAGCTGTACTCAGTGCGTATGTAGTTTTTCCTCTCGGTATCTATCCTGTACTATATCCAAAATATGAGGTTCATTTCAAGATGAGCTGTTTCCTCAGCTGGGATTGCAGGCCTTGCTAAAGCTGGAGATAAAAAACTACCAATCAAAGTGAGAGGAAAGTTCAGAGGGACTGAAGCTGTACTTTTAGAAGATCAATATTTGTTTTCTTGAGAGGAGACAACCATACAACTGAGTAACTGGATCAGGAAGGAAGTTGTCTTCTGTATAAGTGTTAGGGTGGAAGAAAGAAGATCGACTATTATATATTTATTGTCTTGAATGGACACCCCAGAATTAACAAACTTAAAGTGTTCTTGGAGAGAAGATTAATACTGTGGAGGCCATTGAGTGCTACTTTCAAGAAGAAGGAAAGTTGGTTGGAAATCAGCTCAGGAGATCAAATCACCACATGAATTACTTCATGTGTTTTGACTGGCAGAGGAAGACTGAAGCCAAATTAGAGACCCTGCAAACTTACCTGGCAGGGCTGGGTGACAAAATCCTGATCTAGACAGTTACCGTACCAAGTGTAAACATTCATCCACTTTCCATAAATGAAGCCTTGCTGATACCCATTTAGCAACTCCAGTTGGCCTTAAGGTGAGGCCTTAATTGTGGAGTGCCAATTTTATATTTTGTGCCCCATCTGATATCAAAGTTTCTTCTTCTGCAAAGGTCTAGACTGATGACTCTGATGCTAAGAATTCCTTCTGCTCTGAAACTTCCCATAAAAGGATTTAATAAAGAAAGAGGATTTTTATTTATGCCAAAATCTATTTTGCTGTTTGGAAGCCATTAGAAAATGTTACGGTCATGAATTGATTCAATATTTTTTGACAAAATATTGGCGTGGTTGAGACCTTGCTGTTTTTCATAGGCAAAGTCAGCACCACAGTTTGTTTTCATTCTTTGCAAAGGCTTTGCAGCACATGTGATAAAACCCCTTTTTCCTCTGCTTATCTTCTATGAGGTTAAAGTTCAGATGGCAGAGTTTTCTTAGGCACATGCATAGATTCAGAAGGGGCAGGCTCTAAAAATCCTAATAATCACACAAGCCTCTCCTTCCTTCTGCTTCTGTCAGCTCCCACTCAGACCCTGGCTTTAAAACTCCTTGACTGGTGAGCTGCCCAGTGCACTGCAATTGTCTCCATGCCTTGTAAGGGGCAGAAGGATGTTCAGCCCATCTTGCAGTAGCCAGAGCAGGAAGTTCTCCTGCCAGCTATAATGCAACTAAAAGCCTTCAGTATTGTAGCTAGGAGAGCTAAGCCTTCCCTAGCTACAGACACCAGGTCCCTGGAAGTTTTAGGGCCACCCACCTAGAGCAGTTGATGACAGTAGCAGTAATAAGGCTGGAGCAGTTCCTGTTACTGTAGGGTGAGCATGGTAGGGAGGCAGTGAGCCTCTACAAAAGCCTGTATTGTACTAGCCACAGCAAACACCTCTGCCCCTGATTAAGATAGAGGTCACCAAGCACTCACTCAATACCCCTTTACTGTAGGTTGGAGAATAGCGGTCAGAGTCAAGCAAGACACTGAAGTGATGCCCATCTACAGAAAATCGTAGATGTTGTGCAGAATGTTATCTTGGTGCTGAGGGGAAGAAGTGCCCTGATGGGACTTTGCAGAAGGCAAAAAGGAAAGAACATGAAAGGTTTCATAAGCCAAATATTTCCCAGTTCCACCTCAGAAACAGGTATTCTTTAAGTCCACAAATAGCTTCCACACTTGAGAAATGTCAAGTTTCTGTCAGAATGGCCTCACTCAATTTATGTTCTCTAACTCACTAAACAGTCTCATCTTGGCACCCCAGTCTTGTTGGTTCCCTTCTTGTTCCTTGCATTGCTCAAAGTGCTTCTCCTCATCATCGCTATTTTCCTGCCTGATACTCCTAGAAGTCTGTCTGCCTATCTAGCTTTAGTTATTTGTTCAGAGCTCTTTCTTCTTACCATTTCCCAATCTTCCAGGCGTTTTTTCACTTTCTTCCGGTACTAGATTGGTAAGAAACTTGCAAAAAGCTTTTTTGGAAAGCATGTGCTAATTTTTCTGATTTTTTCTTGACCACAAAGATTCATGCTTTATTTGCAAGTACTGGTAATGTAAATATATTTTTGGAAATAATTATTCTTATAAGACAGGGGTTTTTTTATATATGGAGAGGCTGGACTATGTCTATAGTGTTGTGCTAGCTTTGGGCAAGACTTTGACCCGGTTGTCCAGCTCTGGTCGGAAGTGACCCACTGGCTGTAAATTAACTCAGGCCTTGGACACAGACTGACACATGATTAATTTTTGTTCGCGATTCATTTTTGTTCTGACAGACAATTCACACACACAACAAACCAGAAAAGGAACTTCAGCAAACAAAAGCTGAGCTACCAAAAACCAGCTAGGTGTAGCTGTAAGATCTCAGACTTGTAAACTTCAAGAGGCAATGACCAAGGAAAGGCCTGGAAAAAGTTTAGGGAAGAAGTCAGTGAAAATATATTGGACATTTCTTTGAAAGCAGGGATCAAGAGTCAACACAGTGAAAATTACATAGAAGATGATCGATCTGAAGAACTCATTGGCACAGATATTGTGGAGACTGAAAGTTTACTAGGTTTACAGAAACAGTGAGATGTATGTGAACATCCAGGGCAAATTATGAGGAATATGAAATTCTTGTTCTTCGTAGAATACGCCAACTGTAATAGCACGTTCTCTTCAATTTACAATTGCCTTTTGCTGTCAAAGCAAAGCTGGTTACTTTCTGCTCTGATCATTCCTTTCCTGCATTCTTTCTTCTTTGGCATACAGTACTTCAAGCATGACCAGAAGTACTGTGATTTCCATGGAGCCCCAGATGAGACTTTAAGACAACTGTGACCTCTTGAGTGATGAAGCTATGTAATCTTATCTGGAGAGTCCATGTCAATACCATAATTTATGTTGTATATAACATATTTTTTTCCCAGAATTGGGAAATGTTCCAGTATTTTTTTATACCAAACCAATTTTCCACAGAGCTCCACCATACAAGTACTTGATATTTTTATGTAGTCTCAATTGAAAGGACAGTAAATTTTGCTCTTCAAAAAAAAGTATATATATATGGTAAAATTCCAGAATAGCAATTTTATTCCAATAGGAGCATTTATTGAATGGATCATGCTATCTTGCATTTTTGAGCCCTCTACTTTTACATGATTTACATGAATTAAATCTTTTCTTTGATCGTCTAATCAAATGTAGAAACTGACAAAAAGATCAGTCTTGAGGAATTTGGAGGCCTGTGGGGTAACAGAACGAAAGCCAGGACTTACTTCTCAAAGTTTTTACCTGTGTAAGTCTTGATGTCTTCCAACATGGCATACTTATTCTGCTCCTTGGATGCAACAGTAACACAGACTGCCCCTTCCTCTTGTAAAATGGTGTGATCAAGCAGCTGCTTCTGCAGGAGCACTGTGACTTAGCAATGTCCTGTTGAGCTACAAATAATATGCTGAAAAAAAAATTCACAAAAGCCATTTGGAAATGAAACAGATTAGTTTCCCCCCTGACTCTTCAATGAAAGCACACTCAATTTATTTGAATGGAATATAAAGGACTCTTGCTTTTTTATTCCATATTTCCATCTCTGTATGAGTCAGAGGCCACATTATCCCAGGTGTCCAATGGCTTTTCCATACGAGCACCATGTTACTGAGGCATAGGTGGTCTAGAAGCACAGATAGTGCTGCTAGCTTGGCTACAGAAACAGTGAATTATAGCACTCTGTCATACTGATGGCACAATTTATACACTGTATTAAAGTTTGCAGGAGACAATACCAATCATGTCTTACTGGAGATCTGAATCAGAACAGAGGGTTTGCATACAATTCCTGAGAAATTGTCAAAAGCAGAGATATTATTTCTATAGCAGTATTATTCTTTAGGGTTAGTGGGATTTTACACATGTAGGATAAGACATGATGGTGTCGTGGTTTTGATCCTGGCTAAGTGCCAGGCTAAGTGCCGCTCACTCGTTCCCTCCCCTGCCACAGCTGAGCAGATGAGGGAAGGAGAGGGGAAAAAAACCAAGGGAATTAACTCAGAGGTCTATGAGTTGAGATAAGGAACCGGGAGAAAACACTCCAAGGACAAACTAGGCTCAGCTTAAAAAATTGAAAAGTGAAATTTATTACTACTTGAGTTAGAAGGAGGATATGAGAAATAAACTAAACCTTTAAAAGACACCCTTCTTTTCACTCCCCACCCCTCCCTCCCTCCCACCAACAGTGCAAGGGGGGCAGGGTGTGGGGGTTCAGGTCAGTCCGTTTCCAAGATCTTCTTCCCCTGCTTAGGGAGAGGAGTTTTTTTCCTCTGCTTTTGCGGTGGGGTCCCTCCCACGAAAGACAGTTCTCTGTGAACCTCTNCACCCACGGACTGCGGGTGGCTCTGCATCCCTCATGGACCCCATGGACTGCAGGGGGGACACCCCGCCTCACCATGGGCTCACCACGGCTTGCAGAGGAATCTCAGCTCCAGAGCCTGGGGCACCTCCTCTCCCTCCTTCTCCACTGACCTTGGTGCCTCCATGTTGTTTTCCCTCACATGTTCTCACATCCTCCTCCTTCTCCAACTAAAAGCAGCTGCCTGCACGTTTTGTTTTGATTTTTCCTTAAATATGTCATCACAGAGGTGTAACTAGCCTTTCTAATTGGCCCAAACATGGCCAGTGACATATCCATCATCTTCAGAGCCATCAGAGATTGGCTCTGCTGGAAATGGTGAAGAACTCCAGAAACTTCTCACAGGAGCCATCTTTATGGCCCCCTCCCCTCTACTAAAACCACAACAGATGGGTAAAACAATCCAAAAGTCTTGGAAGTAAGCATTTTCTAGATCTGAAGAATAGATTAGATTAGCAGTTTCTATTAAACACTTCTTAGGCAGTCATGACTGTTATTGAGTTGTCATTAAGTTAATGGGAGCTTTGCTTAGTTTGAAAGATCTTATCTTGAACTCAGAGTTTGACCTATGAAAAACTCTGGGCATGGTCCTACTCTTTGGATGTCCATTAAATAAAATAATTTTCATCTATAACATGTTGGGACTATTCAGCCTCAGAGCTCTGTTGTTACATTTTGCTTGAGTTTTTGTTCTTAAGTTCTTAAATCCTTAACTCAAGAATTGCTGCAGTCATTTGGATAGGGTATGATGAAAACTGTCAGGATTCAGAAGGCTATTGACAGAAGCAGATGAAGGAAACATCAAGAAACCATTCTTAATTTTCCAACACTCAAAATCAGAGTTGGATGAAAAGTTCCCTTCTTATTGCCCATAAGTAGTTTCTGTAATTGGCAAAATTGCCTGTTATTGTTTGAGTGTGTTTGGATCTCCAGTGGTAGGTTTTATGTGTTTGAGAATTGAGTGGAAAGAAAAGCAGTGGTTCCTCAAGTCACTGTTCCATTCACACAGACTGAGCTGGAGGTATGAGATTAACAGGGTCTGACATGAATGGAGCTCCTTCTCTCCCAGGCCTATTGGAAAACAAAATACATACCGGCATACATTTGAGGAACTGTGAGTTGACTTTGGAGAGCACTGGTATTTTTACACGATAACAGTCTATTGGATTCCCTCATAAGTCTTTCAGTTCTTCATTACATAAGGACTTTTCCTGAACTGCAGGGCAGAGAGCAGCATGTATGTAATCGCTGTTTCACACTAATGCATCACATGTGCTTTGGATTTCAAATATCAATATTTGTAGGAACGTACAGTAGGGCTCTTTCTATGAGCAGGGACTGGATTCTCACACTTACCACCCTTCACAGACTCTTCATAATTCACTGAGCATGGGCTTTGCTTTTTCTTTATTTAAATTTTGTACTTAAAAGTGCCCCTTTATATTTAAGTAGCATAGAACCCTTCAGTAATAATCCTTAGGATAACAACATGACATTTACAAGAAGAGGCCTTCTTATAGCTGGACATTGCTGTAAATATTTATTTCTCTCCTAAGATAATTGTTTTAATTGATCTTACTGGCCAGGTTTTCATCAGATGGGAATCTGCACCAACTTCAATAGTAACATTGATCTACAGCAGCCAACGGGTTAGTCTGATCTGATTCTCGTTATACCTGTAGACAGAGAAATGTGTAGCACTATTTTTAGAAATGTCACGTTATTATCTGGTTGATTTGTTTGGAATAGTTCTTGTTGACTGATTCTGTAATATGACAGAGGAAAATAATAACTAACCACTGTCTCATAGATAATAGGAGATCAAGACACAGAAAGAATTCTCAGGTCTTGATTGAGTCTACAATTTAATGTTAGGTGTCAAGGCTCCTGGTACCTGGTGGGCCAGCGTAGGTGTCTCAGAATGGGAATCAAAGCAACCAGGGCTGGGAGCAGGAAGCCACACAGAGTAACCAATTGGAAGTGTTAAGCACAGAGCTCTCTCTGAAACAGAGGTTTGTATTCTAGACAGCACCCAGGTTCTTTTGTCCATCCATCCATCCATCCATCCATCCATCCATCCATCCATCCATCCATCCATCCATCCATCCATCCATCCATGCCATGAATCAGCTCCTGAATAGAGGCACCTACAAGTCTTTTGCAGAGAACTGAGCAGGGCTCATTGTCCTGCAAGCAAAGCAGGACACAACACTTACATGAGAACAGAGTAGCTGGTAATTTCCCCCAGAAAGGAGGAAAGCTGAATTCGGTGCCTCCCCACACCCTGCAGAAGCCTAACGCAGTTCAGCACTTCAGTTAATAATGAGGCTACGTACTACTGTACTACTACTGTGACTAGGACTCACTTTTGACCCCTGGAGAAACTTTCCAATTGCATTCAGACTTCACCAAACATCTAAATGTGATCAATTAAGCTATAAAAGGACTACATTCTTCTTTTAGTAACACCATGGCAAAACTAATCATATTAGTACAATTGCACAACAGATGTTGGCCTTGTATGTCTCAATTATTTCACCTGCTTGGGTTACAGGCTCCAGAGATCTCAACAGAAGAAAATATTCTGTTTCTAAATATGCTGCTTGCATTTATCCACAATTATTCTGTAAAGAAATAATAAAAACCTAGAAAGTAGAATTCTGAGAGAGAATTGCACTGGTTTTCTTTTGCTTGCTCACAATGAAATGCTTCTGAGTGCTCATAACAGCAGACGGCTTCTGTTAGCTGCCTTTCGCCTGCTGAGTTAAACAGAAAGAAAAATGTTAATGGTCAGAGCTTGTCAGCAGTACATTGCCATTCACGTTTAGTCACACTTCACTATTGTTTTGTGTTGTTGTTAGGTTACAGATATTTTTAGGGTCAAAAGGGGAGTGGATTCATCGCATTGGAAACTTTGTTAAAGTTTCAACTCATGTAAGTCCTGCAATACCCACAAAAATCAGTTCACTGACTTCTCAAAAGTTGAATCAACAGGAAATTTGAGAAATGCTTATAACTTCTGAATAATCTGCAAGTAATGCTTTCTACCCCTTGGATAAATCTATGCTTCCACTGTAGCATAAGAATATGTTTTTACTTTGCCAACATTTTCATCAAGAGATCTCAAATTTCCATAGCTCAAATGCTGATTAATGTGAAGGAAAGGATTACAAATGGACAGATGCAAATGACCAGACAAAGCTCAGTCACGGGGTTAAATATATCTGAGTTTCATTCCGTTCCTTCAGCGACAATGGATGATTTTCTTGGTTTTCCTGTGCCTGGATGTAAAATGAAGTGAATACAGCTTTCTTCCATGCATCTTGTATATTTGCACTGCAGGAACTTGGATGCAGAAACAACCACTTGCTATGTCTTCAGAAGATAAGTTGGTAGAACTGGGTGCATTTTCTGATTTTTTATTTGTTAAGTGGAGGACATAGTGATGAATCAGAACTTACTTAATACCATTCTGTAAATCTAACTCACAATCTTACCCTCTTTATGTGATGGCAAAATTTCTTTTGTTCTATAAATCCAGTTTTTACTGTCATCTCTACTAAAGGACTTCCCTTCTTGCTCTGTTGAGTTTCAAATGTGGCATGGGTGGGCTGAAGGCAGTTGATAATTGTACCAAATTTCAAGTTCTTTGAACAAGCTGTTTCAAAGTTGCAATATTAGTGAGGGAGAAAAGAGGATATTTTGTGAAATTTCTTCAGTGTTTTTTTTTCCTCACACTTTGCCCTGGCCTACCAATGAAACAGACTGAGCTAAGATGTTAGAATTCCGTGTAAAATCTGGTAAGCTCTACTACATAGCCTCTAACAAGCTATTGAACCAAATAGAGTCCTCAGGCTGTTGGAAGGCTGTTGGACGGCACGTTTGGAAAGTGATTGAGCTGTGAATTTTGGAATAGCATGCCAGTTTCCAGCATATTCCTGGGGGAAGCAACCTATTCTGATGTTCCTTTCAGTTCATTAAGCAGCTGGTTCAGCCATAGAGGTTACAGGGAGCACAGTCGGGGGTGTAGCAGAGAGCATACAGAGACAGGGATGGTGAGGATGACCTCTCTAAGGCACACAGAAGTTCATTAAGCAGAAGGGATCTTTACTTGAATTTACTTTCCATTCCTTACTGGGAAAATATATACAATGTTGTCAAATCCCCAAATAGAAATCAAACTGCACAAAATCGTGATATTAGCTTATCATGACAACCAAAAGAACTACAGTGCTTTAGAGCACAGTTTTGGCACTTATTTTCATTGCATCTTGGTCTTCTGAAAAGAATGGGTTTTCCTCCTGCAAGAGTCACAAAAACTACTCAGATTTGTAAATCCTGTGTTAGATGTACTTCTGCTGTTCTTGTTTCATGGCCAGTGGTATGAAATGCAGCAATCCATAGCATTCACCTGAACTTGCAGTCTGCTTTTGAAGGCACCTTATGTTATTATCACTGCCACTTTGAAACAAAAAAGGCTTTTTAGAGGTTAAATTGCACCTGATGGTAGGCAGGTATATAACAGAGGAAGCCGTTACCCAGATTTCTCTTGCGTAACTGGGAGAGGTGAGGTGTGCGTGGTATAAGAGCCAGAGCCTAGCTCCAGTGTGGTTCTGTGTCTTTTATAAGGTAAGAAAGAGAGATGAGGACTGAATTTTAGATCCAAACATTTCTGTGCCTGAAGGTGGTATGAATGCAAATCCTGAAAAGATGCTGTTGGCATAAGCCTTTGCTCCACAGTGGCTGGTATTAAGGGAATGGTAAAATGTAGCTTTCCCTCTCTCAGAGTAACCGGTGCCTTAAATCACAATTTTACTGTATATCTGAATAAAAAGCATTGCAATATATGGGAAATAACTTTAGTGTCAGCAACAGTTGTTTGCTATTGAATAGTTCTTTCAACTTCACAAAGACATTAAGTTGCAGGGGGTGAGATAGTCTAATTAATTGTCTGGTTTTGAAATTTACCCATCAAATGTGGAATCAATGAGCTGGTACTTCATTTAGCTGCATTAATCTTAACTATAAGCTTAACAAAAGCCCATTTAATAAAGAATGTGTGAGAACAGAAGCAGGGTGCCTCCATCTTCAGACAACTATGCACAAAGCCTCTGCACAGCACTTGGTGTAGAGAGCTGCTTGGCACTGCTGCAGGTTTATCCTGGCCATCACTCTCCCTGGCCTCTATTCTCCACCTCCTGCCCATAAGCCATTTCATAAGCCTCATGAAAAGGGCTTAAGTCTTCCTGTCAGCCTAGGGGTGAGTGAGCCCTTATGGGAATGATCAGATTCCTCTCCACTCTTTCTGGGTGAGATGTGGGCCCAGTGGTTTAGTGCAGGGTGACCTAGACAGAAACAGTGCATTTGATTTCTAGAAAGAAACATAGAAAGGATGTTTTTCTTAAGAAAACCTCTGACTGGAAAGAGTTGTTTTAAACTTTCTGTTTGAATCCCTGCTTGCTGCCCAAATATAGTCACAGGAATGGCAAGTAGGATAAGGGAGGTTTATTGCTTCTGTTCTTCTGTATTACTACCTAATGAAACCTTTACCAAAACACATGGGACTGATCAGCAAATAAGAATTCCAGTTTTTAAAATAGATATTTCAGATTCTGGTTTTGCTATGCAAATGAAACATTCCAAAATAGTCTATCAAAGAATATTTCCAAGGACTTGTGACACCCAAGAGCAGAAACTTCATTGTCATTTTCCTTTATACAACAACTATCCCATTACAGACTGTTGTCTGTGCTAAAGGCTGCTTTTGCAGTTTGATCAGAAATTCCATCCTGGACCTGAACTTCCTGCTTGAAGTTTCACCTCAGCCACTGCACTATGTGAGGATGAATCAGTAACACCCAACACAACATTTTTAGCTGGAAAAGAAAGTAAATGTATTGAGGAGCTCAAAGTGTGATTAGTTCTTGTGCTGATTTGTTCAATACTATTGGGTCTCTTTTTCCCCTCCTTTACAGTTTGAAAAGAATGATTGGAAGTCTTAAACACCTGCCTTAGATCCAAAGGCTTAAGAAGCTCAAAATATTAATCTAATAGAAGTTAAAATGCCCACAAGAGAGAGATTTCTGTTTAATCTGTTGATAAAAAAGATTTTAACAGTTTCAAGAACAGAATATAATTCCCTAATGCAATAATTTGCCAAAAGTGTGCTGGATTCTCTGTCACTGCAAGTATTTGAAAAGAAACCCATCATAACTTAAAGGTAACACTCCAGATTAACTATGTACTGTAATGTTTTTGCAGGAATACCTGTGCTGTCTTGTATAAATGATCACGGTGGCCCCATATGATTTTAAAGTTTTCCTGTTTTTGAACCTAAATACGCTTCACATAATGCAAGATTATATATCCCACAGGACTCTCTCTCCATATTTACCACATATCCTGGAACTTCCCTTAGAATTGCTGTTCATGAGATTGATTATTTGAGATTATTCCTGCCTGACATTTTTTCCCTGCCAGTTATACATACACTGGGTGTGTGTCATGTGAGAGTGCATAATGCACCTTGCTACAGGTCTGGGTGCAAGGGATCCCAGATCTGCTGCTGGTTTGGGTGTCATTGGCTTTGAATCACTCAAGGAACAGAAAGCTTAAAGACAGAATTTCTGCCACTTTTAATATAAAACGTCACTTGATAAATACAGAGCCCCAGGCAGAATTTGCATTTAATGGCTCCAAAATTCAGGTGTGCTATCAAGAGGGTTTGGTGTTCATTTCCTTAGGGGTCTTACCTCTCTTTTTTTGTTATATTTTTATGTGCTCTCTGGACTCTCTGATGTCTGAGTGAGGTGGGTTTGCTGAGCACCTGGAAACTGGTTTATGATTTCTGATGCCTTGTAATCTTGTTAATTGACAGTCCACGGCCTTCAGCTCTTCTGGTACCATGTAGTCTTGCCAAGCCATATTAGCTCAGCCTCACATCTCCTGGCCCGTGCCTCCCCTGGGGCACAGAGCGACCTGTTCAGCTCCCAGCACTGCCAGATGAAGGTAAACATTTTGGGATAAGCAAATCTAATACTCTTTATTTGTACACCTAGGAAAAAATCAAAGTCAGCCATTCATCTCTCCTGTTTGATAAACACAGAAGCTGACCAGGCTGCACTGCGTGTGGTTCCCCTGGGGATTGTTTTCATAAGGCTTCATGTGAGGATTTTTGTTGCTGTTTTTGAAAACATTTTGAGGTTGGATTGCAAATGTGATGTCCTCATTTACAGCCTTTCCTGAACCATAAATCAAGGCATATGCAATTAAATGAAACAGATAGTCAAAACCTTGACTAAGCTGTTTATTGAGCCTGGAAGGGAAAGAGATGCTGTGGTTTTACAAAAATCAAATATAAAGATCCACTCATAAAATGTAGTTGTCAGGGTTCAGGTACGGTGGCAGTGATGCATGCTAGCAGCTAACATTGTATACTGTGTACTGAAGAAACTCTTTTGCTAAGGCAAAAAACTGGACTGGAGGACACTTTGCAGTAAGAAATGAGAGCTGTTCTACTCAACTTGCTTAGGCCTGTGAATTATTTGTTTGGGGTTTTTTCCATGACACAAAACCAAAATTTGTTTTGCCTCCCCCCACATCCAGCCTTTTTTTCTAATATTAATTATAAAAGGTAGATATTTTTTAGAATCAAATGATCATCCTCTTAGCTTCTTTAAACTTGACTTTTATGAAATAAAATTACCTTTCAAGAAGAATGCTGTTTCTAGTTGAAAAAAGTTTGCATAGGAGTAGAAGAAAAATGTCAATCTTCTTGTACAAATTTTCGGAATAGATGTTTGTGAAATGTTTTCACCATCAATTTATATACATATATAGATATATGTATAAATATTTGTTATATTTATTATACAACTATTGATGCAAGTAAACAGGGCTTCTCGAGCTCATTCTTCGTTGATATACCTTTTAACTTTAACCAATCCAGCTTCATCTATCCAAATTGTGGTCTTTGCAGGTCCTTACAGTCCTATTTTGCAAATGTACCGTGAGCAAATTTCTTAAAATTATGGCAGTGCATCCCAGGATAGGTATCTTTTCCTTTCCTTGTTCTTCTTCTATTCTTGAACCATGCACATCTCATTATTGTTTGTTGGAATCTTCATGTAAGCATTAGCATTAAGTCCCTACCCTTTTCTTCACCACTGCCTTCTTTTTGCTGCTTCTCACCTGGCAAATGAAAAAGGACAATTGATAGCAGCTGATGAATTCTGGATTACCCCTGCTGTGGACATTTCCCCATGTCTTGGCCATCTGTGCTTGTCAGTTGCAAACATTTGAAAAGTCAAGGTAAGCCTGGTGTCAGGTGCTGTGCTCTCTTCTCCATCTCAGGAAATCCACACTTTCAGAGCTGCTGGTGCCACTGAGCCCCTCTCCTCTAAAGCTGCTCAAGCCTCACTGCAGCTATGGATCTTCCGATCTCTTTAAGATTGTGGAGAAGTTTTAAACAGCTGCAACTTTTACCAAGGTGACCCATCAAAAATCCTATATGGGTTCAAGGTTGTTTAATAAGTTAGTTGGTTCAGTTGCAAGAATTTCCAAATGCAGGATAGAATCTGAAGTGGTACCACCTCTTAAGGTCAGGGAGCTGAGCTCTCAAGACTAGCTTTTCCAGAAATCACTGCAGAGATGTAATTGATGCTGGGGGTGGAAAGATGGGAAGTGCACAACCAATGATTCATCCTTCAAAGAGATGGCAGCAATGAAAGCAAACCCTAACTCAGTGTCTCTGGGAGTGCCAGGAATCAACAGTTGCTACTATCAGTGAACTCAAGGTATGTTTGGAGAGGCTGTATTTTATCATCAGTTCCTTCCACAACAGTGATGTGTAGCTGGAGGATGATTAATGGAAGTTGTCATGATAAAGATTGTATGGGAGGGTGTGGGACAGCTGGGGACTTAGCATGAAAGTGGCAAGTGAGTTGGAATGACAAACTATTAATGAAATTTTCCACTGGTATTCATGCTATTTCAATCTGATTTTTAAATTTGCAATGGATTATAAAATATATATTTAAAAAGAGACAGTACTTAAACCCTCTTCTTAAAGATCAATAGGATTTTATAAACTTTATTTGATTACTAATGAAAGTTACCAGTTCTCTCTCTTGAGAATTTCAGCCTGAAAGCATGTAAGAATCATAAAGTTAAAATTTCACACACAAAATATGTCTAGCTGGTAGCAACCAGAATTATGCATGCGTTAAAACTTGGAGCAGAGATGTTGTCTAAGTACTGATTAAAGATGAGATACTGTCAGAATTTTTTTCTTCTAAAACTGAGTGCAGAAAAAGGTTCCCTCTAAGATGGAAATTTTGCAGTGATTCTGTTCTACTTAACTGTTGGTCTGTGATTAACTAGGATCTAGTAGGCTACATGCTGCCTGACAGAATACACTATTTGTCTGTGCATACAAACTGAATTCTAGGCCAGATAATAACTGATGTTTAAAATACAGATGTTACTGGGTTTGATTAAAGGGTTTTATTAGGTTTAATTTGTTAGGGATTCAGGCTGAGATAATGAGATACTTAGATTAACAGAACCCGTGGGTCTTTATGGGAAAAATACAAATAGATTACTTCTTAGAAATGAAGGAAGTTAATTTTCATTCCCCCAATGATGCAATTTTATACAAGAAGTAAATAGCATATACACCTTTTTTTTCACATACAAGTGGCAAAGGCTAATATAAAATGTGAGTGCTACACAGAAGACTGGCTTGAGGCTTTTTCTTCCAATTCCAGAAAAGTATATTGAAATACATTTTGTGTTCACCTTTCTAAAGAGAAAAGTATGCTTGCGAATTAGGAGTACTACTTGCTCAAAGGCTTAAGGCTTTGCTAGGACAAAATATCATTTCAAGCTGTGCAGGGAAAGTTGAAACACCAGGAAGCCCCCAAGCCCTGTGCTTCATGAGGTACCAGATATCAGACCATGCACCCCTCAGATCTCTGTGGGTGCCTGGCCAGGAGTGAGTTGTTTCACTTCACACATTCGCAGTGTGTGTGGCACCACAAAGTGCCAGAGGCTTTAATGCAGTGGCTGTGATGACAGGTAGGCAAAAAGGCAACATTCACTGAGGCCATGCCTCAGGGGGAGCTGAAAATCCAGCTAAAACTCAAATACTTAGAACTATGCATATGTTGATATGTTTTGCTGAACAAAGATTGATTTAAGTAATACATATTAATGTTCTGTGAAACTTGAGCCTCTGTTCTAGACTGAAAGTGATCAAAATAGCAATAATTTTTAAAATATACCAAGAAGATGGCTTCAAAGAGTTGTGAATGAAACTGGCTAGATTTTTTTACCTATGAACAGCATCTTAACAATGAAAGTAACTGCTAAGAAACTGTGTGCAGCTTGCCCAGCTTTTGTTTTTTAGCTGACAGGAGAGGAGGTGTCAGGCTGCCCACAGCCATAAGTGCATCATTATACTTCACCAGGTGTTTATGTGTAGTGTCCCTGAAGCAGGTTCTTGGACTCCATGGGAATCATCCCAGATCTACACTGAGATAGCAATGAAGCTGTACAGCCCAGTAATTAGTCATTTCAGCTTGGGTCTGTCCTTTTTGTTTCATAATTCTGCCCTAAAAGAACTAAGCCAAAATGCTCTTAGAAAAATATGTGATCAACCAAATTGATTTTTTGTTAACTTTTGTGTATGTAGAGGTATCTGTAATTTACCATTTCGTAGGTGGCAAGCAGCAGGAAGCACATGGAATTCTGGTACCATGTTCACATCAAGAAAGGGAAATGCTATAGATGCAGGAAGGAGGTCAGGAAGGGTGGGGGCAGAAGCAAACCACATTCTGAACATCCACTGCCCAGAGGCCATCCAGTAAAGTGGTCCAAATAATATTTGTTTGTTTGAAATATCTTAATTTGGCTGGAAGTATGGAACGCTTAAGGTAATTTTGAAAATTAATACTTTCAAAAGTGAAAAATCAGATTTTTCTTTTCAGTTAAATCCAAACTATTTGAAATGGTTTTTTCCCTTCCATATGTATTTCAGATTAAACATATTTCTGAATTTAATTTAAATTGCCAATTTTGTTCTTATGAACAGAAGTCTCTTCAGGTACCTATTCTTAGTAGTTATAGGATACCTGACCTAAAATTTTCATGCGATTCCAGTTCATCACAGATCAGAGCATAACATCTTTGGACTCTCCTGACCTCTTAAAGAAAACCATTAGATGAACTCTAGATTTGTGGCTTAGCTCTATTTTTCCTTGCAGAGCCTAAACATTTTCACTGATAGCTATTATCCTTAGCTAGCAGTAAGTAACTTACTTACTGACCCCTTTAAGATCAATGGCAGGGCCTTTAAGTGGGCCCATGTTGTACCAATCTATAGCAAGAAGCCCCAGTGCAATGTGTTTTCATCTCCTTTTCCTTTACTCTGAAAGAGGTAACTTGCTGTGCGTTGTTGATTCAGCTGGAGCTCCTGGGTGGCCCATGTGCAGTTGGTCACAGGTAGATGTGTTGCAGCAGTGCAGACAAAATCCTGGATTATTGTGGTATGACTAGTTCCAGGAAAAAAGGTATATCCTACCAGCCAGCACACGATATATAGAAAGTATTCTTGGCCATTGGTACTACTTTGATGCCCAGAAATGGGAGAGGACACAAAGAGAATGCAAAATGTCAATATTTCAACAAAGAGGAATGTCTCTCCAGCTATTTTCCAAGTCTTTTTCTGTTTTAATTCTATCCTGGCTGATCCCTCTGCACTTTATCCTAGAATTGGTTTTTATCAATTGATGACATGACAATTTAATACCATCAAATGTGCTACATATGATCATAGTATCAGGATAGAACTATTATTGTTCTTAATACACTGCTTCCAACAAAATCTTCTGACCTTAGACTTCATGAATTCACTATGTCCAAATGGTGAATAAAATCACCACCTGTCAAGGCACATTATGCTTTTCTTGTACCTAATCTACTCTATCTTATGAAGGAATCCCCCATCACTATTGGACTTTATCTTTTCAGCACAGTACTATGTCAAAGGACTTGCTAAATTGAGGTCCTCAGACTCTTTCAAAATGTGGCTCAGCTGGCTGTGTCAAGACTGATATGCAACACTATAAATTGCAAACTTTCTACCTGACAAGATTTCTGAAAGCAAATCCCAGGGTCTACCAAAACCCTTGTGGGTCAGTAACACCCTGTCATTCAGTTATCAGTGGAAGCTTCAATTCGCATGATATTATTTTCCTTTCAGCATGTCTAAAATGAACAGATACCACTTCTATAGACACTCAGGTCAGGCATTCCCAAATGTATAGAGTGATACATTTATGTGGATCTCTGAGTTCACACAGTATTCTGTATTATCATCATATTATTTAGTCTGAGTGCCATCCTTCAGGGTTTAGCTTCTAGCATTTTCCTATCAGGAAAGGCGAGGGATTCCTCATTCATACAGCAGATCATTTTAGGAAGTCCAGGATGCAGGTGGGCTGTGGCATCGCCACTGCAAGCTCACTGTCTGATAGTGAAGAGAAGTTTTAAAACATTCTTTAAAAGGAGTGGCAAGATAGTTTGTTTTGCAGTTCCACAAGAGACTTTTCCACTTTGTTTATTTCTCCAGATGAAGAATAAGGAATCCAAATAAAACTACTGCATCAGAAAAACAGAAGAGAAAGGACCCCACAGAGAATTTTGACACTAGAAGCAATTCCTTTCTATACCTTGTTTTTGTGGATCGAATGCAATGCACCAAAAAGGAGATCCCTGCAAGATCTTTGTGTGTCACCCTCTTTCTGGTTTCCTACATTGCCAGGGATAGTAGTAGATCACAGCTGTAAGGGCAAAGCAAAGTTCACTTGGCCAAACAGGTGGCCTATAAGTTGAAGAATGATGAGCTGGGGAGTTGTGCTGCAATAGCAATGGTGATCTCTGAGCTGCCTCTGTGCAGTAGCTGGTTACATAAACTCCTCTCCTATATAACTATGCAACGTTTGTGTTTGCAACATATTTATATTATTTTGCATCTCTCCACAAAGCACAAGTCTTTGCTTACAGAACAACATCCCATGGTCAGGAAAATGCCTGCAGAACCTGGTCTCATTGTGTGGCAGTCTCATTGTGAAGATGTTTCATCCTTTCAAGGTGAGGAGCACCTCTAGGTTGATATTTGAAAGCTACTATCTAGCATATCAGGCACTTGGATGTTATGGGATTCACTTGTAGGGTAGAGCACTTAGACAAAAGCCCCACTTTTTCTTACTCCATTATCTCATTGTATGTATTTGTACTGCTGCAAGAGTAGGGAGTTAATGTTCAACAGAAATCAATGCTTAATTACAGCCTGTGGATACTACTAGTCCGAATAGTCTAGAACAACAGAATAATGCAGCTGTCAAAGGAAATAATTGATGTACCTCATTCTGAAAATGCTCTCAGTACCTACCAAGACAGGAATCCCAACCTGCTCTCCCTGCCTTAGCCGGTGAAACAGCTCCCTCTACTGCAGCCACATCCGAAGTCTTGTCTGTAACAACATGTGGTTCTTTGCCAACCGCACATTTATAAGCTATTTTCAAAGAACCAAATAGGTGTTTTCAAGTCCCCCTGAGATGTTGAACAGTACAACTGAGCAGATTTTGTTTTCCACTTGCACCATATACCAGTTTTTGACAGGGATCATTCTCTTATACGAGAAAATCTCCTAACCTAAATGCTTTGATGACAATAGTTGCCAAGAAGCAGACAAGTATTTTCATCTACACACTGGAGATATATCTAAACTTTGTTTTTAAATGTGGGTGAAAGTATCTGAGATAAGGGATTTGAAATCTGAAACCTGTTCAAAATAGGAAGGAAAGAATTATGAATGAAATTTGGCTCACATTCCAGAGAACAGAAATTCAGTTTCTGACCATTGGCTGTTTGCTTCATGTCTCTGGGATGCATTCAGTATTCCCTTGGAAAACCGGGATAGTTTGAAAATAATTTCTGATGACTGTAGAAGGCTCAGAAGCATTAGTGAATGAAAAACATCAGGCCCACAACAACTTAAACTTGTGCCTCAGTGGTAAAATGTTGATGACAATTACTGGTTAGTCCATTAAAAAACTCAAACCTTATTGTTGCTTTAATACAACTGGATTTTCAAGATGCACACAAGAATTTACACTTTACCTAATGAGCATGCTAATTCTCTGCAATATAAAAATAGACATTAGTTTTCAAACTGTCTTTAACCTATAATATGAATCTCCTTGGTCGAATTGTTTTTCATCTTCCTGATCTTATCTGAAATACTTGGTTGAAATTACGCAGGCAATGGGATCTGGAACACAGAGACACATATAACCCCGTGGTGG
Source organism: Pomatostomus ruficeps (assembly GCA_013400735.1). Lineage (NCBI taxonomy): Eukaryota > Metazoa > Chordata > Aves > Passeriformes > Timaliidae > Pomatostomus > Pomatostomus ruficeps. The sequence goes on along the minus strand of VYZT01060690.1, from coordinate 2,698 downwards.
CAGATAAATGCTTTGAAATGTTTTGAGACATTTCTACAAAATAACATAGTCTGTGCTTTTTGCAGAACAAACTCAAAAAGATGATTTTTAAAGATTTTTCCAAAATACTGTTATGGAGTAGACCTTGCCTTAAGCTTCCTATCTGGGTCTCAGGCAAGCAGAGAAGGCCAATCATTCTCTTCCTGCTCCCCTACCACAGCTGGGACCAGTTCTAATGCCAGACTGGCAATAGGCTCAGACTTGTGCAGACTGGCAGCTGACCCAGGGGAACCTTTGTCTGCAGATGTGCTGGAAGGTGTTGAGAGAGCAGAGCCTTTGAAGAGAAGGGATGAAAAGCATTAGATGAAATTCTGATACTTCAATTGTTTGTGGGGTGGGAGAGGTTCATGACAGAGACTGATAAAAGAGAAATAAACAAAAACCATGTGGCTGCCTTGCTATGTCCCTTTCCATCAGCAGAGGTTGTGTGGGGATGCAGAACTAAGCATGATGCCAGCTCCTTGTCAGTTCTGGAAAGAGCTGGAAACAGATGTGTGTCTATGAGTTAGGACACCTTGTGTTTCTTCGCTTTTTAGTCTGTCTAGGTGAAAAGTGTCTCATTCTGGGCCTCATTTACAAATAACTCCAAATCAGTTTTGCAGGAAATGGCCCCTCAAGTGTGGAGTGTAGGGGCATAAAGAGTGTAAGGAGGGAACCTATACAGGTTCCTCTTCCATCCTGGCAACCAGTTGTTAGATAACTCTTTCCATACACAAATTCTGAGGAAGAAATTGGTAGCAGCAGCAGCTCCCCATCACTCAAGCAGGGTCACTGGGCGAGGCAGAACAGACCCAGAATGAGGAGAAAAATAGAGATTTCACCAAGGATTCTTAGAGCAAGGTAGGTACAGTGTTATGTGAGTGTGTGAGGGGAAAAACAGAACAGGTGGTTGCAACCCCAGGAACTGGAAAGACCAGATGTGACTGTCAATGCTCAGCAGGAATGGGAAGACAAAAAAAAAGACTGTTGCTAAAAAAGTTTAGGATATAAAACAGACAATGAGAGGAGAAAGTCTTTAAATGGGAGGAAGGAAACATGGACAAGAAATAAAAGATTCTGCTTGGGAAGAGAGTGAATAGGGAGTCTGAGAGGTTGAGAGAGACTAAAAAGGGGATTCCTTGCAGAAAGAGCTGTGTGAATAGGCAATGCAATCCATGGATTTTTTTTCTCCAGAGCAACTGAATTTCCATACCAGTTTCAACTAGCTGACTAAATGCAAATTATGTGCAGCTAGCACACAAGAGCCCCTCTAGGACCTGCCTTATCAATCAAGGAGCCTCAGATTGGCCTGTTAGCTTAAGCTGATAACTCCACAATATTGCTGCACAGACACTAGTCCAGTGTGGGGCAGCTGTGAATAAAAGTCTGAGTTAAGTGTACAGTGAAGGTTTAATATGTGCATTTAAAGACCATTTATTGCAAAGTGACAATGCTCTCAACTGGAGCTATGGGCTTCTAATGTAATACAGATACTATTTAAATGAGAAAAAAAAAATGTTAGATTGATATCAGAGAGGGAGGAGGAATGAAATGGGTTTTTTTGTGGTCCTTCCAGTAAATAAATGAGTTATAAGCCTTGCATTTCTTGTGCTACTGGTTTTGACACAAAGAGTGGCCAGTGAAGTCTTATTTTCTGCTTCAATGCAAGGAACAGATTTGCTGTTGGACTTACAGAAGGTCATAGAGTGATGTTAGTGATTGATAGTAGCAGGACAGTGGTCTCCTGAGAGCAGCCATGAAATCTGAATTTGCTAACTGGAAATAATGATATTGTGGTGGAAGGCTCTCATCTGTTGCCAAAGACTCTTAGTGGAAGCTTGTTCCAAACCATGTTTAGCACAGTTGTCTCTTTTCCTTTTGCTCACCATGTTCCTTTCCTGGCACATTAAGATGAGAAGAGTCATGCAATTTGCCACTCTTCTTGTCCAAACAACAAAAATTTTGGAAATTCTGACTTTGTCCAGAAGAAGCTTTGGAAGAAACAAATTAGCTCTGTTCACCTCAGTAGTGATTAAATGTCATTAAAACTTTTATTTATGTGAAATGGAACTTACTGACAGATGCATATTTAAACCTCTCCAACCTCTGCTGGAGTACATGAGAGTTGGACTGGAGCTCCTTGTTCCTGCAGAGGCTGGGAGGTTGTGGAGACATTGTGATAGACCATGGGGACAGAACACAATTAGGGATTTGGAGGGCAGTGTAGCACAGGCTTCTCTTCTATGCAGCTTTTACAAGATGTTTTACCACTTTATGAGATTCACTTAAGCAGAATCAAACTCATGGTGCAAAACCTTCCAATG
>VYZT01060607.1:0-15241 GCA_013400735.1 Pomatostomus ruficeps | reverse complement strand
GAAAAAGCAATAATCTAATTAAATCAACTGAAATAAATTCTGTCACTAGCACAGACAATTAAAATTAAAACTGAAATAATGATATATTTAACTGAAAAGATACCATACAGTCTTGAGAACTACTCTGATTCATTTTGAGGGAATTTGTGGGTAAAAAAAATATTGCTGTCATAGCTTTGTCTGCAGAATTACTTTTCCCACTAATTTAAGAATAAAATTATTTAGGTTACACTGTCTCTGAAATAAAATCAGTGAAAACTGAGAACTGTTCCCCTGGGCAGCTATAAATCAGACTGCTACAAAGCTTTGAATTGCCAAAGGTAGCATATAGCAGCTTCTTCACCCAGCCAAGAAATTCAACATAAACCCATCTGAACTAAGTTAGTATTTGGCAAAGATTCACAGGTGTCTTCTCTGGAAAAGATGCTTCAGGGTGGACACTTCATTAAAATGCTATTTTTCTTGCCCAGTGTAACAGTAATTCTAATTCATCAGAGGCAGAACCCATTTTCCATGGCTGTGGAACACATTTATTTTATTTTTGAAGTTAATCCAACTCCGCACTGAGGCTGCATTGGGAAAAATCCCTTCCCTTTAGGAGCAGAAACCTTACTAGACAGCATAAGGGAATACAGCTTTAACACAGGATACACAAAACAAGTATTTTTGGTTTCTCATTTATTCAGCAGGATATCACTGCTATTGTGCATCAGTAGCTTCTGTTCAAGGAGACCTTTAGCGAAAGATCCAACAATGCAGAGAATGAATTGCTTAAAAGACCTCCTTGTATCATCAGGATAAAGCAGCAGCACCTGCTGCAGCAGAAGGGACCACACCACTGGTTATTTCTACGGGATTTGTTCTGAGGGTAAAAATCTCTGAAGTGAAGAGAAGCAGTGAAAAACCTGTGCAATGCCACTTACATTTACTTGAAACGTAATTTCACCCCCAGTGACTCCATTGCCTCAAAAAAGTGTAGCAATGCATGGCACTCACCTCGTCTCATTAAATGCACTTTCAAAGACCAAAGTGTGTCATGCTATGCTTGACTGTATCTTTTAAGACCCAAAAGAAACTTAGACAGTTTGTCAGAGTACAAAACACTTGGGTACTCCTCTTCATGTCATGATGACGGGTTTTCTTTAAGCTTTGCTTTAGCAGATATCTAATTTAATGCAATAAAAGGAAAAGATAAATCAGAAAACAGTTATTCAACTGAAGAACTTAAATGACCATTGTAGCTAAACTTAGAGCTACTCACTGATCTTAGAAAACTACTTTAGATAATTTGCATTTAAATTATTCAATGGGTTAAAAATATTTCAAGCAAAACCTTGAAAATATTTTCCTGCCTTGTGAAAGCAATGAATGGTGAATGGTGTGTTTATATATTGTCTTCTGTGTACATTTAGCCTAATGGTTATGTCAAAGCATGTTTGGTTTAAAATAAGACTCTGTAAGGATTTTTTTATACACTAGCATCTAAGTAAACCATAGTTATGGAATAGCATGAAAATCTTAATGGAGGTCAGAATTTGAAGAACTGATAAAAAAATTGATCACAAAGAAAAACATTAAAACAAGGTGATTCATCTATTTTTGTATGCATTATCTTGAGGAGTACCATCTATTATTCACATGCTGAAACTATTTCTCTCCAACCTTTACTTCAGAGTTGTTAAAAACAGGAAAGTAATTTCTGTGAAAAACAGTTGCAAAATTATATTTCAATCAAATTTACTGCACACTATTGAAATAGTTCATATAGCTAGTCTTTTATCAGTCTGGTTTCTACTAAGACAACAAAAGAGGATGATGGCCAATGTAAGACTTTAGTCACCTACTTGTTCTTTAGAAAGCCTGGCTCTTTCTAGGGACTGCAGCAGCTGCACAGCCTGGATGGTGCTGTTGTCTTCTGCCTTTCATGAACGGGTCAGGTTAGAAGGGACCCCTGTGGGTCATCTGGTCCAACCTCTGTGCTCGAGCAGGGTCATCCCAGAGCACAAGGCACAGGATCACATCCAGCTGGTCCTTGAATATCTCCTGTGAGGGACACTCCACAGCCTCTCTGTGCAATCTGTTCCAGGGTAGTCACTCACTCTCTATGGGAAGAACATATTTGTCTTCCCTCCATGACATGGATGCCTGAACGTGGCTGTCACCTGTTATACCCTGATGTTGAATATTTACTGCTTTTGGCTTGCACACAAGATGACTTCTTGTTGCTAACAGCTTTAGCCTCTCTGAATCCTGTATTTGGATTAAATTCACTATTCCACCAAGCAAAACAAAACTATGCTTAAGCTTTGAATCACTGCAAGTGCTGTCTCAATTTCATATAAATAACGCAACTGTACCTGGAAGCTGTCCATGTAATTTCAAGCTTTAAAGCTTAAGAAATGTACCATACCAATCTGTCACAGTTTTATTTAAAGTCATGAAATACATTGCTGAAGTTTTGCTTTTGCTGTCTTGGCAAATCCTTTAAAATACACTTCACTTCAATCAAGCATTTCAAATGACATCATAGAAACTTCCTGCATAAACAAATTTTGCCCAGTGCCAATCAATGACAAAATAAAACCACTTCAATACTGTTTGAAAAAGACATGCAGTCCGATAAGTATTGATGCGGATTTGGTATCTCATATATTCAGCTGAAATGTGAGGTATGCAGATAAACGTAGTCTTAAAACATCTACCTAGTTTTGCACATGTAAAGTCTCATGTCAGCATATTCTATGGAAACAAGCTTTCTCACTCTTAAAAAACAGCCAGTAAGAGAGTGGTATGACATCCTTAGTCACTAGAAATTTTAGAGATTTTAATTTTTCTGAAACCTGCAGGAAAAAACAACATATTCCCATAAGTAGTAAGTACTGAGGAATCAGACTTGACTGGAGAGAAGGTATGATTTTTATTATTTATAAGAGCAGGCATCTCAGACTAGACCTGCTCAGACATCCTGAAATATGTAGTTTCTTTTGGCCTGATTAAAAGCCTTAAAGACTTTAGAATTATGCAAACGGGGAGACGAGGAAATTCAGCTACCTCTAATTTTGAAGACTACCATTAGGAGATGAGCATACTCAGATGCCAGATATTTTGGTGAATTAGTATGTCAGAGAGTATGATGTAGTTTAGGGGGGAAAATGAACAAAACCCTAAACAAACAAAAACCCAAAAACAAACAAACAAAAATAAAACAACAAAAACACTAAGAAAGGAAGGTAAAGAAAATTACAGCTCCCTCTATCAAAAATTAATTTATGTGAGAGGATGAAAGCAAAGGTTTATGTCTTTAGGACTTCTGTCTGACTTCTTTGGAGTTAATTCCTGACTGGCACTATTCAGGGAAGACTCCTATAAACTGGGGGAGTGCTGGACCCTTCCAGATCTGGATTATCCATTATGTACAACTATTACTTTGTTTCACACCAGTTCAGGTGTGTTGTCCACGTTCTCCTGGTGGTCTGGCAGAGGAATTTGGCCAGAGTTGCCTGTAGGTTATAGAGGTACTCCAAATACCTAAAGGTAGGATGGAATGCTTGCAATGCATTGACATTCTAGATTTATAAGTCAGAAAGCTTTCCAGTTTTTTGTTTCCATCTCAGCTGGTGCATAAGCCATTCAGGTGACACATTTCAAAAAGCATTAGTTGCAAACTAAAACCTCAGCTAAGTGAGAGATATATTGCTAGAACAATAACCTAGTGATCTCTTCAACATCATTAATAATGCAGCAGAAAAAACAGAAAGGTCAGCTGCATTCAAATTATTTACTGAAATAAGTAAACAAAAGTCTGAATTATTAATTATGAAAGGTGTATATTAAAAAAATACTTTCATTAAACTACTTGTCACACCTTTTCTTTCTTGTAACCATTAAAATATTATTTTTAAACTAAGGCAGTTTCCATTTACTAATTTAGATTTTTTTTTCCAAGACAAAATTGCTTGGTTTAGAATTATATTTCTATTTTACTTACTCAGAATCTCATAAATCTATATAAGCTTATATTTAAGATACGGTCTTTTATTTTAGAGAAGAAAATACAAGTTATTTTTCTATACCTATACATTAACAAAATTAACAGTCAGCTTTATAGCAACAATTCTTGCTGTACTGAAGCTTTCTAGCAGTAGACTGAAAACATGAATTCAAACCCTGTCCATTTTAATCCTCTCCAGGTAATTCTCTGGAGTGTTTCAAAAAACTTATTCCTTTAACATATCCCTTTGTCACAGAAACTTTCATCAAAAAGTTCTTTTTCATGTGTGTCTACTTTGGCATTTCTAAAAATCAAAACATTCACTTTAAACAATTTAAAAGACAATGTTAATGTTCATGCGAGGAAGGAAACATGCATTTTCAGAATGTCTGAGTGATATTAAATGTTCAGCCTGAGTTTCACTTACTTGGCAGTGATGGGACAATCTGTAGAATCAACCTACCATAAAAATAAAGGTTTCTATTTGCTTCCTGCTCAGCTGTACTGGAAGTTATATAAACATGACAGTTTTTCTATTAAAATTCCTTGAACTGAGAAATAGATTGCTTGCATCCACAGTGGGGGGGAAAAAAAGACAACCAGAAAAAAGACATGTCCCAGAAATTCTAACATAAAATAGGATTAACACTTCTTTTTGAGCTGATGTGTAATGGCCAAGGAGTGTAGGCAATTGTTCATACTCTCTGTTGGTGACAAAGACATGGGAAACCAACTTTTGAATTCTGGTATTTTGGGGCAATATGTGTAACTGTACTTTAGTTGTGATTACTTTAAGCTGTTTTATCAATCTATTCCATCAAAGAGGATATAATACACTAATTTCAATTTAAACATTTGTGTAGTTGCCAGCAGACAGCTGCAGCATGGTGAGTTTGAGTCCAGCTTTTCCACTGAGATGCTAAAGTTTTACTCAAGTACTTCTGAAAAAAATACACACAGTTTAAACTTCAAGCATGTGTACAATCTGATTAGATTTAAGAAAATTGCTCACTCAAGTTTTTAGAGTGAGCTGTGAAATCTTTCCGGGATTGAGCTGACATACAGATTTTCAATAACTGTTCTTGCAGTAGTAAGTAGCACCCCTACTACAAGTAAGGTAGATGGGAATTTTACAGAAGCATAACGCACAGAAAATGAGATTGTTCTCTTTCAATACCTAATTTGGATTGTGTAATCTACCAATTTTGTCTAAGGGAAAAGGACTTTATTCCTAATCTATGGGATACACTTACAAAACCAGACTCTTACAGAGAAACAAACTGAAATTCAAAACTTATCCTCAGTCTGCATCAGTGGTTTGCCAAGATGGCTGTGTGGTGTAAATGCACAGTTTACCAGCATCCCCTGAAGTTGAAATTGTTACACCCTTTGGGCCAAAACAGGTTATTCCATTTGAGAAAATCATTTAAACTATACTATCAAAGGAGCACTGCATCTCCACAGAGAAAGGCTGCCAATATACTCTACAAGTATAAGCATACCAGAAAAGCCTTTTAAAGTGTGGACAAGCCTGTCATTAAATCTAAATTGTACCTTGACTAAATCCCTCCATTGTGAAATCTTGTTACCCTCCTTTACAAAATTCCCTTGCTCTGCTCCACGATGTGATTCTCCATCAATCTAAGGAGCTCATGAAGTTGACTTAGTTGATTTAATTCTAAATTGAAAACTTCTCTGATTATTACTAACCAACTTCCTTAATTCCCAAACCATGGCAAGGAAATACTGTTTGAGAATGTAGCTTCTTAGGGTTCTCTCTGTGCCCTTCCTCCTGATCCAGACACTGGAAAGCTTAAGCCATGTATTTTCAGAGTCTTTCAAAGAACCAGTTATGCCATATTTCTTTGATTTTGTTCTGACTTCTTTCTGAAAACAACATTGATTTTTTCAACCTGCATGGTTGCATGACCTCAGGTAATGGGACATTTCAATATCCCATTCAATATAGGTACATATTTTAATATTCAGGTGAAATGTGAAGATGCATTCCCTGGGTCACCATTTCTTTTTCAATTTCTCAAACAATCAGTTGAAAGTGTCCCCCTATTTTGTCACGATTCAACAGAAATCAGTGTCCAAGCTCCCACTGATCTTTCAGTGAGAACGGACCAATGGGTTGTTTACATTTCATTTGTAAGATTGGAATGGTGGAGGTAAAATCTACACTGGCTAAGTGTGGATGTAGCACCATTTATTGTAGTGATACAAATGCATACTGGAACAACGTCAAGACATTCCATAAGCAGCAATGAAATAAGGATATTATATCCAATATATAACATCTCCATTGGCTATCATATCCAATGAGGGTATTATTACTAATGTAAACAAATTAGGTACAACTGGACACAACAGGACCTCTGCAACAGGACCAAATAATCAGGTATGTTTCTTGTGTTTACCCACTAGACCTGTGTCTAGGTATGATATGCCAAGATAAAAAGAAAATACTGTGCCATCCTTGATCACTAGCATAAGATACAGCATGTAAGGTTATTACTTTATGAACTAGCATGAGTTTATAAGTATGCATACGAGAAGAAGCAATCCACAAGGCTTTAATGGGTTTGGGTTTTTTCTCTCCAAGATAGGCCCCAGTGGTACGATAGAACAGCAATCACAGCAGGTGATCATAACCAAGTCTATCTTATCAGGTTTTGCTGCTATTTAATGCTGATTTTCCATTCTTCGAAAAGATTGCCTGAAACATTTCCATCCACCTCTCCCACAGTACAGCAGCAATCCATAATATATTCCACCATTTCCAAACTTAAAGCAACTAAAAGGACTATTTCTGATGATATATTTTAATTAATGCCTTTCATACCGATTTATTGTAAACCTTTTTGTCTTTTCCTTGTTATCTGACATGTAGAAAATATCCTGTCTGACTCATATTGCAACAAAAAGAAATTTAACCAGCAGCTACCTCCCTGTTATCATGTCCCCACACCACTAGCAAGATCACGTCACACTTAATTAAAATGTTATGGCTACTCTTGCTCCCAGGGATCTGCAAAATGTATCCCCTGGTTGCAAGGTCACGATGTTTGCAGCTCTTCTCATGATTATCTGACAGGAAAATGTCATTCTTAGCTTGTGCTGTCAACCATCTTTACAGCACCTAACCATTCTACAATAAGTTTTGACGACTGCTAAAGAGTATATCAGCAATAGGCAAACTCTGCTATAAATGTCCTGTTTTCAAGCCAGGTTCCTAGGAATAAAGCCATGGAAAAAATGACAACATACATTACGCAGTATAATTAGAACTGATTTTTGATCGCTTGACTCTAAACAACAGGCATTTGACTCTGCAGTCTCTGAACCACCTGGCATCTGAGCCTGCAGAACCTCTTTTGCACATGGTGAACCATAGAACGCTATTGTTTGTCATGGTAACTGTTCACTAATAGAATGTAAAATTATCAGAACAACTTCATCTCTGACACAGAAGCCCTGAGACACTTATGAGTAAAGCTTATTAACAGTAAGAAATGTACTCAAAAACATTGAGTCATCAGAAACCTTTCAGAGAAAGAACACACATCCAAGAAAGACTCCACACAAGACAAAATGTATTAAATTGTTTCTATTTCTGTCCTGAATCACTTAGGCACAGGCACTGGAGTTCATAGGTAAGAGATGCCGTTGTCTTAAACAAAACAAGAAATAGACTCTTGTTTTTGGGTGTACCTAGGTATGTCTAATAGAAAGCCAGCTAAGCATCATTAGCACTATTCTGTCTGTCTTAGCACATTAATTAAGCCTCTTAATTATAGCCAAGCCCTATCCTTGACCTATTAAGGCTACCTTACGGCTGACTTTACTGCTGGGAACTTAGTCTAAGACTGCTGCCAGGGTTTTGTTTCAATTACCCTTTATGCAGAGTTCTGATTTGCTTTTCCTTTAGAAAGAATGTCACTTTCTTCTGTGTGTCTCCTAGTGCTACACAGACAAGTGTTCTGTCTGTCTCTCCTCATTGCATTTCCACCTTGAGTGGCCTCGATTTTGTAAGGCATCTTCTTCTTACCAATGAAACTATTTTATAGACAACATGTAAGGAAAAGGACCATCTATCAAACTAGGCATCTCCATCTCATCAAAGCCATGTATGTCTTTGATTTGACCTCTTGTGCGTTATGTTTCTCTTTTATCTTACTTCTTTATCTGAAATCTCCTCTGTCCTTTTTTAATCTTGCTACCTCATCTTTCCCTGAGTATATTCCACTATCTTAATAGTCCTCCTTGAACCTAATGCTCTATAACTTTTAGATTTTTTGCTTACCAGTTTTATGTAGTATCGGGAATATATTTTACTTTACAGCTATTTATTTGTGAGACAACTTGTAAGCTGCATAGTGCTCATCCATATATGGAAAATACTTTTGAAGTAGTATATTTTAAATATTATACTTGGACATACTTGGCCTAAGTATTAAAATGGTTCCATTTAAATTCACTGGCTGAGCATTTCAGAAATCAGTGCATGATATTAACTGAATTCTTGTCAAATGTCTGCAAGAGACTCTCCAATTATTGTGAGTCTTCAGAGCAGTACTTCAAAATATGCCTCCCCACAATATCCATGTAAAAGGCAAAAAAATGCAAATCACTTAGAAAAACTTACTAATGACTTGAAACATTTGGTTTTGCTACAAATTCTGAGTAATAATTAAAATTGATTGTTTTTTCTCTCTCTCTCTAATCACTCAATCTATTATTTACAGTGAGGATTTAGTACAGCTGGTCGAGAAAATGAGAAACAGCAAAAGGATTTAGGTGGACAGTTAAAAATAAATGAGACAGAAATGTTTTAATACAAGTTGTCAATTCAATTTGTTGTCTAAAACCTCAATCAAAATATTTCAGTGATCTTGAAAAGGCATTGTGATGCTTCATATAGGTTTCTATGCCTCTGACTGCCTCTTCCAGATGCATATACCCTTGTCTTTAGAAGAAATGACACTATTATCAGTATGAAATTTATACAGCTGAGGCTAATCATGAAAGAGAAATTCTGACTAGAAAACTCATTTTGCTAAAGAAATAAAAACCACTTGGAATTACAGCCCCTACTAGGAAAATAATTGCATTTCTGCACAGTTCTTCTTCACAGCTGAGAATTGAAAATTTTCACAGAAAACAAACAATACTCATAAATATTTTGGTAGATATGTTACAGGTAGCCCTAAACATAAAGGTATGATTTACTTCATTCACTAATTTAGTTTCTGAGTATAGAGCTGTTCTCTAACACCATTGATATGTTTTGGCTTGCAATATGTCCTCCCAAACAGAAATACACAAGTTCTCCTATCCCCTAGAACTAAAAAGAAAAAACCAAAACCAACAAACAACAAACCAAACACTGCGGAAATGCCACTGAGATAAAATTCCAAAAAGAATGAATCAAATCTTTACAGAATTTAGACTCTCTTATGTAAAATGAAGCATACAATAAAATGCAAAACTTAGTGGAAATTACTTATTCATATTCTCCCTTTATCACATTCCCAATATAATATGCCTAATACCAGTAGCATGAGTCTGCAAACTGCTCAAGCCCTGTCTTATGCACTTCAAATTAATTGCAGCACATATAACATGACTCTGCTACAGAATGGTTCTAAGGTTACCACCACTGTTCTTGCACAAGTTTTTCTTGTAAAGAATTGCTTGTCCTTCTTTCTACAGAGTTTGAAAATGAAGCTCATTCAGTCTGTGAATACATCTCTGTACATGTTGGTGTTAGGTACCGATTATTCGTACAGTTTCCTTTTTAATCATAAGAGCTTTTATTCCCCCATGATGTATCATGCTAATCTATTCCCAAATTACCAAAACATTCAAAGAGCAACAGTTCAACCCTAATGCAGGAAGCAGGTTTTCTAGCTTATTAAATTATACTGATAAATCAATTTTGGTACATGCTCTGTATCATGCAACCTGCCTCCCTGCCTCAGCCCCAGATTACGTGTTATAATAACACCTGCGGCAGTCAGGCTTGACGTGACATTTTTTTGGATGACATGGTATCCTGTTCAGACTGCCTCAGCACCAGAGCCTGTGTCCTGTGCAAAAGCTCTTTTCTGAATTTATTTAATACAGGTTTTACACTCACTGAAAATTACGTACTTGTATACTGGAAGAATTGTGTTCAAGGAAAGGCAAAACATTTCCCCTTCCAAACCACCAGCGTGTTTTTAATATAAGTCATACCAGAATTTAGTAATTTACATGTTTAATTTCCATAATACAAATATGGAAATTTTACATTACCAGTACCAGTACTGCATAAGCTAATTGCTCTAAAATGATGAATGAATACATTTCAGTTAACCTAGCATAATAAAAACCACAACAATTTTTATTGCTAACCTTTTAAATTGGGAATGGTTGGTAGAATATACATTATTAAGTAAATTTAATTTATATATTAAGACTATAAATAATTGTATTATAACCCCATTTATAACTTTTCAAAACATCCATTGTGGCAAACTTGTCCAGAAAATTGTGTAAATAATGCAAAATCTGGTTTTACATTTTTGGAATTTGAATGATGTATTATCTTACAGAGTGGCACTGCAGAAGCCACTGCGGTTTGGAGCTGGGAGCACTGTAATTCGTACTGACAGCTGTCACTGCTCCTTCCCACTCAGGCGAGGCTAACGAGCAGCCGTCAGCAGCGAGCGGGGTTTGTTTCAGAGCTGGGACCCCACGCCGGGAGAAAGCGAGTTAGCTGGGAGTTATAGTCTGACACTCACACAAGCTACTGAAATGGCAACACTGAACTCAGTGCTGAAATCTACTCGAGCTAATGACAGCACCGTTCTCTCGCATTTTGATAAGCAAAGCCACTGGAGAAGACACTTCTACAGTCCAAATCACTCCCAGCCCAGCTTCCTGCGTATCACCCACCCGAGATGGCTTTTGGTGTATCCCATGCTGAGCAGTGAACCCAGAAGCCTCTTTCCCATGCCTGCCCTCATTCACAGGGAAAGCTTTATCACAGTGGGTCGTCTCTGTTACACAGTGAAGGTTTTGAGACACTGTCATCCAAAACTGAGAACAAACATCAAACAGAATTATGGAAACATCAAAGATGCTTTTGAACAAACTATGGTAGATTTCTAACAATTTCTGTTACTTTTTGTATAAGTAGAAGGCATTCTATGTCGTAAACACTAAAATAATCCATGAAAAGATTAAATGAAAACATTTTACATTAGTATAGAATGAACCAATTGAAAAACATTGGACATCTACTGTTTAGGTATTAGATTATTTGTAAGATGTCAGAATAAATTTATGAGGGAAATGTGCATTGTTAGCTGACTATTCTTCACATCATTTCATAAAATGCTTTTAATGTGTGACTGCTTGTCAAATAATTTTCATCATTTCTCAGTCATGCATCTTTCTTAAAGTCTTAAATAGATCTGAGTTCCTCTTCCTTAATTTCCATTCACTGACAAAACAAAGACGTGATTTTTTTGTCTCATCTCTGCAGATTATCACTAGCATTGCCCAGAAAAAGGTTCTTCTTTTGATATTGCATCTCTAGAAATGGATTAAATGAGCTGTGAATATCAGCATTTAACCAATAAAAAGAGATCTTTATTTATTTAGAATGTATCAGATCTGCTTCATCTAAAAGTCTAATTGAAAAGGCTATTCAGGTCAGCTGTGATATTAGAAGACAACTGAATCACATTTAATGCTACTTAAACGATGTGAATGGGCTAAAAGAAAAATTAAACCATGGCCATTAAAATTTAATTTGACTTAGTGAAGCCATTAACATTTTAGTTTTATGCAGTGGCTAGCATTCTAAAAATATTTCCATATAATTTAGAAACCTAGAAGTGCCAAACGGCTGACCCTTACATAGCAAAAATGATTGAAAGTGACCTTACAGGGCAAATCAGGGAAAAAAAGCAGAAGGAGAAAAATTTTTCAAATACCATTATTAGCTGTCATTCTGTTCTTCCTTCAGACATTAAGTGTCTCCTATTGTAGTAATTGTTCACTTTGTTTTTCATTTTAACATTCAATTCATTTGGATATCAAATGAACAGGATATGAAGATGTGTAAAGAAATAATCCATTTTTAAGACAATGCCCTGTCTTACTTCTAGTAGTGTACCTGCAATATGCTGCTTTGCCACCACAAACTTGCCTTTGCAATGCGAAAATGCCACTCCAGTATTCCTTATACATGCAATGACATTGCTAACAGCACAAAGTGTCCAGCAATGCAGTAACTTTAAAAACTTTCATCAGTCTCAAATAAAAACTTCATCTAAATTAAAATGGTAACAAATCTGATTGAGTGTCAGTATATAACTAAAATTTCAGATTGACTGCTTGACAAGGAAGTAGAAACCCCTAGTTTTTGTTTTAATTCTCATTTTTTTTCCAATTCAGTTAAAAAAAAAAGAAAAAGGCAAGACAAGAGAATTGGTTTAACAGTCACAAAATAATGCAATCTGAGATTTCATATCTTGCTCTTTAACATTATTGTACTGCTCTGGCTGACTTACTAGCAGTCACCATCAGACTTGATAGGAAACAGAAAACACTAAACAGGGTAAAGGCTCTTACAAATGCATTCCAGAAGTTGTAGGGTGATCATGGAAATCGTAACATTAAGGTGGGGAATTTTCTGGCTCTGCTTATAGAGTGTAAAATTTCTGACTTCACAGAAATCAGCCACCTCCATTCCACCCCATGCTGGACCCATCACCTGAACTAGTTTAAGAGATAAGAGAGGTACAGAGTTAACAGCATCCTTCTAATGAGCTAGAAAGACTGTCAAAGTAGGAAGAGGGTCAAGTTGAGTAGGGCATGTAAAAAACTTGAAATCAACAAGTTTTTTAAAGACTTTCAATATATCCTCTGCTGAGCACTCAATTTTATGAAGTTTTGTGAATTCTTACAAAGTTCTTCCTGTCTATGGCTCCCAGATACCTTATTCATCAGTTTCTGCTTCATGATTCATTGTGGCTAATAATAGATGAAATTAGTGGAAAAATAATCAAAGCTCTAATGACAAAAGGAAGTATCTGAATTACTCCAATAGATTATCTTCTAAGTTGACTTGGCTACGCATTAATTTGATTTTCTCCTTTCCCAACTTAATTTTTAATGGATTACAGAAAATTAAAAACAGAACTAGTGATAATCTCTGTTCTTTCACAGTTGCAGTGTTTCTAACTCCCACCAGAGAATATTTTACTCGTAGCATATCAAGACCTCAAGTTCAAACACTTCTAATCTTTGTTTAGGGAGTTAGGTAAGGCAAAGCTGTTTTACTAAGCTTTAAAACCAGCCAGATCGGATTAGAACATCTCCAGGTTAAAAGTCTTATTCAAGGTAGGCTACAGTTTATCAGAGGAAAGGCTGTGCTCGTGCATGATAGCCAAGCAATCTCTTCCATCTGTTGCAGGAATAATTGTTAGATTATTCTAGGATCTGCTTAGAGTGTGTGCAAACTACCAGATCAGCTCAAATGTTCAGTGAGTAGCTTACCTCACAGCTCCTTTCTAACAGATTTCTCCCTGGAAAAAAAATAAAATACCAGCAGATAAAAGAATTTACTTCTTTTAACAGCAGTAGAAAAAAGTGACCAGAAATTACAGTATTTGGACTTGAGTACCTGGATACAGTTTATATCTTCCCTTACCACAGTTCGTGTTTTGGAGTAAAAAAAAGGCATAGAAATAACTGTATTTAAGAACAATGTAAATGCAAAGGTACACTGCAACAACAAAGTGTAAGTAGAATAAGCAATCTCTGCTTAGGAGTTTGCCTAAAAACTTATTGAAAGAATCTTTTGCAAAATTAATTCTAGTGTTTTGGCAAGTAAGTCTGGCAGTATTTTAGTCCTAGATCTAAGGAGTAAGAAAATAATTCATGTAATAGGACTTCAAATACATTTACTCTGAGAACCTAAAACAAATGTGGTGTCATGTCAGGCTAACCTCATTGTAGAACATCTACAGCCTCCAAAAGAATACTCTTATTAGGAGTATCCAATATGAAAAGATCAAATAGAGCTTTTTATCAGGATCAGAACTTGTGATCAAATGTTCTATGATTTATCAAGAAGTTCAGCCAGAAACCACATGACGAGCTCAGTTAAACAAATGACAAAGTCCTGCATATATTCCAAAGGCTTGGAAAGCGCAATATTCTTCACACATTCAATCTTATAGTGTCTCATTTATGAGCATGTGCCAACACAGTCAGATAAATGTGATTCCAGATACCATATAGAAGCCTTTTTTCTGAAATGAAGGTGCCACAATAACCTTGGTTATTTATCACTGCATGAACCTGTAAAATAATCTCTCAAAGTATTTCTTTGTCCCAGCTATTTCATCTTATTTTATCTCCAAGATTGAAAGAAGGGATATCTTTAAATTATTTTCTTGGTACAGAACAGGAAAGACCAGAGCCCTGTCCCATGTCATTACTTTATGCATTCCTTTGCCTTGTGGGAAATGTCACTGCACACAGGAAAGAACTTTTTGCATTGTAATTTACAAAAGTACAGCAGTGGCGCCTGACAAACACACTCACCCTGTCCTTTACTCTCTTCATTGCTTTTCTATTACCAGTTCTTATCTACAAATGTTACAGAGCATCAAGTCTTGATTTCTAAAAGATAATATAAAATTCAAGCAAGGAGATAGTGATCTACAACTAGGTCCATGTTAGGATAGAATTAATAATAAGAGTCTGAGAAAAAACTTCCCTGGAGACTGATACAGCATGGAAAAATTAACCTCCCACAAAGATAAATAAAAAACAAGAGGCACTAGTTATTCTTCATGAAGCATTGCCCAAGACACTTGAACAACTTCTTAAGAACAGCAATATGAAAAATTACCTAAAACAAAGTGTCTCCTGCTCCACTTTCTCTAAAGACTAAGTAAGGTAGGAGAAGCCAGCAAAAATATGCTTAAGTAAATATTTGAGAAAGTGAGAAGGTAAATCACAATACCAAGAGAATGCCTAGATAATTTCTAAAAAATAAGTGCCTATTGCTGATATAGTAACCACGCCCTCACATCATAGAGATACAATTCTCCTGCTGCAGAGGTAACCACAATTGAGTGTGCTACATACAATGCAATAAAATTGGAACATAATTTGTGAATCATACAGAGCACAAAGAAAGGTATTCTGAAAATTCAGTTCATATATATATATATATAT
>VYZT01060603.1:0-14343 GCA_013400735.1 Pomatostomus ruficeps | reverse complement strand
ATTTTTATTCTTATTTTCATTTTTATTTTTATTTTTATTTTCATTTTCATTTTCATTTTCATTTTTATTTTTATTTTTATTTTTATTTTTATTTTCATTTTTATTTTATTTTCATTTCTATTTTCATTTTCATTTTCATTTCTATTTTTATTTTCATTTTCATTTCTATTTTCATTTTCATTTTCATTTTCATTTTTATTTTTATTCTTATTTTTATTTTTATTCTTATTTTTATTTTTATCTACACACGGTGCTCGGGCCATCCCGTGCCCTGCTGGCTCTCCCAGGTGTGATTTCCTGGGGAATTCTGTGCAAAGGGATGAACGGGGATGGCTGGAGAAGCCCCTGCTCAGCTCGTGGTGAAACCACGATGTTCAGTGGAAAACCAGAACTTTGTACTTTGATATTTTCCTGTTTTCCTTCTCCAAATTCAAGGCTTCTGTCCATGTGGGAAAGGCAGAAACAGCCGAGCAGGAGGATCCAGGAGCGAGGAAAGACGGAAAAACTCAACTTTGGGTTATTTTCTGGATTTCCTCTCTCTGCTCTCCAATCCTCCTGTGCTGCCAGGTCCCGTTTCCATGGATTTGCCAAAAATCCTTTTTTTCAGGTGTATTTATTTTTATTTATCAGCTGCCTGGACGTTCTCACCCTCGCGGGGCTCTGCCAATAACCTGAGTTATCGGGGTTAATATAAAAATCAAATTGTCCCCAACATACATATCAAGAGTAATTAAATTTTCACTAAAATTACTCCAAATCTTACTCAAAGCTCGGGGATTTTATTTTTTTTCCTTTTTTCTACCTTTTTTCTCTACGTAATCCTTCCGTTTCTCCCGTTGGAGAATTCAGCAGGGCTCGAGCAGATTTATTTTGGGTTCACCATTTCCCTCCTGGCTCTTAGAAATTCGCAGCCCTTTCGTTCCCCTGACCTGCTCTAGAACCTGCTCTTTAATTATTCTGTTTAATTAGAGCTGTGACTGATTGAGGGTCCCTCAGGATGCACCTGAACCCCACCAAAAATCCACAGCTGTGGTCAGAAATGTCATTGTTTTCCATAATTCCTCTCCAGGTAGGAATCAACTGAGGAATGGAGACTGGGAACGGGTTAAAAATAGAATAAAATAAATAAAATATCACAGGATTATTCCTTTCTTTGTTTTCATTTCTCGAGCAGTTTTCCAAAAGAAATATGTGCTTAAATAAGGACCTGTGAGTGGAGATTTTTCCCTTTTAAATTTTCATATTTATGCCTTTGCTCGACGACGCAGATAACTAATTTGGCAGAAAAAAAATCATAATATCCTGCAATGGTTCTGTAGCATCCTTACAAACGTGCAAAATGCTCGTTATCTGGGGCTCTAATTTTGTCTGCAGCCTTTGGCTACAGAAATATTCTTAATAAACCCCGTGTGGTGCATCTGCAGATGTTCCAGGCTCCCTTTTCACGGGGAGTTATATGGGCCGCTAAATCCTCCTGCAAAAACTCCACCACAAAGGTGTAAAATTGGAAAAGTCGGATGGATCCGTGCAGGCAGCTGAAGGAATGAGGTTTATATTTAATAATTCTTGGATAGAACGGGCACAGCCCCAGGAAAAAATGTCCAAAGAACCCGGGAGGGGTCCCAGCACCAGGGGTCTGTTCCTGCCAGAGCCGTCGCTGCTGCAGAGACAAATCCCAAGGCACTCGAATTGTTACCATCAAATGTCATCTTTGATATAAAAATGTGCATTTCACCCGAATCTGTCGATTCTTTTGTTGTAATTTAATTATCAGAAGGAGCACTTGTTCCAGCACGTGGAGAGGGAGGTGATCCCTGAGCAGAGGCTGCCCAGAGCAGGGCCCAGCCAGGATTGAGAGAATAAACTGGGGATTTATTGCAGGGCCTTCAACAGGGACACCTCGGGCAGGCAGAGCCTCTCCGGGAGAGGCCACAGCCAAGCTGGAGCCCGGGGCACGAGTTTGCTGCACTTGGATCAGTTTGGATCCATTCCCAGCTCAGGGTTCATTCTCCAGTGCCAATTGCAGGGGATGATGGAATTGAGCCCAAGTCTGTCCCCCCTTGGAGAGGTTTGGTTTCCATCTTTGGGGGCCTGGGCCAACGAGGTGTCCTTGAGTGCAGCCTGGAGAGGATTTGTTGTGTCTGAGCAGGATGGGAGAACAGGAGCTCCCAGCCCGTGGGGAGTGCGAGAGTCACACACTAAAGCAGGGCAGGAGCTGAAAAATATCAAAGCTGAATCTTAAGGCATCAGAGGAAATTAAAAACTCTGAGGGCTTGGAGAGCTGCTCCCACACCGATCCAGCCTCAAAACCTGCCTGGAACCGGAGTTTTTCCTCCTCAGGCTCAGCCTGGCTTGGGGACCTGCCCAGACCCGTAAATTATGGGCAGTGAGAGGCAGGAACAGCTCAGGGGGGACTCGGGTTTCTTTCCAGAACCAGTCTGAGAGATTTGGTGGATTTAGGGCTCTCCTCACCTCTGAGCTGGCTGGAGTTATCCCTCACCTTGGCACAGGTTCTTTGTCTGTCTCCACATCAAATCCGGAGGTCGTTGCACACAGCAAATATTTCAGAAACTGCTCTGATTTATTTCCCGAGCCTGAAACTTCATTAAGGCCGCTAATCCAGGCCTTTATTCCACCTCTTAAATCTCGGGAAGCGCTCAGCGGTCACGCGTTCCTTCATTTGTGCTGCCCAGGTAGGGGAATAATGAAGAATTGATTTTGAAATCAGGAAACGTGTAAGCACTTAATAAATAAATAAAAATGTATTGAACCACCTCGTGCAGGTGAGGCCTGGCAGGGATTAGCGACCTGACTGATTTGTAGCCTGGATTCTGTCGCTGCCTCTCCAGATCCAAGCACTTGATGAACAAAGTAATTGACTCCTGGCTGCCAATTACACCTTGTACTACTTAGAGGGGTTTTTTATAGGTTTTTGTTATGAATATACATGATTTCATTTCATTTTTGCAGGTTTTTATTAGGTTTTTTATAGACATTATTTCATGAAATCTGGGGCTTGTGTTTTAAAACAGAAATACAAAATGGGGCCTGTTTGATATACTAAATTACAGCCTGTTTGATATATTAAATTCCAGCCTATCTGATTATTAAATTCCAGCCTATTTAATTATTAAATTACAGCCTATTTGATTATTAAATTACAGCTGCAGTTTTCCCAGTTTTCCTCTTCTGATCCCTGCAAGAGCCACAGGGTTGTTGTTCAGAGGCTCAGAGTCACCTGCATTTTCCTCGTTAACACATTTATAAGATGGATTGATTTGAAGCACGGAGACATTTCTGGAACTCAAATATTTGTCGGGCAGGAATAAAAAAAAAAAAAAAATCCTTTACAATTGGTATTTGTGCTGCCCTGCCACATGCAGCGGATTGAATGGACGATGAAACGAAGCCAAGTGGCAATAAAAGCGTGACACACACAAGTGGCACCTGGCAGGAGCTGAGTGACAAAGTGAAATAAATGTGTGACACGTCCCCTAAATCTGTGACACTCGCTCAGGATCCCACAAAGCGCCCGGGGCACCGTAAACGTTAACGGCGCCGTTTCAATTCCACCCATGTGCTTTAGGATGGTTTATAGGGGCGATGTTTCAGCAATAGGGTTTTGAGCTCTAAATTCGCCGTTTCAAGCACGGGGCTTCGGGAAGTATCAAAGGGCTGATCCCCTTAGATGTGAAAGGTGGATTTAATCTCCCCATATTTATAATTTTCCAGTTTTTTGGCACGGCTGCGACTGGTGCTGAGAGCTTTCCAGTGAATGAGTCCCCTGGAAGGGAAGGAAGAGCCGTAAACTCCGTGGCCTGGTTGGAGCCTTTTGGGAAATACTGAGCTGGGTGAAGCAAAATGAAGCACCAGAAAATGGAAATAAAAAACAAAATAAAAATAATCCAAGCCCCAAAGGGCGGGAGGGGTTTTGTTGCAGTGATAGAGAAACAAAATCGAAATAATCAAAACAGGGGTTTTGTTGCACTGCAGGAGATAAAAGCCGGGGGAAAGCGGTGATTTGTGCAATCTGAGGGTGATTGGTGATCAGAGAAAGCAGCAATTGAGCTGGGGTGACCCTCCTGAGGAAAAGGCTCCTCAGCCCCGGTGGATGCAGGTCCTGGCTGGGATTAATCAGCTCCTTCCCTCCCGGAGCAGCTTCAATCAGCTCCCGGAGCCCAGGGATGCACGGGAGGCTCAGCAGGGGAAAGAGGGACTGAGAAAACAGAAATAAAAAGAAATTTCTCCTCTGTTTGTCTCTTTAGTTTGTTTGTGCAGCTCCTGGTGCAACGCAGCCACCAACAGCAAAGCTTCCTGTGCCCAGGTAACGACTGAAAGGCAGCGCCGTGAAATATTAAAATATTCACTGGAATATTCTGGTCGTGCAAAGATCTTCATTTAAAGAGAGGGAATATTCCCGTTTTCCTCCAGAAGGACCAATTCAAAGCCTGAAGTTCAGAACAACAATTTTTTTCCCCTGGAAGTCTAGACAGTAACAGAATTAACTCCTAGAGATGAAGATCTGGAGATCAAGATAAATATTTTATTCCGTTTCAGCGCTGATCAGGAACACGAAGCATCGCCCACCAGCAGCAGGGCTTTGACTGAAAAGCCATCGGGAGGAACAGATTTCCAGGATGCTCCTCGGTGATGCTGCCTTTGCCTTCGTGCTCCATTTCCTCTCCAGAAATCTGATTTTTAAAGGGAAGCGGAGCAATTTGCCCTTTTTGCAGTGAATTCTGCAGCAGTTAAAGCCGAGCTGCAGGAGTGCAGCTCCGAGCTGCAGCTGCTCGCTGGTGCCCGGTCAATCGGAGAATGGTTTTCAGTTTCCTTTCCTTGTTACGGCTGTTGGCTTCAATCTGGTTCCGTGGTCTGATTAAAATCACATTATTCCTCACGCTTGGCAGTTTCCTGCTGTTTGGTGACACAAATGAACTCGTCTTTTTTTTCCTGAGGAGAATCCTGGATCTGCTCGAGAGGAAATCGCCAACAGGCCCAGAAAACTGATCCAGCAAGGCAGCAAAATCAAATATGGGACTTGAAATCTTTGCACAGAAAATCATGGAGAAGGAAACCTGCGGTGGTTGGTGTTGTTTTAACCCCTTCACCCAACATCACCTCTTTGCTGTGTTTAAATCGCATCCCACGGGGAGGGAGGGAGGACAATTTGCCACGGTGCCACCGTCACCAGGCACCCGTTTAGAAATTCCACAGCCCTCCATCTCCTGGAATTACTTGAGAATTTGAAAAAATGCTCTGAAGAGACACTGACAGCAAATTGAGGTGAACTCTTGTGTGTTGATCTCTAGAAGAAACTCGAGAGCAATCCACAGCAGTGCAAATAAAGACGAAAAACACTTCTCAGAGACCTGGGGCCATTATTCTGCGTCTGCGGAAGATTTCAGCCGCCTTTGTGCCGATGGAAACGGGCCAGAGAAGGGCAAGTTGGGCACAGAAAGAAATATTCCTCCGATTTTCTGCCTGGGAAGCTTTAGCACAGGCACTTGACAGAACTTTCCAGCCTCATCTGGGAGCAGCCAGGGCGGGAATTCAGCTTGAGTTCCGACGAGCAGCTTCCAGCACGAGATTGTTTCTCTTGCTTTTATAACTCGCGCTTGTAGCACCTCCATAAATAACCAATAAACCTTTAAAAATGGGATCCCTCTTCTCCTTCTCCTTCTCCTGCTCCATTTCTAATTCTCAGCCCGGCTACGTTGGCCGGTTTATTATCTCAGATGTTTACTTTCCACTATAAATGGAAATGACTTCTTTCCCCTCTTCATGTTTCATGGTCATAATATCCCCCAGTGTTCCATTATCTCTCAGCACCTATGATAGATCAAAACCTCACGGACTCGCTATTTGGTAATAAATTAAATTGGCCGTAATAGAAAACTTAAGGAGCTGTAATGGTTTTTTATAAGTAATGAGTAAACTGGATTTTCTGTAGTTGAAACGGATTTCGAAATAATTTATTGTCCTATGTAAATTCGCGCAAGAACGCAGGGAGCGAGGGTGGGAGAATCACAATGCAGTGTCATTCTGGAGAGATTGTGTATTTATAGGGACATTGCTCATTAATTTTTCGAGAGGAGAGCTGTTATTTATCAGGCTCACTTCTGCTCCCATGCCGGTCACACCGCAGTCACTTCAGGCCTCTAAAATCACACTGGAAAAGGAGAAAATGTCAGGGAAATTTGGATCAAATGATGCCTTGAGCGTCGACGGAGATAAAAACCTCTTTTAAATTTATGCCAATTGTCAGGGAGAAAATAGGTTTACCTATAGCGGGGACTTGAGGAGCCTCCTAAAATAGTCCGAGTGGAAAGGTTTTGTCGGAGCTCTCGCGCTTCAATTACAGTTTCAGCATCAGTCTCTGTCGCTCTCGTATTTCACCCGAGCAGGAGTATTGATCAGAGCCCAGGAAGTATCGGTGATTCATCTCCAGCTGCACTGTCGTGCCCCTGGTTTGTGTTTGAGTTCCATGACAAACATTTTGACACCGGGCTGATGATCGGGATGATAAATCCCCGCTCCCCTGCGTGCGAAATGTCAGACTCGGCGCGCAGCAGGGTTCCCTCTGCAAAAAAAAGGGGAGGGAAAAGCTTTCCTTGGTGCTCTTGGGCTTGCAGGAACCTCCGAAGAGCAAATTAACTCAGAATTTGATCTCTGAAGAGCAAATTAACATCCGAATTTGATCTCTGAAGCGCAAATTAACATCAGAATTTGATCTCTGAAGATCAAATTGACAGAAGAAGATAAGAAACCAAATACAGAGAATTCCAGAGCTTGGAACCAATGGACACGGAACCAATGGATCTCTGGGGGTTTGACTGGATAAAGTTTGGGGACAATCGGGTAAAATCCTTGTGAAAAATTGGGTAAAATCCCTGTGCCCTGGAATGATTTTCTCTGCACAGCCGGGCTGGGTGTGGATGAAATTATTTCTGTGGCCCATCCTGGGCAGGAATAAAGCAACGCCTTGATTCTCTTAACACTGAAAATGTTGTTGGGGAGTTTTAGTTTTTTCCGTAATTTTCGGTGACAGCTCAGCTGCCGCACAGGGCCCTGCTGCTGGGGGAAACCCTTCACCCCACAGCGTTTCTGTGGGATGGGGTTGTGCTGATCCCACACGGAGCAGAACTTTCACAGGAAAAATCTGGGCACCAGAAATCCCCAAGGGCAAAACGCCACGCCAGGAACCCTCTGGGTTTTATTTGCGTGGCTTTGAACCGAGAGCAGCTTTTGGTGGCTTCACACAGACACCTTTCAATACCAAACCTGAATAAATAAAAAAAGCAATGAATGCACTGAAAATAATCAATATTGAAAACCTCACCGCATGTGAAAAGTAACACAGGATATGGAGGAGAGTGAGCGAGCAGGAAGTTTAAATCTGATTTTTTTTTTTTCCAAACCCATTTCATTTACTCGATGCTGTGTTGTTGGTTGATTCTGGGCTCATTAACTCGCACACAAATCAGCTTTTCACCTTGTGTAGACTGTGCGCTTAATGAATATTCCAAACCGGTGTTTTATTAATGCGCCGCCTCAATTAGTGGGCAAAAAAGCCTCCCAACACCTTTAAATTGTGCGATTTCCAGGCCAGCATGAGAGAAGCAGAAGGTAACAGTGAATTCCTAATTCCCTTCAGAAAATAAAAATCCAAAGTAATGGCTGCAGCTATTTGTGTCGGCCATAAAAATTGATATAACATGTGGTAAACCTCCTATTGGGTATTATTACAAATGATTGATTCCCCTCTCCTCCTCCAGTTTCGATGGCGCAGTCCTTACTGTACAAACAACTCGTGAAAAGTCAACATGTTTTACAAGTAAATAATTTACAGCCACTCTGCAGAACACGGGATAATATTTCCCGTTAAGTGACATTAATTAGGGTGGAAATATTCACACGGCGGAGGGCTGGGACACGGCTGCTGCAGAGGAAATTCTTCTCCTTGCAGTCTAAATGCAAATCAGGAGCTCGGAGAGTCACGACCACATTGCTCTGGAGGGACAAATAATTCCCATTAAGCACCAGCTCTGAAATAACTCCGAGATTTGGGGAATGTGAGCCAAATTCGAGGCGATGACAGTCTCAGGCGTCGCTGTTTTTGAAGGTTTTAGGTGTGTTTTCGATCGGTTTTAATTAGAG
This sequence comes from Pomatostomus ruficeps, assembly GCA_013400735.1. Classification (NCBI taxonomy): domain Eukaryota; kingdom Metazoa; phylum Chordata; class Aves; order Passeriformes; family Timaliidae; genus Pomatostomus; species Pomatostomus ruficeps. Next base: position 6,186 of record VYZT01060603.1, on the reverse strand, counting down.
GTGAGATTTATCTCGTAATTTTGGGTTTTCACGCCATAAAGCCGTGGTTGTCCTCAGCCACAGCAGCAAGCCAAGGGTCTGGGCAGGGTTGCTGCTGCAGAGCTGGGATTTTCGGAGCAGTGCAGATCTTAAAATCTGTGTTTTGAGAACTGTGGTTTGAAAATGTGCCCCAGGAATTCCTGAGCTCACATTGCTCAAAACTTCTGCCTAAAGTGTTTTTTTTTTCAGAAGGAATTGGTGACTGATCATCTCCCACCTTCCATCCGCCATCCGAAAGTGCAGTGTTAGAAAAAAATAATAAAATTATGGAATGGTTGGGTTGGAAGGGACCTCAAATCCCACCCAGTGCCACCCCTGCCATGGCAGGGACACCTCCCGCTGTCCCAGGAACAGCCTGGGACACTTCCAGGGATGGGGCAGCCACGGCTCCTCTGGACAATCAACCTCTGTGACCTCCGGGCAGCTCAAAAATGGATTGGAATTTAAAAATCTCACCTGCAAACTGAGACATGAGAGGTGGCCTCTGTCCATATCTCGATTTGGGGGGTTTTTTCCCAGTTTTAGCCTGGCTGCAGAATGAAGAATTCGCAAAACCCACCTGGTGCAGTGAAAACCGAGCCCAGACCTGTGGGTCGAGTCTTCCTCATCCTTAAATCAGGATAATTCTGCCCCTTCCAGAGTCTGTATTTCCTCAGCTTTGTGTCTCCTTGTCCCACCAACGCCCTTCCTTTCACCAGAATCCTGACAGCTCCTTAGAGCCACGAGAGGCTCCGCCTGATCAGAGGCAGAATTCCCAGAGCTCTCCGCAGCCCAAAGTAACTCCAGGAGCATCATTTATTCAAATTGCCGAGTGAAGGAGCACGCGGGGAATACGGCAGAGTGCCTCCCGTAAATGACAGTTTAGGGAGAGTTTCCAATTGCACGAGACAGCTGCGTCCCGAAAGTTAATCTAATTACGGGCGCGTGGTGAGAAATGTCACCCTGAATCAAAGGGAGCCCATCCTCCGCCTTCACGGGGATTTCTGGGTCACATCTGGCCCTGTTTGGGATCACCTTTGAGGCTGAATTCCAACCTGGGGCTGATGCGGTGCCTTTGGAATTGCGGGAATTCGAGCAGGAGGAGTTTTGCCCTTGAGGAGTTTCACCCTTGCTCGGAGAAGCTTGGCTGCACAAAGTTCAGTTCCCTGGGACATTTGGGACAGGTGCTCCCTTCCCTGGGACATTTGGGATGTGTGTTCCCTTCCCAGGAACATTTGGGATGTGTTCTCTGTTCCCTGGGACATTTGGGACAGGTGCTCCCTTCCCTGGGACATTTGGGACCCATGCTCTCTTCCCTGGGACTTTTGGGACATCTACTCCCTTTCCTGGGACATTTGGGACATTTGGGATGTGTTCTCCCTTCCCTGGGACATTTGGGACAGGTGTTCCCTTTCCAGGGACATTTGGGATGGGTGCTCCCTTCCCTGGGACATTTGGGATGTGTTCTCCCTTCCCTGGGACATTTGGGACAGGTGTTCCCTTTCCAGGGACATTTGGGACAGGTGCTCCCTTCCCTGGGACATTTGGGACATTTGGGACTGGTGCTCCCTTCCCTGGCACATTTGGGACCTGTGCTCCTTTCCCAGGGACATTTGGGACAGGTGCTCCCTTCCCTGGGACATTTGGGATGTGTGCTCCCTTCCCAGGGACATTTGGGATGTGTTCTCTGTTCCCTGGGACATTTGGGACCTGTGCTCCCTTCCCTGGGACTTTTGGAATGTGTGCACCCTTCCCAGGGACATTTGGGACATTTGGGATGTGTTCTCTGTTCCCTGGGACATTTGGGATAGGTGCTCCCTTCCCTGGGACATTTGGGACCTGTGCTCCCTTCCCAGGGACATTTAGGATGGGTGCTCCCCTCCCAGCTCTCAGAAGCACAGAAACCCTCAGCGTTTCCAACCCCACCTCTCAGAACCTTTCCCGGTCGCGCTCCGGGGCCGTGAGGAGCGGGAGAGGCCTCGCCCAGCTCCGCTCCGCCACCCCCATATGCTCCTCTCCGTTCTGCCGCGCACGAGCAGCCCTCTGACGGCTCCAAACGCGGAGTTTCTGGAAGGCCCCTTGTTCTCAGCTGCCGCCCTGTGCCAACAAATCTGAATATTCAATCGGCTGGAAAGCAGCAGCTCCAAAACCTGCAATCTGCTGCGGGCTGGGCTGCACAGCTGCCCGGGCTGGGATGCGCATCCCTGGCTGCCACCGAGGCCGTCTGGGAGAACAAAAAAGCACATTTTGAAAGCTCAGAACATTTTCTGTTTGGGCTTTTTTCATCCCCTCGTTTGTAAAGCGCTGGTTTGGCTGCGCTGAAGCCGACGGGTTCTTGGTTTTCCGTGAAAACAGATTTTAGTGTTGGAAACGACGGATCTTTTAAATTTTTATTTGGTGTCTCTAGCAGGGCTTGGCTTGGCTTTGCCTCGGGGGAAGGAATGGTCATGGAATCAGGGAATCCTGGAATGGTTTGGGTGGGAGGAACCTTAAAATCCATCCAGTTCCAGGGGCAGGGACACCTCCGGCTGTCCCAGCTGCTCCAGCCCGGCCTTGGGCACTGCCAGGGATCCAGGGGCAGCCCCAGCTCCTCTGGGAATCCCATCCCAGCCCCTCCCTGCCCTCCCAGCCAGGAATTCCTTCCAGAATTTCGTATTTGCAGGTGTAACCCCTGAAACATTTCTATTCCTTTATCTCCAATCGCTGCTTGCTCCAGTTTGTGAGCTGCTGATGAGAACTGGAATTTTGTTTGCCTGGATTCCAGCAGGGACCTGGTTCCCTTCTGCAGCCTCGGGAGCAGAGCTGGCACCAGCCTGAGGAAGGGAATTTGCAGTTCCAGCGCCCCTGTGATGGGATTTTAAGCTGAATTTTATTATTTTATTAATTCGAGGCGGAGCACTCTGCCTCTGCTCTGCGGGCAGCAGCTTCACCTGCCTGTTTGCTCCAACTATCTGCTTTTAATCATCTGTAATTATTAAAATGTTATGCTTTTTGATTGTGTATCGGCTCAGGAAAGCAAAGATGAAAGTCGACCGTGGCCGCGTTTTCCTTTCAGTTTATTCCGAAGGCCTCAGGAAACTAATGAGATTTATTCTGTGAATTAGTTTATAATTGTGCTTTAACTGCACTGTGACATTTAATAATGTCAGAAGGATTTTGCTTTAGGCAAAATGATTTCAGCCTCTGTAGAAAATTAATTACCACTTTCTGAATAAACCACTTTGGTGTGTGTGTGTGTGAGCTAAGTGGTGTTTTCAAGGTTAAGCTGCCTCCTCATATTTTGAGGAGGAAAAAAAAGCGTTGAAGACGTGGCTGGAGCTTCCTGCTTCCCTGACATGAATTGGCTGTGTGGAGTCATCACAAACAGATTCTACTGTTACAAAATAGAGTAAATTTTAAATTTTTTTAACTTCGGTCAGTGTTGGCAATCACAGAATAAATTCGGGGGGGTCTGATGGGCTCAGCATCTCCCCAGGCCGGGAGCAGCACAGGAGATGCATGGAGAGAACAACCAGCAAGGGCCAGCAAGGGCCAGCGAGGGCCAGGAACCAACAGCAGCTCCAAAAAATATCCCTGGAATGACGGGAGTCACCAATTCCGGGGAAAAACTGAGCAGAGAACCCAGCAATCAACGCCTCATTAACAGCAGAGGCAAAGAAAATCCATAACCAATAAAAAACCAAATCCTCAGAACTCCAGAGCTTGGAACCAATGGACACGGAACCAATGGATCTCTGGGGGTTTGACTGGATAAAGTTTGGGGACAATCGGGTAAAATCCCTGTGCCCTGGAATGATTTTCTCTGCACAGCTGGGCTGGGTGGGGGTGAAATGATTTCTGCGGCCCATCCTGGCCAGGAATAAAGCAACGCCTTGATTCTCTGACACTGAAAATGTTCTTGGAGAGTTTTTATTTTTCCCGCAGTTTTCGGTGACGCTGCTGTTGTGGGGTTGATATTTCCAAATGCAGCCTCAGGTCTGCTGTTCCCCAGTGCCCAGCCCTGCTGGGCCTGGTCTGGGGAGCTCCGGAGGGGCTGGGAGAGCTCAGGGAGCCCCCCAGCAGCTGAATTTCAGTGATTTCTCCTCAAAACCTCGGCGTGAAAGCAATCGGCTCACAGCCCATCCTCCTGCATGGGATGAATATTTAGTTATTCAGGTCAGAATAATCTGTTTATCTGCACGGCCTTGTGGGCTGATCCTCAGAGGTTCCTTCCCGTCCCAGCCATGCTGGGGTTCTGTGCTGGATGGGTCAAACTGGGGATTCATCCATTCCTGCCCCTCCATTTCACCCCAAAATTCACCTCTCGATATCTGGTGGTGCTCAAGGGAGGAAGGAAGAAGTTGGCTCATGAATGTTTTTGTCTGCTCAGGGAAAAAAAAAAATAAATAAAAATAATAAATAAAAGAAAAAAATTGGGAGCCATTCCGTGACAAATCCGATCAAATATTGGGTTTGGAATGAGTCACATTCCCCCAGTTTCCTCTGGAGCAGGAACTCCTCAAGTGGCCCTGCCCAAAATCCTCCATTTCTCATTAACTCCCCAGTCTTTAATCATGGGAAGTTTCATTATAATAACAACTTCAGGGTGCTTCCAATTAACTCAACAATAACTGCAGCCCGGGCTAATAAATATTCGGCTGTGGGCTCGGGATTTATTAGCCCAGGAAAATGGTTATTGCCTCATAAACAGGAAGAACCTGCAGGTGATTTAATGACTTGTGTTCCTCTCACCCTTCATAAATCGGATCCAATAAACAGCCCAGATTAGAGAGACATTAAAAGTGGAAACCCCAACAACGGCGAACTTTCCACCGGCAATTCCTTAATGACAAAAGCGGGTTCATAAATCCTGGAAAAGTCAGTTGGTGACATTGCAGGATGACCTGGAGTTATCACTCAAGGAATTCACGCCAGGCTGGATAATTTTGATTTTATTTTGGGAAGAGTTGAATGAATAATTGAGATTAAATTAATTTACATTAAAAATGTGGTGTGCAGCTGAGTGCCGATTGCTGGAGGTGTTTTGGAGGCGAGAAGGTTTCAATCCCATCGAAAAGTTCCGGTTGTGTTTTGGCTCCTAAAATCTCCCAGGTGAGGCTGGCAGGGGGTGCCAAATGTGCCAATTTTGGAGGTTTTTTTGTCTGCAAAATGCCATTTTCTATCCCAGCTCCTTTCTCTGGGAGGTTCAGCTTTTGGGGCTGAAATCACCGTTCCTTGGGATGAATTGAAACAGAAAAGCCGGGAGGGATTTCTCAGTGAAATGTCATTACCTGTGTGCTGCTTTCAGCCCAGGAATGTCTGGAATATTCCGTTCACTTGAACACTGAAAAGATTTCAGCGCTGAGGAAGCTGAAAGCCAAAGTATTCCACGGAAATTCCATGTTTTCTTTAATATCTCGGCCAAGAAAACCTCTGGTAGCTGAAGATTTGTTTTAGGGGTTTGTTTTAATTAAGATTAAATTTATTAAAATAATTCAGAAAGAAATAAAGCAATTTTTGGGTATTTAGCATTATTCTCGAGGACTTTTTTCTTCCCTCCTTCTTTGCATACATGATTAATCAGCCCTCGAGTGGTTGATAAAGGGTTAACATCACCCCCTTCCTGAAGCCCTCGGTGCTCCTGGAAGGAGGAGAAACCATTCCTGGGAATTTGTCAAGGTCTTGCAGACAAGCACAAGCAATTAACATTAATTGTTTAAGATCATTCTCGCTCAGGCTCACTCTGGTGTTATTTTTTCCTAATGAAAGCGGAGAGTTAATTAGTTCTTTCTGAGTAAATGTTTCAGACAGATATCCTTTGTCTCCAGCGAGGGCGGGCGTGCGGGGACAGGACACGCATCAAACCTCACGAAAATGATGTTTTACACGGTGCTGATGAACTCGGGGCTTGGGAGGGGATTTTTTTTGGGTCTAAAAAGGCTTTATTTTAAATTCCTGTAAAGTTTTCTTTCACCTTCACTTGTTTTGATCATTTTCGGGTACCCGAGTGGTGTTTGCGCATCAGATTCTATAAAGATAGAAACCTCAGAGCAGAAATAATTTCAAATTCCCCAGGAGAGGAGCAGGAATTGTTGTTGTTTGTGGCATCCAAGGACAGCGGGGCTGTGCCTGTGCTCTGCCCTGGCTTTGAGCGCCCATCCCTGTCCCTCTGGTGGTGACCCACACTCC
>VYZT01060552.1:579-11147 GCA_013400735.1 Pomatostomus ruficeps | reverse complement strand
GACTTCAGAGTCATTGCTGTCCTTTCTGTGTAGTATTTGCTCTTCCTATTTCCCTCAGGTATTCCTCATCAGTTCACAACACAATTTGGAAAAATATGGAGGAAAGCCACCAAACAGAAACACACTTTGAGAAAAAGAGAACAATAGAAGTGTTATAGTTTCATCCTCTTTGAATAAAATGCTTATAACAATGTGTTTGGAAAAGCTATTGGACTTTTGACACTCACTTTCAGGAAAGAGACAATGTCTCTTCTGTTACTTACACTTATCTGCCAAGAATCTTTTATGAGAGATCACAGGAGACCATTTTTTCAAGGCTGTAGATTACACAAATAGACTGTTTTGTGTAATTTTAGAGGTGAACTAAATGGGAGCTGAAACTGCTGAGTGTCTCTGAAAATCAGGCCAATTTTGCTTAAGTACTTCACTTGCATTTCTTCACACATCTGAAACCTTAGCTTGAATCTTAAATATCTTGTGAGCATTTATACAAATCTGAATCTGTGTCAGAATATTTTTTCTGGAGTTTTTTAAAGCAGAATAGCTCAGGTTATTCCATCATATTTCATCATTATTTTAGCGTTTCTTGAGAACTCAAGTGGTAACAACATGTAGCATGTGGACTGTAGGGTGCTGCTGGTTATACATCTGTCTTCGAAGCAAGTTAGACTGAACACAGTGGATATAATGAGATGAGGTGAGTTTCAGCAACTGCAAAAAAACATTCCTTCCTGCTTGTACTCTTCTCCCTCCATGTGCAGGTCATGTACAGTGCACGGTGCAGAGTCACTGATGTAAATGTCAATTCCAACATCATGTTATGATGATCTGTAAAGATTCAGTTATCAGAAAACGTTCAAAATAATTTTAGACCGGTCTAAGACACAGGAGATTCAACACCATTTTGTTACACCTGCAGAACAACAAATCTGCATGGTTGTGCCTTCTCTGAAAATTAATATCTTCCTTTGCAGAAAGAAAGGGATCAGCTCACAAGACCTTAAGGTAGTCCAAGACATTTTTTTGCAGATAGATTGATTTACATGAGTAAGCAAGCACTTTTGATATAAGTATTTTCGGTGAATTTTTATTTTTGCTTTTGTTTTGTTTATTTTTTGTAATAGTAATATTAACTTCTTGAAGAATATTAGATTATTATTGTTTGGTAAGAACCAAAGCATTTTGATTATCAAATTAATGAACTTAGTTTTGAGATTTATATGTAAGGCTATCAAAATCCTATTTATGTACCTGTGCATATTTATTAAACAGTTTGTAGCTAATTTTGTTAAAAATGGTCAATGATGCATTTCTAAGTTACTCTGTGATTATTCTTTTCTTTATGGCCGATGCCAAATTGCTTTTGAATAGAGCAGAAATTCAATTAAAATGAACACAAATGGCATTAAAAGAAGTATTTCTATTAAGCAGTAGCACTACCATAAATGTATTGGCTATGTAATTCACTTTCTAAGGTTAAAATATGATTTAGACACTAAATGAATGTATCTAGTCAAGCAATTAAGCACTGGGTACAGAAATGAAAATGAAAGGATTGTTCTCATCACTAAGACCTACTACTGCTGGAAGATCTCAGGTTCTATAGTCTATTTTCATGCAAACTGAATAAGTTCTAGATTGTGGGGTTGCTTTTTTTCTTAATATCTATTCAGGCTATCAGTAGTGTCGTGCTTTGGTCTGGATTAGTTGGATAAACTGAATAAAATGTTCTGTCTTTATTGGAAGAAAAATTTCTCACCATCCTAGTATTACTAGTGATAGCTCCCTGGCTCTGCAATTTGGTTTTTAAAATCTTGACAGAAACCAGGTATTTTTTCTTACTTGAAAAAGGAAATTTAGTGAGCTTAAAGATTTCATGTTTTAATTTGCCATTCTTTTTAGGGTCTCCACACAATTCTATATTCTCTTGATATTATTTTGCTTTTGCAATACATAAAAGCTGCCTTTCTGAATATAGACATGCAAGAAATTAATTTTTTGATCTAATGAAACCTTGAGAGTTATCTGTATTATGTAAAGTTTAAAATTATTTCATACACTCTGAGTTTTGTGTATGTATAAATCACTAAAATTAGAGAAACCTGAGGAAATAATTAAGTTGCTTGCATTTTTTGATGAGTACCTTCTCTAGGCATACATATCATGTATGTTCACTTTTAAAGATTTAGGCTTTCACAGAAGTAAATTCTAGGTATTTTTGTGTAAGCATGACCTTAGAAGTTTATCTTGGTAATATTCAAGTTGTAATGAAGTTGGTTCTATGTAGTTTTATGGAAATATCCCCTTTCAACTTTACCTATAAGCCAAACTCTGCAGATAATTATTGAGTCAATTTTACATCTGGACCAGAAAATAAAATTGGTTCTTGTTAAAGTGAAATATTATCTTTGATAATAACTTTTATTTAAAACTTAATTGAAACTATAAAAACTTCTTTTTTTCTCCAGATAAAACAATGAAATTTTGCATTCATTTAAAAATGTTCAAAATCCCTTTTATTTGGTATTTCTTGTGCTAGAGGTCATTTGCACACTCATCATCAATATGAAATGGCATTTTTCAGCACACTCCATCTGAAAACTCCCTGTTTCTTCCTGTGAAGTGCATTGTATTATGCTGCTTTTATTTGCCTGAACACAGTTTACTTTGTGAAAACAAATTATATGCATAGGATGTTGTTCATATTTATAGATGCACACTTAACGAGCATGCTTCAAGTCAAGGACAGCCTAAGTGCATTTAATTTGGGAAAGTGTCTCATTTTTGCAACATAGGAATAGCATGGCAACTTTCTTGAAAATACAAACAGAATATTTTCTATTAAATAGGCAACAAGATATAAACAGGAGGCCTCTGTTTTAGAGCAAATAGAAGATTGGCCTTTTGCATTTCCCCTTTACCAAGAAAATATAGACCCTACTTGGCATCCTTTCATGATGATTAATTTATAAAGAGTTAGTGTGAAAGGGCTGTGCGAAGCTGTATTTAAGGCATGAAATATGTTCTGATGAAAAAATGCTACTGATGCCTTCTGACTGCTGTGTTTTCAGCAGTTACAAAAGTGCTAAATTTTGTAAGGAAATATACATAACACCGTATGAGGGAGGACTTCTGAAGAACAAAAATTATATGAAAACAATTAGTATGAAAAGGAATAACAAGATAAAATACTCCTTTCATATAAAATAGCTAATTAAAAGTGATGTTAAAGTCTACTGTGTTTGCTATCAGTATTTTATGTACCAGGTCCCAGTACAGCATGAGGACTGAGGCCTCTCTTTCATAGACTGAAAACTCAGCTTACAAGAGTCCAAGAACTGTTTTGGACCTAAAAGTCTCTTTCCCCCCCAGTTCTGCTTGCTTGCTAAGATTTGACATCTGGACAGCCACAATGGTCTGAATGTTTCCCATTCTCTAGTGACACGTACCCACCAGGGTGTGGTCTTGACCATAGGGCATGGGCGCAGAGACAACGCTGCTGCTGTGTGTAGGATCTGGGTTGCTTGACAGATATCAGCAACTGCACATGCACTTGCCTGAATAAAATCCTGTTTCTTCACAAAACAAAGAAACAAAAGAAATGCTGGTCAGTAGGAAATGCCCAAGAAATAGATCCTCTTCCAGAATAATCTGTTGCTTGTGGATCATTAGTGGTTTTGTCAGTTTGTCTTATAGCATCTTCAATCATCTCCAGAGAGAACTTCAACCACTGAACTCATACGTGTTGTGTGAAGAAGCATCTTCTCCTGTTTGCTTTGAAATTGCCACCTACTAGCTTTGTACAAAGTTCATCAGTTTTTCCGCAGGGAATAATTATTCAATACATTTCCACTGCTTGTGATCATATAAAATTATTATATGCCCTATCTGATCTGTTACATGCCTTATCATAAGCAGGCAGTATCATTTTTTGTACCTGGACAAATATAATAAAAGCCCTTAAATTGAGAATCTGTGTAGCAATCTGTGTATAACCAATACAGATGTGATATATATTTGCCATACAAATATATTTGTGTGAATTAAAGAGACCAAGATCTTCTCTGGAATTTGAAATTTCCAGCAGAATGTCCTGGGTATGTGACAAATATTATCTAGCATGTTGAAGACATAAATATATAAAGCTTGCTAATTTCTGCCTTCAGATTTGAAAACTGGATCTCCGTATTTAATGATTTGCAATTACCTCAGATTTAATTATTTTTTTTTAAATTACCTGAAAGAGGGTGTTATGCACTGAAAATCCCAAAGGTTATTTGTATTTAGTGTGTTAATTCTATTAGAAATGTGCATTATGTGGTAATGACTGTAACGATTATATCTGAGGACTCAGGAATCCATTTTTAACATGGTTTCCTGGTGAAATTATCATTATGGAATCTCTACTTGTCTGTCTTCCATTTTGCTTAAGAAATTGGAATCTGTCGGCCAATTTTTATCAACTTTGAAATAGACGTCTTGAAGGAATTCTCCTTTAATGTCTGTTGAAATGAGTGTCTAACACAGCATAGATGGAAGGTGGGGAGAGACTTGAGTCCCTGCAGTAGGTGAGTTTTCCCTACAAAGATGGAATATGTTTGGCAGAAATGATCCAGCCAATCCAGGTGCACAAGCAGGCAGGCTGGTACCATGAGCACACACTCAGCTCCCTGTGAGCTGGTCATGGTAAACCAAACTTTATTCCTTCTATTGATTAACAACCTTAAAGGCATAATGGCTATGTTGTAAAGATAATTGTGAGGCACAAAAAGAAGAAATGTTAGAAAAATCCCAACAACAAAAACCAAACAACAAGAAAAGCCACCTGCACCAGCAGGGAAACCTGTAGGAGAATTCTGGTGGAGGACCTCAAGAGAAAGATTTCTTTTAGTGAAGATAATGAGAATGTTTGGGTTCCACATACTCTATGTGCCTGTGCTACAGAATTAATAAATATTTTCACAAAGTCAAAGGCGTGTATTTTGTAAACATCAAACCACATCACACAAATTTCAGCTGCTCAGCAAAATGCACTAAACTGAACTGCAGCAATATGGTGAATGTATATGAAATCTAATATTTACTTCACAGAGCAGTAGCCCTAATACCATTTTGCTAGGAAAAGATCTATTTTATCCAAGCACCTATGCTACTTTCCTTGGAGTGTGGGCTGATGTTGTGTGAAAGGTAGGCAGGGTCTAATCCAGAGTGTGAGTACAGCTGACCACAAGTTTATTCAGTAATTCTTCAAGCATAAACATGACCAGGTGACAAGTTTACACTAGGATTAGGCCTCAGTTTTCAGCATAAAAGAAGCTGGAAATACGCAACTTTCCTTTCCTCGATAAGTCAGGATGACAGGGAAATGTGCTGAAATGGTCACTGGCTCAGCTGATGAGAGGTGTGCATACATGTACAAGGAAATGATGAGTCAGGGGCATGACAGGCTCCTCCTTGGTCTTCTGACTGCTGGTGTCGTCTGTGTGGTTCAGGCGAGATCTTTCACAGCTCTGCTGAAAGATGGAGCTATTTCTCATCACACCATGAAAACTGTGCTTCCTCTAGCGGCCGTGGTCCTGGGCTGTGGACTCTGTGCGTTTAAGTGTACACTTTTGAAGTTACATGGTAAGGAAATTATCCTTGGTCTCCTTTTAGGGAAGGACTTTTGGAGCCTGGCCCAGACCAGGGCTGTGCAGCCTGGTGATGCTACAAGCAGCAGAGGGCTGTCCACTTCTGGGAGAGGAGCTGCCAGGCCTGGTGCCACCCCAGTCATTGGCCCTGCTGCTGTGGACAGGTTCCATCCTGCACCAGGGCTCAAAAGACAAGCCCATTGCTTTACACATGAAACATTATAGTGTTTAATGGAGACATAATAGAGTTGGACAGGAAAGTCTCTTGGGATTGCAATTTAGACACCTAATCTCTTGCTAAATTACTTTGTAGTTCATCTTTTGCTGTTTATGGCCTATAACCACAATAAGCTTTTTTGGTGCATCTTTAAATACAAAGAGAACAAAGACGATAATGTTTTTCTACATCCTGTCCTTTCCCTCCCTTTTAGACTTTCTTAAGATTTTCTTGAAAAGCTTTTCAAGGGCAAGTGAAAGGAGACTAAAATTATACTTTGAATAGAATGGCATGAATCACACACACAACTATTCAGATGAAATACTAGTTGTATAAGCAATTTTTTCCAGTCATGTCATCTTCAGCTCAGGAGCCAGATGAGAAAATATTTGTGCATCCTGTGTTCTTGATATACAAAGCCATGTCACTGCCAGTGTAAAATGGGTTTTAAATGCAGTTTCAAATTTTTTTTGTGTGGTCTGCTGTCTTTACAATGTGTTTAACTTTCCCAGATGTTACTGTGTGCATTGCGGAAAGTGAAGGCAAAACCCCACAATGTATCTCTTTATTTATAAAAATAATCATTCTACAAAACCTATCCCTTTCAGAAAATGTTTCAGCAATCCCCATGTTCTAAGTGCTTCAGAAGCACAGTCTTGTGCAATTGATAGCAGCTGAAAATAGTTCCACATATCCTCTTACAATTCTAGAGTCAATATCTCAATTACATGTTACAGATTTGAATTTCAAGAGGAAAGTTATTTTTTAATGATAAAAAACATTTCTGGACAGGATTATGGAACATAAAATTCAGCTCAGGATTGTGTTGATATTTGATGTGTATAAAAAAGTAAATCAAATCAGGTTGATAATTTCTTTTCAAATGCTGGGAAACACAAAACAGACTGCTTTTCTACCTTTCATTCTTCAACACAGAATGCTGAAAAAAAATGTGATTTCACAATGTTATATTCACTGCTTTTGGAAATGCTCAGATACTTCACAATATTTGTAACCATCAAAAAATTCCATGCCTGTGCATCCCAGCTGTACTTCAGTACATCCAGCTGCATTTTATAGTGTGAATTAGATTTGAGTCTGTCTCATTTTCAGCCATGTGCTAAATTGTAGTCTGCAGACCAAAACTAATCCACAAACATTTATTTTGAAAATTAAATTCACACACCAAAACCTAAAGGGTGAAAATCTATACCACAAAATGTTTAAACATCTAGGATGCATGTGCTTAGTCAAAGCATCTCTGACAAGAGGCTGGTTTCCAGCTATATGCCTAGATAGATACACAGGCTTCAGTGTATGCAATCCACAGTGTACTTTAATATGTATGATCTGCTTTGCCACATCTTGGTTATACTTGAATTTTTAAAACCATGTTCAGACTTCAGGGTGTGTATGAAATATGAATGCCAGCAAGAATGCAAAACCTTTTCTTACTCACATTTCCTTTGAAAACCAGCAAGGTCACTGATGTAGAATTTAATATAAAAGAAGGGATAATTAACACTGGACTATGAAATGCTGTTTCTCCGTGGAGGTATGCTGATTGAGATACTTACTGGATTTCTAGTAAGCGCTGGACACTAAGGGTCTGTAAAGGTCTTTCTCATTTAGCACCTTCTTTGCCTAGTCTGTCTCTAACAAGATGCTGTTTTGCTCTCCTGATGCCTGTGTTTCAAAGAAGTGGCCTAGGGATAGTTTTCACTTCTAAGTGCTAATCAAAGTCAGGGTTTTTTTGTTTTATATTAAAACTGTTTCTTGCTTCTGCCATGTAACTCATTGAACAAAATTTTTGATTATGTGACATTTTAAAAACATAGCCTTTATGTCATGTCTTCACTCAACCAGGCACTGTGGAAGAACTGTGCAAACATCATGCTCAAAGTAGTTTGTGCACCCTGTAGGAAGCTAACAGTGACTTTCATAAGTTCTCTCTCACAGCTGTATAATATCAGCAGGTTTAAAAACCAGCTTTATTTTATGTTAAAGGTTAATAAGACCAAAGAAAATCAAAAGTTGGAATTTTAAAAAAAAACAGGTCTGAACTCCATGGGTTGCTGCTACCCTTGCTCTGGGTTCTTTGTTAATTAAGCAATGCCAACTAACATCATGGGTCCCAGGGGGCTGGGGGCATCCACCAGCCAAAAATCACTGCATTGGTGCCACGCAGAGGTCACTTTGCGGGGTCCTGGAGCATCAAACACTAAGTCTGTCTTGAAAGTCAGCAGTATCTGGAGAAAAAATATTGATGAGACAATACTGACGAGCATGGCAGGGACACAATCTTTTGCCAGACATTCTCACAAAGGACATGGCTGCTGTTCCTTCCCTGTGCACTTCTTCCATCTCTCGGAGGAGAACCTGGAAAAGCTGGATGGTGCTGGCTGGAAAAGCCATGTCTGGTGTATCTGGCTGTGTGAAGGCAGGAGTCAGACACAGGAAGGAATGGGGAGAGGATGGACTATAGGTAAGCCAGGGAGCTCATCTTAGGCTGATACGTGGGAGGAAGAAAAGCTGCAGCAGACATGGAGCATAGTCAGTGAGAAAAATAGGCAGGACAGAAGGAACAGCTGTGAATGAACATGGAAGGTGTCTTGCAGCATTTGTCAAGGGCCATGAGAAAGATCTGTCAGTGACTGAGCTGTAAAAAATAGTCCAGACATAATTTTTACGTCTGGGTGGGTAGGAGAAAAATGTTTCTACCTAATATCATGTAGAAAAAACTGAAGCCAAACTGTAGATGTAATTAATTGGAACCAGATTCCTTGCTGGTCATCTTACTTTGTAATACAAATGTTAGGTTGTCTCCACATGAAACTGACTGAATTTGAACATGTTTCTGTATTGAAACAAAATGGAACAATTATTATGAAAATTAAGGAGTCTGTAGAAGGGACGTTGCTGCTAATGAAGCTGTGTTGTGTAAAAGCTCAAAGAGGTCTTAAAATTTGTGTCTATTAACAGTTTAAATGTATACTTCAGCATTTTATTTGTCACTTGTATGCCATATGACAGCCCGATTTTTTTAAGAGAAATTATTTCGAAGTATTGATCTTTTGCAATATAAGACCTGCTCCTCTAAACTGTTTGACTAGCACTTAATTTAGAAAATTTGTAACACCTGTACATCTGGAACAGGTTTGGAAATATTTGGTTTTTTGTTTTTCTCTTCTGGAGCACAAGAGAAATCAATTCTACTGGAACCTCTGTGGGACTGACAACAGAGAATGGCATGATTCTTTGTTACAGCCAGTATCCTAGCATACAGCTGTAATTCTATTATTTCTCTGTCACTTAGCAGCTTTTGTTTGGATTTGAATCCCAGTGAATTTTTAAAAGGTATAAATTTGTTATGGAGCTTTAATATTGACTTGTGCTGTATAGTTCTAATTAAGTATTCCCAGAAACACGCTAGAATGGCATTGTGTTTGTTGTGTTCCTGGGTTTGTTTGTAAGGTTTTTTTAAGGGAGGAAAAAAAACCATGGCTGCTATTTTCCACTCACCTAAAAGCTCTTTTGTGATTATAATTCATATTATTCAGGCTCATACTGACCACACAGTAAATAATGTTTAATTGCCTTTGATTACAAAGAAGAAAAAAATAACTCTGGCAATTATGCATTTTGTTAGCACTGCTGCAAAATACAAGAAGAATACTTGCTGATTCCCTAATGACTTGGGATCCCACAAAATGTGTGATTCTTCACCATGTTTACCAGATTTAAATTCAGTATTGGACAGGGAGGAGGAGTGGCTTACTGGGAAAAAGAAAATTTCAGGCAGGAGCAATTCTATTTATTTTTCCTGTAATGCGGAATAAAGAATGTGATGCATTCTAATACATTCGTTTTCAAGAGGTGGGGAAAGAATGACTGAACTCTGGAATCACAGGTCTGGAGAAATGTGAGAAGCTAGAAAAAACATTTGAGAGCTTGAAAAATTATTTTCATTGTGTAGATATTAATGTCTTTACATAAGTTTCAAGATCCCCAGGCATCTCAATTCAAACATCCAGAAGAAAGATTTTTGGACTTCTCTGCGAATATCCAAGGTAGTGTGTACCTTTGGTGACATTTTAAACTAGACAGGTCATAGAAAGTTCTGTAGGAAAAATCCAATGCTTTTCAACCAGTCCTTTCCTGTGAGAGACAAACTCCAAAAAGAATTAATGGTGTCCTCTTTCTAAACACTGTTTACACTCTTTCTGTAGGTGAAGTTCAGTATACAAATATGGAGAATATCAACCTGTCCATTTTTCTTTCATGCTGAATCCTTTTCATTTGGTACTCATCATGATGGGGAAAAGGTGACTGAAGATTCCTTTGGTGAGGAGCTTGGCCTTATATGAACAGAGTAAAAATCTTCTGAAAAGGGAAATATTTTCCCGGTTTTGCTATTCTTGTACAAGCATCTGTACCATAAACTATAGTGTACACAGGGCAGATAGTGCAAAATATATTGTAGGGAGAAGGGCAGTGCTTGTATGGTCTTTCCATTTCAAATTTTCTATTTCATTTTCAGACCAAATTAAGCCTTTTCAATTTCCCTTTCCAAATAAAGAGGAATAATCTGTAGGGGCAGAACTGAGGAGGCAAATAGAAAACCTCAAACCAGGACATTATCTAGAAAACCTAATCTTTAAAAAACCCTCCCAGCAATGGATATGACAAAGAAAAATCAGTTTGCAGTAAGACAGACTTTA
>VYZT01060547.1:0-10000 GCA_013400735.1 Pomatostomus ruficeps | reverse complement strand
TTAAAGGAAGCATCTCTGTGCTCTCTTGGGCTTCCCAGTGTGCCCCAGTAATTTGCAAAATGCTCTCCAACTCTCCCCAATCCCCCCAATCTCTCTCTACCATCATGAAAACACTGTTTAGGAGTTGAACATGCCAGTCCAGAAAGATGCCAGTAGGTCTTCTTGATTCCCTATACTTCCATGGCTCCATCTGCATGGAGTTGTTGTCCCATGTGGTACTCCTGAAGTCTATGCTTCGTCTGGGGCCTCGTCCTTGACTCTATGCTTGTACAGTGCTGAGCACAGCACTGTGCCTTATGCCAGGGTATTTAGACACAGTCATATGTCAATATTTGATGGAAGAACAGATTTCATAGTGTTTTAAAATTTATTTTAAAAGGTAAAATTCCCCTTGGTATGTTGCTTTCCTCCAACTTTTTGCTAGGAGGTAAAAAAAATACTCCTGGAGATGACCCACTCCTAACCATATTCTTTCTTGAGGATTACTTTCAATTGCTAGGTCTGTGTAATCCTTGGATTACTTGCCACTAATCCATCCCACTGTTAAGAATCAGCAGTTTTACACCTATATTGATCTCTGGAGCTGACTTGGCTTCAATAGGAGCTAGGCACTTGCAAGTAAAAGCAGACTTCACCTCCTTTAGAGGCTTACTATCCCAGTACAATAGCAAACAGAAAAGCTACTTAAGAGGATCATGTAACAAAAGAGGGTTTTTTTTACAGATCAACATAAATTACAACTTTCTTTAGTTGTTCAGAGCTGGTTTAATACAGTATCAGAATAAATTCTATACACTCCAGGCTGGCCTCATACAGAGAAGGATCAAGCCATTATTTTAAGGTTTCAGATCTTTTACCATTTACTTTTTATTAAAAAAGTCAGAACTCTGACTGGCCTTACTCAGCAGTGTTAAGTTAAAGGCTTCAAAACATTTCAGAGAATTTTGGTTTGAATACAGAAATCACTAGTCTGGCATGAAACCTGGTCTATCAGTGGTTCCATAAAGGCTGTGATTTTCATTAAATTTAGCTGTTAGATTATATTACTAATAAACTGTTAGATAATATTCTTGAATATAACATATTCTTAAATTAGGCTAGATTATTAGGGGGGAGGTTATTTTTATTTTATTTTAAATGTAAAACTTTACCTAAGTGAAATGTGTGAAAGGGCAATTATTTCAAGTACTTGATCCCAACTTAAAAGCTAAGTCAGATCTGAAACTGAGTAAATACTTTGTTCTCATGTGCAATCAGTCATTATGCAGATCTTTGAATACAGATTTTCCTCATGCTTCCTTTAGCTGTAATCTTTTTGCTATACCTGTTTTTTCCTATATCTATTTCATCAAATTCTATGAATTGCTGTCATGCACTGAATTCATTTTTCCCCGAAGAGATACCTAGCTGCATCTCTTAATCTGTCTGAATTAAACCCAATGTATTTAATAAAAAAAGGACAGTTAATCTCAATTTTTATTCTATAGCATTGTTAAGGTTAAATTAAGACTAGGTCTTAGGCCAGTGTTTTTTATAGACTTTTTTTTTTTGTAATCTTTGTTTTAGATATGCTGAACTCCACATGTCCAGATCCAGACTTTGCACTTCCGTTTTAGGTATCTGTGAAATTAGAATTAGGTAAACAGCATGTGCAAAATTGCTAGTTAGTGCAAAACAAGACACAGCTGAAGTGATAAGAGGAAACAAGAAACAAATACACTTTTCAGTTTTTCTGATGTGGAATACAGTATTTAGAATAAAAGATACACTTTAAATTGTCTCTTACAATGATGTGTGTATTTTGTGTTTAGCTCCTTTGGTTCTGCTAATGAGCTCACCCATGAATGAAGCAATTCTCTGGACATAAACAAAACACTTTTAGATTTGCACTAATAAAACCAAGATCATAATCTGATATTAACCTCAAGTTACCCAATTTAAAACTGTATTATTACAGTGTTTTAATTAATTCAGTAAAAGTGGACTCTTCTTTTACAGTGTTAATTGGAAAAATTAGATCTCCTAGATTTGTTTTTTGAATCTTTCTGAACTTGAAAAAAAACACAGATTCTGTCCAGTGCCTGCAGACAGGCAATCAATCAGTGAGCATGTTTTCAGTTCCAGCTCAGCTCCTACTTACAATGAGTAGAAACCTGTTACAATAACCTCAGCCACCACTATACAAATAGAACAAAGCTATTTGAGACCAGTGAAAACCAAAAACCCAACCAACAAAGAGAAAAAAGATCCTCATCACACAAGAACAACAAACCAGTTAACTGAATACAATTCCATTGGTCACTAACAAGCACTAATTGTTCTTTAACATGACTATACCTGTCTTTATAAGTCTCCAACAAGTATATTTTCCCTTAACAATTTGTATTATGCCATGAGAGGGAAGCATACTTCTTTCTTGACATTTTTCAGTAAAATTCCACAGTATACTTTACTAGAATCTGACATTCTGACAAAAGCTCACATACATTTATTAGGATTATTTTTGTCCTTGGATCTTTTATTTTCTGAAGCTACCTTCTTCTTCATAACCTTCCTGATGTTTTTTTGCCCAGATTATTTGATTAGGTCTTCACAGATGTAGAAAATAGTAATAGTACCTCTAACAGTAATTTGGGGGTTGGTGAATTTCTGTGATAACGTGGGGGGTGGAGTTTTTAATGAAACTAAGATTTACCTGTTCCACGTTTTACCTTAAACTAACTACAATTTTATTGAAAAGATAAATAAAAATATAAGTAGATGTAATAAAACTTACTGTCTATGCATAAAGTTATAAAATAAAGATTCTTTACTAAATAGCTGGTTTAATTAATGCTGAAATCTAAACATAATTCCTGATGAAAGTCTTTCTTGTCCATGATGTGTAGTATACTGACATGAAGAGATAGAGTGAACAATAAAGAACATCAAATGCTTACTGAGATTTTGCACTGCATAAAACACGACAGACATTGAACAGAAAATATATTCCTCAAAAACAGAAATGTGCGCTGGCACCATGTTATTTGTACATAAAATATAGAGCATCCCTGTTTTCTGAAAGCTGGAGAAGACCATTGTTCACTATCTAATGTGGCATATCACCAAACCCATGCAAATGCTGCTCTTTTGCCTGCATATAAGCTCTCTGAAAGTATTTTTCCACTTTCAGGAAGACTTTTGAAAGCATCTGAAGTGTCAGTTGCTCATCAGGTGTAACCTCAGATATGAACATCCAAATTCTGATTTTCCCTTGCTTTGATGGAAGTAAATTAAAATAATCATGAATAGAATGACAGAAATTGCTCATATATCTGGATTTTCATTATACCAAGCCTTTTTTAGAGAGTCTGATTTATGCATACAGTACCAATGAAAAGTGTGATATTTATATAGAAATGGGAAAGTTACTGAGTGAGTCCATAAACTGGGAAGAGCTGCTGTAAACTGCTTTGGTGTCAACCAAGCATGATGATCTTAAAAACATCTGTAGACAGAAAATGCAAGATACTGGAGAAATGCTTGACTGGTTTTTTGCATTAGTTTCTTAGCCACGATGTATCTGTTGTCTAGCATACTAGTAACCCAGGTAACTAGTCCTTAATTATGATGGTATAACTAGTTCAGTAAATCTTCCTGCATTAGAAACCATGGTGTGACTAACTAGCAAAAGTCCAAAGCCTCCCTTTCTACCTGCACAGATGTGATATGTTTCAGGAGAAGTCTGTCTGTCTGCATGCAGCCTGTGTTTCTTTCTCTAGTGTCATTCCTACCTCTCCAAGCTTTCCTTGCAAGTGCACAAATAAACTTTCACAAGCAAGACCTTGTGACCAAAACCACATATACTATCAATCCCATGGCCATTTTTTTAAAGTTTCAAGTAGTATGTCAAAAAAATGCTGCCAAGTACTGTTACCTAGTAAAATCTCTGCAGATTTCCATGGGACAAAAAACCCTCGAAACAATCTCTACGGAACTTGGTAGATATTGTTTGTCAATGACTTCTGGCACTGCTTCTTTTACACATTCAAGCCTGATAATACCATGATATCATCATCCCAGTTCCTTGAAAACACAAGTAGCTGTCTTCTGGATCATTCCTCTAGGTGTAATTCAAGCTGCAGGGAAGGCTGAAAGAGTAAGCACATGTTATAAGGAAATGCTGTTACCCTATTTCTACAAACATTCAACTTCTACAGTGTTCAACACAACTAAACCAAATTGGCTGTAGAGATGTGTTAGAAAACAGGAATTCATTGTCCAATGTCAGTTAAAAGTGCATTAAAGAGAACACTTGGTGGAGTAATCAGCCAGTGCTTTCTGATGGCTTTCCACATAAAATATCCCAAAAGCAGCAGTCTGGGAATAGGAGATCTGCTGTATTGCCAGCCTGTTGGAATGGATCTGGGAGGAATGAATTAGAGAGTTCTCATCTAAACCTGTCTTTGCTTTCACAAAACCTGCAGTTTTGTTTAGGTATAAGTTCCCAGATAGTTAATAATGAATTTATTGCCATTACAAAAAAAAAAAAAATAGAAATATCATTGACAAAGAGAAGTTTATGATACTTTTATACAAATCTAGAAAAACACATGTTAAGGATGTTTAAACCCTGCTTAGGTTGCATAGTCCATTAGAATGCATAAGTCCATTCACATGAGTATGAAATCACTCTGATTTCTGTAGCTATATACACTCAAGTGGACTATGGTTGAATCAGTGGTAGAGCTCAGGCATGGGAAGCTAATTTTTCATTTTAAAAGTTACTTGTTTGCTAAATTGAAAGTGTCAGTTACTGTTATTTTTCTTTATTTCAATAACTGTTGTCTTGAATGAAGAGAAGAAAAGCACTATAAGAACCTCTTGCTTACATAATTCAAATAAGGGCAAAAGTGCTGCATTGGTGTGAAATTATAGACAAAAATTTCTTCCCAAGTACTTCAGAATACAAAGGAAAGGTGTGAGTGCATGCATGGGCACTGATTTACAGCAAATAAAAATGGTTAAAATCCTTTATTTCTTGCAAAAAGAGATGTTTAGTTTTCTCTTGGGAATATTTTCTGCATTGTTATGTGTTCAGCTTCTCCTTACTTAGAAAAACACAATATATGTGTAATTTTACCTTTCCAAGTGACTTGTTCTGTAGTTCTCAAGTGTAAAATTTCCATTTTTCTGAACACAGAGAAAGAAGAAGGAGTTTCTGGTGGGAAGTGATATTTACAGGTGTCTCAGTAAAATCAAGTGTATATTTGATTTTTCAGGATTTTTAGCATAAGTTATTAACACAGGATGTGGAATTTTAGAAATGCCTACAGGCAATATTTCAGTTTCAACATTCTTGCTCCATACTTGTTCTTCATTACGACTCCTTTATGTAAATTTACCTTGCAAGCTCTGCTCTACAACTGACCTCACATGAAGGCTGTCCCACCCGTTTTAGTTGCATCACACAAGTATGTGGATACCTACTTCCGATATAAAACCATGCCGTCAGTAATTTCTTTATGAAACCTATCACATTTATGTCTCTTAGAAGAGTTTAAAGTAGCTTTTCCATCCTCTTTTTTCAAACCCAATAGTATTCATGTTACAGAAAGGCATTAGTAATACCCATAGCTTTCCATGCTGTTGTTTAATGCAAAATATAAATTAACCTTGCCTCCTTCCCTTAAGATCCTTTAATTCCTTCTCCTTAGTAATTTACAGTCTATGATATCTGTTTCTTCCAGATACTTGCTCCAAGTGAGTTAAGAAACAGATAGACTAGCCTAAACTATTGCTTTGAGAACATTACTCCATTTTTTTTTTCTTTTGATATTAGAGGTACTTATGCAAGGGCAGAGGAAAAATAAACAGCAAAACTGAATCTGTGTAGGAAATACCAATCCCACAGTTAATTCTGCAGTGTTGCCAGCTGGTAGATTAATTTTTTCTTCCATCACAACATATCCATACTTTGAAAATCACCAGCATTCCAGCTTTAAGTGTGTGAGGAGATTTCTGTCTGAACAGTTTGTGCAAGAAGGTGACTAGATTAACATGGCATAGATAATTTTTTACATCCACTGCCAAGCTTATGTGTTGTCTCATGTGTGAAGAAGGTAAGAATCACATGGATACAGTCTCTGTATTTCTGATGTTACAGGATTAAAAAATAAATGGGTACCTGAGTGTGAAAGGCTCATTAGATTAAAGACATGCAAAAAACATGCTAGAATTGGTGTGACATGACAGGAATGAGGCCTGACAGGATCCACCTATACTGATGGGGAAAACGCACCTCTGGGCAAAGCTGGAGGGACTGACTGAGAGGGTTTTAAACTAGGATCAGTGGAGGAAGAGGATACCAAGAGCATTGCATAGGTAAGCCAAGGCTTGGCATGGCACCGCCTGGTAGTGGTAATGCGAGTGGGGAACACTTACACTGCTCTTGGGAGCACAGAGGGCTCTGAAATGCTTCTACACCAACTCACTCAGCATGAGAAAAATCAAGAATGTACATCTGTTCATATCTCTGATTTACCTGATAAAGTATGGCCAAGTAACTTTTTTTTGTTTTGTTGTTTTTTGGTTTTGAGGGTTTTTGTCATAGCATCATGTTCTCATAATCAGGTCAGAATTTCAAAAGCTCCAACTAAATGGCTTGAATAAGTTTGTACCTCGAGATATTTGCTGCTGTGCATAATGAGATACCACGGATAGGATGAGTGGTGGGATAGGAGAGTGGATGCCAGAATGCCCTTGGATTTTGACATAAATGTAGAGATTAGTTAGAGCTACTTACTCTAATTATCAAACAAGCACCAGAATGGAGGAGTCTGTCTCTAAATATACACTTCCATTAACAAGCAGCAAAATGAGAACAGATATTCTGCATAAAACAGTGTTGAAGAACCTGGTTCTAAACTGAACAGGTTTTAGGGATGAAGACATCCTCGGCTCACACGGACGGAATGCTTTTTAGAAATTGGAATGCATCCTCTGTTGCTTATTAATCCCAAGGGAATCCAGTCTGTGCACTCCATCACCACCTGTAATGTGAAGCAAGGCAAGTGGTGATGGTCAGAAAATTTGCTTTGAAAATGCACTCCTGATGCAATTAAAAAAACTGCATTAGGCACTAGAAATTCCAGACATGAGATGAGACTATCAGTCCATCCGTTATACAAATGTTTGATATGTGTTTTGCTAGGGATCTGTGTTCACTGCTCACTGAGGGCCAGCCAAACCAGATGGAGTGGGATGGGCTCTTCCCTTGTGACTATCTCGGTTGTGGGGATGTGGAGTCTTTCATCTCTATTGCCAGTTATAGACTCAGGAGTCAATTAGTGAAAAGCAATTTTAGAACCTCTAGACAGAAATCATGCTCAATACTTCTTTATTTTTNAAAAAAAAAAAAAAAGGCAGTCATAAAATAAGGATTTCTGGTTAAAATTATTGATGCAACTCTAAAGCATCAGCTCTGTCTAGGATCTGTCCCTTAAACCTTTTTCCCGGATGGGGATTTAAGTAGATTGCTAGGTATTTGACAGATCTCAGTATCAAGATCAATACTGAATTAGAAGACATAGCTAAGCATAACTGGGGGAAAATAATTAACAAAATTAAGGAGGGTTTTGCTCTATGGGGAACTATTAAAGTTATCTTTATGGGGTCATGTAAATGTAATAAAAGATTCTGCCTGCACCACAATTTAATTCTATATCAGAAATGGTCCCTGTAGATGTACCAAAAGATTATTTTACTGAAATTGCATGTGTATTCTCTTCTGGGCTAAGAAAGGGGAACAAAATCTTAAAAGTAGAAAGTTGTGAATTTTGCATAACACATATTTAAAATTGCCTGAACTCTGTTTGTATCAATGGTATTTAGTTGATTCAGTGAGCACAGTTCACACAAACAGTTACCCTACTCTACAAGAAAAGGAGAACATAATTATATAGCTGTGTTTTAGGACAGTACACCTACTTTCCATGATAGAATCTACCCAAGTATTTTTTGTATTTTAAGACTACAGAAAATGATACAAAATTATCTACTAGAAAAATCCCAAATAACATACATTTCTGTAAGTCTTGTCCTCTTAAAAACAGAATGCAGATGTAATTTTAATTCGCCTTGTACCAAAAAATTTCTGACTGGAGAGTGTGATGTTTTAATATATCTTTTAGAGATGTGTGCAGCAAACCTGAATTGTTCATTACTGATTTAAATTCTTCTAACTAAATGCCAGCATGCAGCTCTCTGAGGATCTGTTGTTCTTTTTGTCTCCTCTTTTTCATTAGTGCTTTTCCAATTACACTAAAAACAACTCAATCTGATCAGAAGTTCTCTTAAAATAATGTCAATCCTTATCTTAACTCAAAATCAAGGCTATCATAAGAGAATATCAAACTGAATTCATTTTGGTCTGTCAATGCCACACGGATGGTGACCCTCATCCTAGCTCACAGCCTTGTCCATGGTTGAAGGCATCATTTAAATATGGGGTTTGCTCATTGGTGGAATGAGAATGGCTCTGTATAAGCCAAGGTAGACCCAGGGACACTTTGCGGGTTCACACCCTAACTGTATGACAAAACCCTGTCACTGCTTTCTCTGTGCTTTCTTCTAATGTGATCCCAGGATGCAAGTGCAAGAAAGCCACATCATGCTCCTGGAATATACTTTCTTCTTGCATCTGTTGCAGCTCTCTTGCTTAGTTCCTATTTCCTGAAATTTTTAATCCAGCATGAGAAGACTGATCTTTGCCATTTCATCAAAATGCTCCTCTACCAAATGTCAGGTCAACATAAAATGTTATGTGAGATTCTTCAGCCTGATTCAATAATTTTCAACTGTGGGATCAGTCTCGGATAGCAAAAAAGAGCTTCTTTTCATTAATAAAGTTTTAAAGAGTTAGACATCTAGTTTCTACAATGAACTAGTGTTGCTCTAAATATTGATACTTAGCAAGTACATGTAATAAATCATGATTAAACATACCTCTAGTCACTTTTCTTCAGGACTGATAATGTTCAGTTACCACAATTTGTTCTTTGTTTTTAAGTTAACACTAAACAAGTACTCCTTTCCAACTTTCAAAAACAATTTACACCAGGAGAAAAGCAGTGCAACTATTACGATCATGATGATCAGTCTAGGCTTGGATGCCCTCTCCATAGTGGCATCTGCTTCAGAAGGTAGTATGAACAGGAGAACATGTGGGCTCATGTACCCCTTGTGAAAGTAATATGTAAACTAACTGTTGGTATCTGGTATCTGGAGGCAAGCTTAGTCCTCAAAGCTCAAAATTTATATCTCTTCCAAAGTTTTTTGGCATCAACACATTGCATTCAGTTTTTCACAGTAGAAGCTAAATATGAATTCTGCTTTCACTGATACCCTGTGACATAGTCTGTTTAGCTAACGGCCAGGTGAAAACAAACCTTTCACCATTCTGAATTTGCTGTCTTCTCATTTCTGTGCCCTATAGCACTTGTATTGTAAGACAGAAAAGGAAGTATCTTCTACAGGTTATTTTTAATTTTAAATATTTTTATCACATCCTTTTTTTCAGAGAAAAGAAATCAAATACCTTCATGCTCTAACTGCATCCCACGTCTAACCATGAGCCTGAGTCTAATCTATCTCACCTTTCCATGGTTTGGACTTAAGATTGAACTTTGATAACGGCACATGATAGGATTCAGCTGCAGCCCATTCTACCTTGAGAGCAGTGAAAAACTCAGTCTGAACACATGCAGGCACAGTGGTATTACCTGAGGCTGGGAGAAAAATCAGCTGCTGTGATGGGCTGTCTTCTGCTCATTTTCTCTGGTGCAGTATAGATCTAGCCTAATTCTGCAAATTTAGATTCAGTAAGCAGAACTGAGAACAGCATTCCAGAGCAGGTAAAGTATTTATTATGCCAAAAATGTGATGGCATTTTATTTTCTGCCTTATTATCATAATCTATCAGACACACGCAAATACCTTGCCTTCTTGTCCTGGGGTGATT
>VYZT01060534.1:0-25963 GCA_013400735.1 Pomatostomus ruficeps | reverse complement strand
GTGTGGCTTCTTTTCTGCTGGTGACCACAGGTGTGTCAGCCGTAGTGAGGCCTAAAGTGCACTATGCAAGACCCTCTCATCCACCTCCAGACCCACCCATCCTGGAAGGAGCCGTGGGAGGGAACGAGGCCCGGTTGCCGAACTTTGGGTCTCACGCTTTGATCCCCGCTGACCTGGAAGCCTTCAAGCAGAGACATTCCTACCCCGAGAGGCTGGTCCGCAGCAGGAGCTCCGACATCGTGTCCTCGGTGCGGAGGCCCATGAGCGACCCTGGCTGGAACAGACGGGCTGGGAACGAGGAGAGGGAGCTGCCCATGGCCTCGGGCGGCAGCGGGGCGGCGGTGCTGGCGGCCGCGTCCCAGTCGTCGTCCTCATCCCCCAGCAAGGACTCCTCCAGGGGAGAGGTGAGGCTTCTGCTTGTCATTTATCTCTCTCTCGTGCTCACTTTAACTGTACATCTAATGCCAGAAATTTGGAATTAAAGGTCTTTAGCCAAGGAACTACAATACACTTCTGTTACCCTTTGAACGTTGGCCAGTAATGTTTTTTAAGATAAAGCTACAGATGTTCAGAGTGGCTTAAATGGATCTGGCTTCTCTTCAGTTTACTGGATGAGGTGTACTGGATTTGGTGGTACTTCTGAAACAGGTTCACTGTAGTGTTAAACTGCTGCAGCAGCCTGAAAATTAATTTTCTTTAAAAAAGAGTAAGTGAAATCTAAGGTTCTTCATGACTGTGGGTTTGCATTTGCAGGATGCCTTCTTTAGGAGAGATATTTCTGGCTTAGTCTGCTCTAGTTCTGTTTTTACAGTCAGTGTAGCAAAAGCTGATGTGATGGAGAAATTTTCTTTACACTTGACTTGGTAAATGCTCAAACGTAGCCTCTGCCCTTCCGCAGATTGAGGAACGGAAAGACAGTGATGATGAGAAGTCTGACAGGAACAAGCCCTGGTGGAGGAAACGTTTTGTGTCTGCCATGCCCAAAGGTAGGGTCATGTCTGTCTGGGGTTGGTACTTCAGTCAGAGTTCACACTGCCCTCATTGTATCTTTAGTCACTTTTATGGTTAAAGTATAAATAAATATGCAAATAAAAATGGGAAGCTCCCTTGGCTAGTGGCTCCCTAGAGAGTGCTGTACCTGGAAGGCAGAGCTGTTCTGCCTGGCCTCGTGTCTGTTCAAGGTGGAGCTGGCTGGAGATGATGACAGTACAGTTCTGCCCTCCCCCATGGATAAGCTGATGCTTTTATGGAAGTTGATTTGATGAAAATTTTCTGCATTAGCCGCTTCCTTTAAGCTTCTGCTATTTGGCCATTATCTCAGAGTAGTCTTTGATGAGGTACCTTGCATTTTCAGCTCCTATTCCATTTAGGAAGAAAGAAAAACAAGAGAAAGACAAAGATGACATGGTGCCTGACAGATACGCTACGCTTCAAGGTATGTGAGTAACATCATCATAGTAATTTTCTCTGAGAACATGTCTCCTGGCCTTCCAGAGTGCCCACCAGGTACCGATTGACAGACAGGTGTGTGCTGCTGTAGTTCATGTTCAGAACTGGCATTTTGAATAAGAAAATGGATAAAGACTTCCTGACTTGAAGGCTGTTTTTAAGTTGTCACACGTCTGTCTGCGTGTAGTGGATTCTCAAGTCCTCGCTTCTCCCCTCTCCTCATTACAGAGCTCCTGTCCCTGTCACAGCTGAGCTGTAAGGCGAGCTGCACACACAGCCCTGTAGTAGTTACTTAAGTGTTAAATTAAACATGGCTTGAACCCATTTTCTGTTTGCCTGATCCTTTCTAGAATCTTCAAATATCCGAGAGCCTTTTGTGTATGCAGCGTAAATGTGCTGAGCACCTGCTCAGGGTCTGACTCCATTTGTTCACTTGGATTGTTCTGTTTGTTTTCTGATTTGCTTCAGACATCATTATTACATTTGAATTTGGGCTACGTGGGACACAAGCAGCTCTTTGTTTGCTGTGGCTGAAAGCAGAGTCCAAATGTGTAGGCTTAAGTTTTTGTATTTGCTTTCAGCTGGCCCAGCACCAGGGTAACTCCTGTTGTTTTTTCTGGTCCTTCCAGATGACCCCAGCCCAAGGCTCAGTGCACAGGCACAGGCTGCTGAGGACATTCTGGACAAGTACAGGAATGCAATCAAGAGAACGAGTCCCAGTGAAGGAGCCATAGTGAACTACGACAGTGCAGGTGAGACCCTGGCTTTTGCATCACCGCCAACACAGTTCCTGCTCCTTAAAGATAAAAACACTTCGGTGTTCTAGACCAGTGTTAGTGTTAGCAGCTAAGCAAAGTGACCTCTGAACAAGGAATGTTTTGTCAAATGGTCTGTGGGACAGTCCCTCAGAGGCTGGGAATTAAACCAGTATTCCCAAGGACAGCTCTTTCATATTGACATTGAGGGGACTGGTTGTTGGTAGCACATCTTCTACCAGTTTTTTGTTTTGTTTTAAATGGCACTGAAGGAGTGTATTGCCTTCCAAAACTCTTGCAGTTTCTTCTTAGAGCTTCTAGGTTGTATATTTTAATGTGCCTTTTTTCATATACCCAGAACAAGCTGGTTTATTTGCTGTCTCCATTCTCCCCCTGACCTTAGGAGAACAAACAGAAAATGAGTCTGGTTTCTTCTTCTGACTCCTCTCTTCAGGTGTAACGTGTTTTTCGTTTCCACAGAGGCGATTGGGGATGGGGAGAGCATGCACGACTCCCCGCGGGATGAGGCTTTGCAGAACATGTCTGCAGACGACCTCCCAGACTCTGCAAGTCAAGTAGCACAGCCACAAAGTTCTGCTTTCTCCTATAGGTAAATATCTTCGCAGGTTTCATCTCACCCACAAAGTAGAATTAAGAGCTGGAGCTGTGTGACTGGTTCCCACAAGAATCTTAATATAGATTCGGTGTAAACTTCTGTGTGCTTTTAGTTTTAAGCATCTCAAAGTGCCATATTTCCACTGATGAAGGAGGGATGTTGTAACCTGAGAGAACAGAGCAGTTGAGTGTTCAGGAAAATCCCTCTGAAAATGGTGCTGTATCAAAGGAACTGATATTCTAAAGTCTTGACAATGTTGTATATTAAAATGATGTTAAATAACTTCTAGACAGTATTAAATAAAAAAGAAAGTGAAGACTTCTTATTGAAGAAGCAGACCTCTCCTCAACTGTGTTAAGAAAATATTTTTCCTCTTTAAGGGATGCAAAGAAGAAATTGAGGTTGGCTCTTTGTTCAGCAGATTCTGTTGCCCTCCCGATGCTGACACATTCAACCAGGAATGGTCTCCCAGACCACACAGACCCCGAAGGTAAAGGTTCTTTGCACTGTGGGTGTTTCTCCTTGTCCCCCTGTGGTGGCACTGGTGCTTGTCACAGGTACTGAGGGCTGCCTTTTGCCCCCGGAATGTTTTCATTCTTACTGCACAGACAAACCTGCCACCTCAGCCTGGTCTAAGATTTTTTTGTAACGAAATATCACAGATACAGTGCAGGTAGAGCCTGAAGCGATAGAATAGGCTCTCAAAGTAAATGTGCTGTTGGGAGTTGTGCTCCTGGAATGATTCACTGGGTCTTTATGTTGACTCAGTATAAATGTGTTGTGTTGTATCCCTTCATTCGCTCTGGGTTTATTTGCAGACAGGTGAATATGTCACCTTATCTGGTCCTCTTCGCGTTTCAGAATGGTTCTAAATACTAGATAAGATAGTGATGTGGAAGCTTATCCTCTGATATGTGGAAAATTCAAAAAGGCTTATTAAATTGTTCTAAAATAACATTTATTGCCTAATGTACAGAAGTTTTGTTTTAAACCGTTAATGTGTTTCCCATATTCAAAAATACTTTATTTTCATCGTGCCTGTGTTTCTCTTCCTTAACATTTTTCCTAGATAATGAGATTGTGTGCTTCCTGAAAGTGCAGCTGGCTGAAGCCATCAACCTGCAGGACAAGAACCTGATGGCGCAGCTGCAGGAGACGATGCGCTGCGTCAGCCGCTTCGACAACAGGACCTGCCGCAAGCTGCTGGCCTCCATTGCCGAGGACTACAGGTACTTTGCCCAGTGTCTCATTGGCAATGGCTTCCCAAATTCACGTGTTTATTCACTAGCAGATGGGGAAGATCCCTTTTGTTGTAAATTGTGCTTTACCAAACCAGGTTATTGCATCTCTGCTTCCCCACAAACCGATGCAGTTGTCTCACCCATGTGAGGCAAACTCTGAATTCAGGCATTGTTTGGTTTAAAAGCACCAAGCTGAGGAATCCTTTGCAGCACAGCTCAGCAGGCTGTACAGCTGTCAGCCTCTGTCTCTGTTACGAGTCTGATCTGACACAGAGCCCTCTCTGCTTTAGGAAACGAGCTCCGTACATCGCGTATTTAACGCGCTGCCGCCAGGGCCTGCAGACCACGCAGGCACACCTGGAGAGGCTCCTGCAGAGAGTCCTGCGAGACAAAGAAGTGGCCAACAGATACTTCACTACAGTCTGTGTGAGGCTACTGCTGGAGAGCAAGGAAAAGAAAATCAGGGAGTTCATTCAAGGTAAGATTAATGCAGAGCAAAGTTTTTGTGTTCCTTTACTCCATATTTAGATGCTGACTTGGGTTCATGTTTTAAAGTATGCCTTTTGATCTGAGGGGTAGATTCGTAAGATTATTTTAATTTCAGATGGTGAATTAATTAAAGAGACAGATTACTGTTACTTTACAGTATGTTGTGGCAGCTAAGCCATGGTAATTGTCTGCATTTTTCATGGGCTGAGAGAATGAAGGTAATTTGACCTAACTTATTCTAAAAAGTTATGCTAAATCACATTATCTGCCCCGTGGCAGAAGCATGAATACTATTAATTATTTTATGTCTACTGATACATGGTAAATTAGGTTGCAGCATTCAGTTCTTAGTCCAGAACCCATGGTTGCACCTTAGAAGATAGGGGGAATAGTAACAGTGTGAATCACGTGAATCAAAGATTCAACAACATCACAGCATAAGAGATAGTGAGACCAGGAAATTCAAAACAGCCACTTGTACCCAGCTGGTTCTATGTTCTCTATGCACATACCTGACTAAATGAAGCACGTAAGAAATTTGGAGTCAGTTCTTGCTCTTGGAGCATATTAAATGTGCCTGAAAAACCTATCAGAAATAATATTCTTTTACTGAAGTGAATGTTCTTTCTCTTCCTCCTTTTTCTCAGATTTCCAGAAACTCACGGCAGCAGATGATAAAACAGCCCAAGTGGAGGATTTTCTGCAGTTCCTGTACGGGGCTATGGCTCAGGATGCCATCTGGCAGAACGCCAGCGAGGAGCAGCTCCAGGACGCGCAGTTGGCCATCGAGCGCAGCGTGATGAATCGCATCTTCAAACTCGCCTTCTACCCCAACCAGGACGGGGACATCCTGCGCGACCAGTAAGCCAATGGAACTCCAGGGATTTCTCTTCTGCAGTTGTGCAGTGGGAGCTCACAGCCCTCCTGTGACAGACTTGTCTGAGGCAGCCAGGCCACACAAACTCGTGTTTTCATTCAGAACATTTTGTAACAGAACAAGGAAGGGCTTTAGCATCGCGTGCAAACGTGTTTGCAGCAAACTGCTAGGACAGGATAGAGTTGTAAGTGTAGTGATTGGGATACAGACTGTCAGGTCTGCGAGTGTGTGTGCTGAGAGAATGATCAAAACCTGGCTCAGGACTGGGGTGGATCCATTTCTGCTTTGAGTCAGTATTTTCCATACATTTGGGGTTTCTGTGGTTTAGAGCAGATGCTGTTGGGATGCTGCAGAGGATGTGTAGTTGTTCTTGGCTGTACAGAACAAATCTCTGCATCCTCACTGACCTGGTGTCCAGCAGCTGTAGGGCCACATTCCTGAAGATCTTTCTTGTCCTAGCAAACATAAAACAAGTGGGAATCCCCAGCTGGCTGGCTGCTGCTTGCTTTTCACTCGTGTTTTTTGTGTTTCAGGGTCCTTCACGAGCACATACAGAGGTTATCCAAAGTAGTGACTGCAAACCACAAGGCGCTTCAGATACCTGAGGTAACAACTCCTTTCCTTTGCTTC
Organism: Pomatostomus ruficeps; assembly: GCA_013400735.1. Taxonomy (NCBI): domain Eukaryota; kingdom Metazoa; phylum Chordata; class Aves; order Passeriformes; family Timaliidae; genus Pomatostomus; species Pomatostomus ruficeps. Next base: position 19,906 of record VYZT01060534.1, on the reverse strand, counting down.
TCTGTGTGTTGGGGTTTGGACTCGGATTGGGATGGGGAGAGGATTGTTCTGTTTTATGCTTAGAAGGGTTTTTCTGTCTGTGACAGCTGAAATATCCTGCAGGAAAACCGCACTGTACCCATGCTTCCGTGCCTTCCATTTACCCAGCACTGTCACTTTTCTCCCTCCTCACAGAGAAGAATTTCTTCCATATGTGTAACTTAAATCTCCCCTCTTTCAGTTTGAACTCATCTTTCCTTAAAGCTTCCCATTTCTGCAGAGCCTGTGAGCCTCTGGTCCTTCAGCCCCTCTGTGGTGCACGGCAGGAGCTTGGCCAAATGAGGACTGGGCTGGTTTTTTCCCAGGTGTATCTCCGGGAGGCACCGTGGCCGTCGGCGCAGTCCGAGATCCGCACGATCAGCGCTTACAAAACGCCCCGGGACAAGGTGCAGTGTATCCTGAGGATGTGCTCCACCATAATGAACCTGCTCAGCCTGGCCAACGAGGATTCCGTGCCTGGGGCTGATGATTTTGTTCCTGTTCTGGTCTTTGTCCTCATCAAGGTGAGTTCTTTTGCAGAGATCGCAAACCCCAGTTAATTCTTGTAATAAACAGGCAAGTTTAGGAGGAGAAATAATGCCTGTGGGTCACGGGGAGCTGGCCAGGCTCAAATCCAGATCTGATTCAGCAGGGTTTGAATGGGAATGCCAGAAATGTGGTCACAGTTACGGTTTTGGAATCCAAGCAAACTTTGCATTTGGAACCAAGGAAGTCGGGGTGCAGATGTTGTGTGTGGAGCAGAGTTTGTTTGAGGGATGTCCACCAGCATCTGTCATCTGTGCCTGCTCCATGCTGGCCTCTCAGGACCCAGATCCACACCAGGACTGGCTCGGGTTGTGTTGCTGGGCTTTTTTGACATGAGTGGAGAATGGTCTGAGGTGTAAGGTGCTGAAACAACAGGCTTTACACGTGTTGAGGTCCTGATGACCTTCACAGATTCTACCAGCGTTCCCCTTCTTTCTCTTGGCCTGCTTGTCATTTTTCCTTGTTGGAAAAACGTTCCTTTCATCAAACCTGCTGCCTTCTGAGCGTGTGAAATGGGGCTGGTGGGGATAAACAGTCCCTGCCCTGCAGGTAGGTTCCATCTCTGCAGCATGAGGATCGCTGCACAGGGGGAATTGTGTTTCTGTCCCATCTCTTGCCGTGCTGGTTGATGTTGTGCTTTGCAAGGAAGCTGTGAGTGCCTCTCCTCTCCCCCCAGGCAAACCCCCCTTGCCTGCTGTCCACGGTGCAGTACATCAGCAGTTTCTACGCCAACTGCCTGTCCGGGGAGGAGTCCTACTGGTGGATGCAGTTCACGGCAGCCGTGGAGTTCATCAAAACCATCGATGACCGCAAGTAACGCGCACGGCGCCGGCACGGCAGCCTCAGCAGGAGAGGAGCTTCTGGGAATGTACAACAGCGGCGAAAGCTGCGGAAAAGACTTTCCTTGTAAAATACTGTACAGAATTGAGGCATTTTAAAACACACCTTTACTAATCTAATTAATTTAACGGATTTTCCTCTTCTCTTTGGGTTGCGTTTTTCTCCCCTCTAGATACTGGCACTGCAAAAGGGACCACAGTTTTCAGGTATTTTGGAATCTCAAAACATTCAGAAAATTCTTCATGCTTTCTCCACCACCCCTCTTCCTGAATTCTTATTCACGTGAATAATTCACTTCATTTAATTTCTAACAGAAAACCGGAACAAAAGGAATCAGGGCAGCCACATAGTAAACTTTCTAGTTGAGTACACCTTTTATTAAGAAAACACCAGCCACGCTGAAAGTTTGTAGTAGCTGACATCAGGTATCGGTTATATTTCACCTAAATTTAAAATCTGAGAGGACAGTGTAAATATTATATAATTATATTTAATGCATTGCAAGTACCTTTGGACTTACAATCCTTTGAATAAACAAGCAGAAGCCTCTCTGACCTCTAACAGGTGGTGACATTTTGGTGACAAAAGGACTTCCTCAAAAGGCTAAGATTTAAAAAGGGCAAACTGAACTATTTATTAAGATGTAATTAAGATACTGAAATTTCTAAAACTGGAATTTATAATAGGGCTTCTTAGCTAGCTGAACACTTCTTGGCTAGGGCATTAGGGTGTTACAGAGGTTTGGATATATAGAGGAGAGGGACTGTAAGTTACAATAGAGAAGTCTAATATAAAAAGGAGAAATAAAATACCTTACTGTAATATTTTTTCTGAGCTATTGTGTATACTGTACAAACCCCAAACAGAGATCCTTAACAGAACCTTGGGCTGTAATATATATTTTGATTAGTGACATTAAATACATATGCCAGGGGGTTCAGTGAATGTTTTTACTAAATGTTCTTCGTGTTGTCTGCTATGCAGCAGTGCAAGTTTTACTGTTCATATAAAATATTTTAAAATAATATAACACTGTTCTTTATGAAACATATCATGACATCAGTTCAGGGTGTTTTATAGATTTCTCGCCCCGCCTTCCCCTTAAACTGACAGTTACCAATTTAAAGAGGTTTTTATGCACAACACCACACGGGTTTTTCGTGAGTGAGGTGGTCTGGGGCCTGGCCAGTGGGTGTTGGCTGTATAGAAGCACTTGCTGCTCTTTTTCAGCTTGAGTACAGTGAAAAAGGACAGCGAGCACTGAACTTTTTCATGTCAGTATTATTTCTTGCTCTTTCCAGAGTGTTCGTTGCACTTCTGACGGAGGGATGTGGTAAGACTTGGTGTCTGTGAGTGGTGAAGGAAACAAAATCTTTCTCACATTCTTTTCAAAGCACGATTGGTTCATTCTGTGTGTGTGTGCATTTTGATGATTAAAACCTGTAAGCAACTAGTACTTGGGAAAATCATGTGGTTAATTGGAGTTAGAGCAATTCATACAAAGTATTGAGTGCTTGATTTGGCTGTGCTACTTGTCAAGGCAAAATAAGGAAACTTTACTTTTTAGGGCTCTCAGATCTAACTCAGTCTAGCATTTTTGCCAAACCAGTCACAGGTGAGAAGGTGGGATGGTAACCTTTTCCTTTCATTTATAGTCTTTCTCCTCTGTTAGAGACTCAGTTGTGTGGAGGAGCAATACTCAGTCGAAACAGAATTCTTCTGATCTGCCTTACTTGGTGACTCAGTCTGTGTAGCATTGCAATATTCTGGTTATTTAGCCTTGATGGGGTTTTGGTGCTGAACACGTAACTCAATATTGCAAGCACAGCCCTGACCAATAACACTCAGCAGCAAAGCACAAACATGCCCTTGAAGATATGGCCAGATCATATCAAAAAGCAATATAAAGTCATTTCTATTTAAGTGTCCTGTAATACGTAATTGTTACTTGAATATCCGAGACGTTAGGACTGATGTGTGAAAGTTCTGCGGTTTGGGAGTTGGTTGAGGAGAGTATTTGTGGGATCCCTGAGGAAGGCACGAGGACACAGGGGCTGGTGATCCCCCTCTGTGTTGCCTCTCTGCTGGCTGGGCTCCAGGCTTTGGTCAGCACCATCGGGGCTTTCAGGTTCGCTCTCCCTTGTGGAAGGGGCAAGAACCATTTCCTTCACAGCTTTTATCACTTGGTTTCTCTGCATAGAAAAATACTTAAAAGAACTGGAGTCTTTTTTTAAAATGTTACTTAGTTATTTTAAAACCAGTAGGTGTTTCAGTGAGCCCCAGGTGAGCTGAGAGTTTTTGTAGCAAGATTGGTCCTTTGCTTCTTTTTTCCAGCCTACTCTGAAGGTCCTTTATATAGTCTTGATAGGTGTAGTTAGAGAATTAGGCTTTCCAAAGAATTAAAAACCTGCCTGTAATGTCCTTTTACTGTTCTCCCCAGTGTCCCGTAATGTTTTGTTTTAAAACGCTAAATTCCGTGTCTAGGAAGTGATGTTGTTAGGTTTGATGTGCAATAGTGAGGGTGAAAAGACAGCGCTTAAAGGACCAAAAGTACCAGAACTGCTGCCAAAAGGTGCCAGCCACGGGCCTGTTGCTGTAATCTCGGTGCTTTCTGTGAATTAAACTACTTCAGCCACTGGAGGAGGATGGAGCATTGTGGGCAAAGCGGAGCAGGGAGAGGTCCTGGGTAACAGGTCACAGTGAGGACCTCGGGCTCGGTCGTTGTCTCAGCGCCGGTTGTTGGCACGTTCTGGGAACTGCCACGGTAAACAATGGCATTCTGTGCCTGGGAATGTTACAGAGGTGCTGGTTTCCTTTTTGGGTAGAGGAGGGAAAGGGAAGGGCTGGCTTTTTCATCTCTAGGAGATTCCTTTGTGCTCCTAAGTGAGATTTCTCTTTAAACCTTTTTAAAATCCTCTTTAAGGAGAATCAGAATGTGTCTGGCCTAGCAAGGATTTGAGTTTAAAAGTTTTTGTTTTGAAGACCTTTTACTACCAAATGCTGAATGTAACTGCCATAAACTTCAGGAAAAAAAGCCACGAACATGAAGCTGTTCCCGTGGGTGAGTCTGGTGAGCACAGTGTTGGTTTGGATCGCTTGGAAACGTTCTTGTTCTGCGAAGCCAAATTCTCACGGAATGGGAGAACTCACTGCCATGGGAATGGGGTGGGGCAGGGGCAGGAGGGAGCAGAGCTGCTGGCAGCAGAAGTGTGTGTTGGCACGAGTGAGTCGCAGTGTGCCTGGAGAGCTGGAGCAGCAGGAAGGCAGTGGGGACAGGGGGAAGGACGCTCGTGTCTGGGTACAGCTGGGGACGTGGTTGAGCCTGTACTACTTGAGAATTAACCTCTGCTGAGTTAGTAGTGTGTGTTCTGTACCTTTTAATTGTGCTTTACCTCTATTGAAAAGCTTTGTACTGCCTCTCCTCTTTGGTAAAGCCTTTATAAATCTAAATTAACGAGCTTGCACAATCTTGTATACAGGAACCCCATCTTGTCTCTTAACGTGATTATTAATGTATTATTCTGTAACAACTGATTCAAAGGAGAGCAGTTTAACCGCCTGGCTTTGACGTTTCTGCCTTGTTCCAGTGCCACCAGCAGTTGTGCTGGGGATGGCAGCGTGAGTGTGAGCAGCTTCCCACTAACTCTGTGTGGTTTTGTGTTGGGTGTTGCTGCTCTGCTCCATCCTCACACCGCACAGGGAGAGGACACTGGCAAAAGAGAACCAAAGTCCAGTGAAGGGGAGAGGAGGCTCTGCTGCATTGGCTGCTTAACACAGACCTCTTCAGGAGTTATTTTACAGCTGCAGCTTGGCTGTTCTAGGAGTTCGAGAGGAAAGAAATGGCTCTGCCTGCAGCAGGACTGTGCCTGTCCCTCTGCTGGCTGCTGTTCGATGCCTTGCTGGGAATGGTCAAGTCCAAGAGTATTATGTTTGGCATCTTATTTCTTAGGAAATGTTCATTTTTTCTGATGAGACAGGAGGATTTCTTCAGCTGTGAGGCTCGCACCCGGGTCCCGCTGCCGAACGGGGCGGGCGGGGCCGGGGCGGGTGACGGGGTGACGGTGCTGCCAGGAGCTCAGTCCCCGCAGTGTTATTGACCTTGATTCTCTCTCATTTGCATCCAGCATTTTTCATCCTCTGGAATATGGTGTTTGGGGACCTTTCCATCATTAAGTGGATTTACAGCAATTTCCTTATGTGTTTTCTCCAAGGGATTCTGTTATGAGAGGCACATTAAATCTCCATTAATACCTCATTATCCGACTGATAAGATTACCATGATAATGAGGCAGAAATTCTAATTGTTTCACTTCTTATTGTGCCTTTCATTAAATCATATACCTGGAAGTTGCTGTCAGAGTGGGGATCTCCAGCCTGCAGAGCTTGGGAGGTGACCTGGTCCTGCGCATCCTGGTTCAGTCCCACGGTGCTCGGGGGATCCTGGGGCGTGCTGGCCTTTTCTCCTGGGCTCCTGTGCCTCCTGCCACGGCCATACTATCCAAAGGGCTCCCAGACGGGCTCCCAGTGGCCCCAGAGCCCTCGGCACTGGGAGCAGGGGTTGGAGGGACCGTGTCGCACTGGCCCCGTGCCCGCGCCGGGGCTGAGCAGAGCCTGCTCCTGGGGGTGGTTGAGCACAGGGGTGTGCAGCCTCTGTCGGAGCTGTTACAGCCCATCAGGTCAATGATCCATGAACTAAAAAGTCTCTAAGCAAGAGCAATTATTGTCTATCATGTGTCAAAGGCGCCCGTATTGACCCCGATAGATGGAGCCATTATGGGCTGTTGAGGCAGCGATCCATGAACGGGTTCACGGGAGCAGAGGGTTGGACACACCGCACCGGCCGCGGGATGCACGAGGTGAGGGACACGGGTGGGTCTGGGGAGGGAGTGTGGGTGCTGCCAGCGGCTGTGCCCTGCCAGGGGCTGCCTGCACCAGCCGGGGTGGGGAATGGCTCTGCTGGGCGCCAGGGCTCCCCAGGGGCTGCCCCCAGCTCTGCCCCCAGCTCTGCCCCCAGCTCTGCTCCCCTGGCGCCTGCACAGGGATTCCCTGTGCCCAGCACCACCTGGGCTCTGCCTCCAGGAGGGGAGGAACCCCTGTGGGCCCTGGTGCTCACACGCTGCTGGTCCTGACGGGCAGCCCGCGGCCACGCTCCCCGGGGAACGGCACCGAGCCCTGCTCGGGCTGGATCCAGCTCTGGATCCGCCAGGCCATCCCTGCTCTCGGTGTGTTCCCCAGGTGAGGCGGAGCAGCCCCGGTGGATGGCACCGCATCCCTCGGGGCCGGGAGTCGCCAGGACGGGCTCCTGCGAGCCCCGGCGCTGCCGTGGAGCCGCTGGCAGAGCCCGGGGCTGGGGGGGAAGGAGCCGGGGCCGGGTCCTGGTCCCCGCCCGGGCTCCCGGCGTTCGGATGTGCCGAGGAACGGAGCGTTCTCCGGCACGGGGGGTCTGCGGCTCCTCCTGCGCACACAGGGAGATGTCTCCATAGTAACTGGCACATTTGGAGGGCAGGAGGCACCGGGGACGGGAGACAAAGGCTGGGCGGGAGCGGCGGGCGGCACCGGGACCCTCGGGCGAGGGCGATGCTGCCCTGTCCCCGCTGCTCCGAGAGGAGACAGGGGTGACACTGCCCTGGCAGTGCTGGTGGCTGTGCCCCCTGTCCCTGTGGCACGGGCGGCTTTTGGCACCCCCGGAGCCGCGGGGTCCGGGCGGGGGCGGCTGCGGGGTCCGGCGGCTCTGCGGCCCCTGGGCCGGGCAGGTGCGGGAGGACAGCGGTGCCCCGGGGGAGCGGGGCACTGCCCACCCTGCCCACCCTGCCCGCACCGCCAGCGCTGCCAGCCCCGCCGGCAGAACCGCACTGAGCCACGGCGCCAGCAGAGTCGTTGGGCTGGGGTTAATCAACATTCATTCATGTTTCCAAGTGTAAATTGAGCATTTGTTTAATTATGTGTAAGCAGCAATACATTCTGGCCATTATCTAAATCACTATTTTATTTCCTGGATGTGGTTTCATAATGCCGGGTTTGTGCTCCAGCCTCTGCATCATTAACAGAGAAGAGTTAATGAATATAAAAGCGTAAAGGCTAATTACACTTTAATTTACAATCATGGTCTCATTTTGGGACCACATGAAATCTGTTTTGAAAACAATTAAAACGAAAAAAAAAAGCCCAGTGAAGGTCTGGTGAGTGGAAGGGTTTTGGCACAAAGTGAGCGGTGCCGGTGGTCACCAGACCCGTGGAGCTGCGGCCGCTCGGCGCTGGTGGGGCCGGAGCTGCCCAGGTGGGTCCCTTGCTGTCCCCTCGGCCCCATGACCCAGCCTGGCAGGGGGACCCCGGGGCCGGTGCTGCTGCGGGGACGGTGCTGAGGGATGTGAATTGGAGCCCGAGCGGGAGCACAGTTCACTGGAAGGAGACAAAGATTTATTGGGCTGCAGATGTTGAAAGCAAAATTCAGCGTGAGTGCTGACTCCAGCACTGTGCAGTGTTTACCGCTCCTGGGGACCCCGTTCTGTGGCTCCTGCAGGTGACAGTGCCTGGTCCTCGGGGAACGGTGGCTGAGGACGAAGCTCGAGGCAGGTGCAGTAAAGGTGAGTGGGGCCGGGCTCTGTCTCTGCCGCGCTGTCCCTGAGAGGATCCCGCTGGGCAGCAGAGGTTTTGTAACCTCAGGTGTTGGGTGTGAGGGCAGCTCCCTGCAGGCGGTGCCAGGCAGAGCCTCCGGGTCTGCTGCCACTGGCCATGGCAGAGGCCATAGATGTCCCAGAGCCGCTGGGGACGGTCCCAGCTGCTGCCGTGTCCAGGCTCGGGGCAGGGACTGTCCCCACTGGCATGGGATTGCCGTTCTGGATCTGGCTGTGGGTTACAGGTGGGGTTCTGGGGCTGAGGTGGACACTGGGAGGAGAGTAGGACCCAGGGGAGAGGAACGGGAATGTGCTCCTGTGCTTTGCAGTGGGTGAACACCTGTTTGCATTTCCTTTACTCTGATTCCCTCAACAATGGGATAAAAGCTGTGTGCTGAGAGCAGGAGGGAGCAGTGGCCTCAGAGCCAGAGACTCGTTCTCTTCACCAGGCTGGCTGCCTGCAGCCGGCAGAGGAAATAAATCTCCCTGAGAAAACCACTTTGCTCACACAATTCCAATCCAACAGGGCATCGTGGCATCACTCACTTCTTGTTTTATTTAGCTGATAATCTTTTACTGGGCCAGTTGAGCCCTGTAGAAGCACGATGCCTTCTCTGGCTGCTGCAGGGCTTGGGGCTGGGGGCTCATGGCCCCGGGCACCGGGAGCAGCGATGCCCATCCCTGCCAGGGCTCAGCTGCTCAGCCCGGGCAGCGCTGTGGCTGTGGTGGGACGTGTCCCCCGGGCCAGTCCCCTGAGATGATGCCCTGCAGAAGCGCTGAAGTTCCCCATGGTTTTGCTCACCCTGCCTATGGCGGAGGACAGGAGATGTCCTTCTGCTGCCAGGTGTCTCAGGAGGTGGCTCAGGGACATCGGCTCAGTGGGATTTACAGGACTCAGCACTCGTGGAGCCAGCGGCTCTGTGGGTGCCTCTCCTGCCGGTGATGTGCTGAGCTGGGACAGGGGAGGCTCCTTCGCCTGCGGGCACCGTGCCAGGCCCGTGCTGGAAGGTGGTGCCGGGGCTCTGCCGTCCCCCTGCTCCGTGTGGACTCCGTGCCCGGTGGTGGGAGCTGCAGGCACCCGGGAACGCCTCCTCTTCCTCTCCTTCCCCAGGGCTAACACAGGAGCTGTGCCACAGCCGAAACCTCATGCGTCCTTCAGGCAGGTTTGTCACCCGGCTTGTCACTGCGCGGCGGGGCCGTGTCACTGATGAACTCATCCAGAGTGCCTGCGGTCGCTAATTGGAAGTGCTCACAGTTGGGAATTCCTGTGGGTTAGGCACAGGCCCTGCACTAACAGGGATTTGACTTTCCAGAATCCATGGCTGCCAAGGGCAGCAGAGGAGGAGCAGCTGTGGTGCCCTGTCCGTGCTGGGAGCAGCCGGTGGCACTGCACGGGTCAGACCTTCATCACCCTCGGAAATGCAGTGCCCAGGCTGCTGCTGAGGGGGATGCCAGGGGTGCTGAGGGCTCCGGGTGTCTGGGGAGGTGTTGGCTGCAGTGTGCTGTGTCTCAGGAGGGCTCAAGGCTCGCTCAGGACCCTTTGCAGTGGCACTGGTGGTCGCAGGGCATGGCTGCCCTCTGCTCCCCTGGGCAGCAGTGTGGGGAGGCCACTTGTGCAGGGCATCATCAGCTCCCCACAGCTCCCGCTTGTCAGCGTTCCCAGCTTCCCACTAATCCTTGTCATCCCAAATCTTATCAGCGCTGATTTGATATTTACTTCCAAATCGCAGATGAGCGTGTTGAACATCATCATCCGATGATGATTCCCCATTGACAACCACTTTTTGAGACCTGTCAGTCAGCCAGTTCTTAATCCTTCTAATGCGAGCTCTATTGATATTATATACAGCTAATTTTTTAATCAAAACGTCATGTGCTATTAAATCATATGCCGAACAGAAGCCAAAGCACACCACTGCTCCTCAGTTACTTTTATTAGGTAAACTTTCAAATTCAAGGAATGAAACCAAATTTTTTGACTCCTCATCCAGCCACACTCCTGGCACCGCTTACAGCCCCACCTGCAGCCATTCCAACTCCTCAGCCTTTCCCCAGGATGGAGACGACTGGAGAGGTGAGTGTGGCCGGAGGGCTCAGTGTGTCCTGCAAGGTCGGCACAGGGCAGGACGTGCCAGGGGAGGGCTGGGTGCCAGGGCAGCCGTGGTGGGGAGCTGCCGCCGGGATGGAGGGGCCAAGTCCAGGCCACTTCACAGTTAAAGCCTTGGTGGGGAAATGGGAATTTTCCTCCTGTGTTGGATGCAGCCTCTGACCTGAAAACGCCGGCCCAGCCTCCCCGGATGCGGAGCAGGGGCAGGCGTGCAAATGCGATATGACAGCGCAAGACACACCAATATGGTTACCAGCTGTCCGGCCGCCACCGGGCCGGGCTGGGTGGGAAGGCGATGCCCCAGTCACAGATGCATTTCGGGGGGAGGAGGGAGGGCTGGGGCAGGGCCAGGCTCGGGCACTACGTGCTCGGGCACACGCTGCCCAGTGCCAGGGCGCTGGGGTGGCACCAGCGCTCGTCAGACCAGGACCAACCTGTGGGTCCCACCGGTGTCACCCTGGGTGGTGCCTGGGTGCAGTTTGGGTGCCTGTGCCACCATGGCCAGGCTTTGGGGACCCCTGCCCAGAGCCAGGCTGCTGGGCAGCCCCCTGCCCGGAGAACCCCTCCAGCTGTCACCCATGCGGGCTGCGCTGCTCCATCCAGCACAAGGCGACTGCCCCAGCTCCATCCCCTCCAGCTCAACCAACCCTTTGTAAATCTGAATTAATAAGGTTGCACAGCTACAGACACAGGAACGCGGGCTGTGTCTTGTCTTTGTCGATCAATGCTTTCTATCATCCCATAAAGCTGATTAAAAAGCAGAGCAGTTCATCTCACCAGGTTCCGCATCCCACCATTATAAATTTGATATTCCGGTTAATGATTGTCGGCACTGGCGGAGGACACGGAAGCTGGTCAGTATTTGTAGTTTATAATTAATATTGGAGCATTGGAGTTTATGTGTAATATTGGAGCATGGCTGCAGAGGCCACCAAGGAGGAATTCGGGATGGTTGGGAATTTATTATCCCTAAAATGCCAAAGAGCAAGAGAAGGGCAGTTTGTGTGTCCAGCATTGCTCGTGCCAGAGGGACAGAGGGCGACCAGTGTGACCTGTCACGGTCACCAGCTCCACACCTGTGTCCCCAGAGTGGCTGGGAGGGTCAGCCGAGGGGGTCAGCTCCATCCCAGCCCTTCCCTGCTGTCCGTGGGGAAGCTGCAGTGAACAGATGTCTCTGGCCCAGCTCTGGACACAGGGCTGTTGTCCCTCAGGCTAGACGGTGACCTGGTTGCCGATGCCAGCTGCTGGGGAGCCCATGGATGGATGATGCCGTGCATCCCTGGCTGGCAGCCCTGCCGGGGGTCGCAGTCCCTCGATGGCTGCAGGCAGGGCTGCGGAGGCTCGTCCTTGCCAGCCGTGTGGCACAGGGCAGAAAATGCCACCAGTGGGTCCCACAGTGGCTGCCTGGGCCAGCACAGGGAGTTTTGGGTCATTCTCCAGAAATAAGGGACTTGACCCCAAGAGAGTGTCCTGAGCTGTTTCTGTGGGATAAAACCCCATGGCTTGGGCAGATCCCGAATGTCAGACCGCCTCATGTCCTGGATCGGTGAGGTGCACGGGGGTTGAGGGGGTCACTGTCCCTCCAGACAGGAACAGGGACAGGGACAGGGATAGAGATAGGGATAGGGATTGGGAAAGGGACAGAGACAGGGGCACGGACAGGGAAAGGGCCGTGGAAAGGGACAGGAACAAGGACAGTTTAAGGGACAGGAAGAAGGACGGTGAAAGGCACAGGGACGGGCAGGGACGGGCCATGGCGGTGGTCGCGCTGCCGGTGCCGCGCAGGAGGCTGCGGTCGGCGGCCTCAAGGTGGCACCGTAAGAGTGGGAACAGCGCGGCAGAACAAAGGCAGAGCTCAGAGCCCCAGCACAGCTCAGAATCCCCAGCACAGCTCAGAATCCCCAGCACAGCTCAGAGCCCCGAGCACAGGCTGAGAACCTCCAGCCCAGCTCAAAACCCCCAGCACAGATCCCCCAGCACAGCTCAGAGCCCCAGCCCAGCTCAAAACCCCCAGCACGGAGCCCCCAGCCCAGCTCAGAGCTCCCAGCACAGACCCCGCCATCCCCACCAGAGCCCCCAGCCCAGCTCAGAGCCCCCGGTCCCTGGACAGAACAGGAGGGTCGCGATGCCACCGACAATGATCCAGCACTGGCGAGGAACACGGGGTGGTGAGGGTGGCAGGGCTGGGGTCTCAGGGCAGCCCCCACAGACACCCAGCGAGAGGCTCCGCGTGTCACGGGGCTGAGTCGGTCACAGCTCAGAGGTGACCGGGCTGATGGATGTGCCCAACGCCCCATGTCTCCGGGGATTTTGGGGTGATTGTCGTGTTTCTGTGTTTCTGCAGGTGTGGGAAGGCAGATGCCGTGTGTGTGGTGTTGCTGGTGGCCACAGGCGGTGACAGCACGGACCCACCGCGCCCTTTGGTGCCAGGTATGATGCCGGGGGCCCCAGCTCCCCCTCCCTCGCTCAGGGACAGAGACGCTGATCCTGAAACGCAGCCCAAACCCAGTGGAGGGTGCGGGGTGTCCTCCTGGCCGGCTCCCCCGGCCGCCTGCCTCGCTCCTGGGCTGTGAGCCCCGTTTGCAGCCGGGGAGTGCGGTCGGGCGCAGGAGGTGCCCTCCCGCTAATTGGAGTGTGCTGAGGAGGAGCCCGCTCAGCTCTGCCTGCCTTGACATTAAGACCTAAACTTGCTGTAAAACCAAATGGATACGCACACCCACATCCACGAGGCTTTTAGTTCAGCAACAAGTGAATCCATCAAAGCCCAGCACCTAATTTAATAGCAATAATGAAAGGTGTGCGTCACTATTAATTTAAGCACTCCAACATTAGCCTTGCACTTAGAAACCAGCAAGGCAAAGCTATTTACAAATGAATGTACCAGGGCAATAAATTGAAAGGACTGGTCTGACCTGCGGTGGTGGCTTTCTTCATTTATACATAGATATATTTCTATAGATGCATTTATTCCCATCTCTTTAGCGAACTCTCCCTAATTAAGTTGAAGTGGCAGTGGAAGTGTGGCAGTAAGTGTGGAAAGAAGCTGCTGAAAACGTATTTAATTCATTATAAATAATCTTTGATACCGTGAGGTTGCGTAAAGGTTTTCGGTATCGGAGCAGGATGCCAGGGAAGGCCAAGGAGATCATCTGCACACGGTGGGAGCGTCTGCCTCCCGCGGCTGAACGTGCCCGTGCCAGGGAAGGGGGAGCAGGGCTGGCGCGGGAGCCTCCGTTGGCACCGGCGCTGTGGAGCGCTGGCAAGGCAGGGTCAGGCCCACGAGCACGGGGGCTGCGGCTCCGCGTGGCTGCCGTGCCCCCGGGACGGTGATGTATGTGAGGGGGAAGGTGTATGTCACCCACATTAAAGGAGTTTAATGTGCTCGGAGTCACATTATTGTACCCTTGCCGAATACATTATCTGTCACGCTGCCTTTACAGGCTGTCACCTCGCAGAGAGGCTGCAGAGTTCCTGGAAACCATTATCAGCCTCTAATGATATTATCAAAATTGGAGCACTCCTGGCATGCTGGGGGCCGAGGATTCATCGCTGCTGCCGCCACCACTCTCTGTGCCCTGGAGCCCACGGGAGCAGCGGGATGGGGCTGTGGTTCCACGGATCCTCCTCTGCAGCACAGGTCCTGTGGGTGAGGTACTGAGGGGTGCAGAGGCCGTGGGGACCCCAGGGAGCCGCTGTCAGGATTGGGGTTGGCACCTTGGGCAGGGGAACCTGCCCCTGCCCCACAAGAACCCATCCTGTGGGGACAGTGCCCACCACGTCCCACTCCAGGGTGCCCTTCCCATGCCCTGGTGACCCCGAGCGCGGCTCTGCCCTCTCCCTCTCTGGTGGCACTACAAAAAAACCAGAGTTGTCTTTTTTGGAGTGTAATCTTCAGGCTGCGACAAGGAGCCACGCAAACTGATAAATTGCAGATTAAACGAGTGCCACACTCCACTCCAGCCCTGGCTGTTAATTCCCCTGTTGTGCAATTCCCGGCTCTCAGGGCCTGTCAATTCCAGCTAATCGCAGGAGGCACTAAAACACTCTGCCCTGACAGCCCCGGATCGAGGCACCCCTGACTCCCGGCTCAGGTGGATTGCACGCATCACTTATGCACAAATCAGCAATATGCCAGCAGGGAGGAATTATGTCCGATGACAGCCCAGACATGAGGTACATATTGCAGAGCCGGCGAGCCCCAGCCGCCGTGACAGATTGCGGCGCGGGGCTGCGCTGGTGCGGGAGCAGATCCCGGCTGCAGCGGCCCCGAGCGCACCCGGAGCCACCGGCACCGCGCCTGTGCTGCGGCAGGATGGGACAGCGCTCCCCGCCCCTGTCCCCATGCCTGTCCCCATCACTGCCCCTGTCCCTGTTCTTGTCCCCATCCCTGTCCCCATCCCTGCCCCTGTCCCCATCCCTGTCCCTGTTCTTGTCCCCATCCCTGTCCCCATCCCTGTCCCCATCCCTGTCAGTGCAGCTCGCCCCAAGGGGCTGGTGCTGGCACCAAGGGAAAGGAGGAGAGCACAGGGCTGGGAATGGCACCGTGGGCACGGGGGTGTCCCACCCACGACGGGGGTGACACAACATCCTGCTGTGCCCAGCTGGGGTGGGGACCAGCCCCGCCCAGCCCCGCTCAGCCCAGCCCGGCTCTGCTGTAACATTTAACTTGTCGTAGTCCGTGATCCTGAAAAGCTGAAATTAATGACAGCCTTGCAGTTGCTCATTAATAATTGCTTCATTACTGTACGCAGTTGCAGCCTCCTGACAATAATGGGGTTTGCTGGTGTATTTCTAATTATCTGGCATTTCAGCTCCCTAATAGAGTCCCGGCGCTCCCTGACGAGACCTCGCTCTCCAGCAGGAGCGCAGCCCAGCCCTGATGCCTCCGGCAGCTCCTTCGTCTGCAGCTCCCGGGAAGAGGCTGCACCGTCCCAGCGAGGCCCCAGGGAGGATTTGGGGGCACCCAGACCCACCACGCTCGGGCTGAGCTCTCCCACATCCCCACTGAGCTCCTGGTGCTCGTGCCGAGGTCGGTTTGGGAGCAACGACATTGGGAGAGGTGTTGGGAGCACTGAGCAGGTACGTGTCTGTGGTTGGCAGTGCTTGGTGTGGCCACACCATGGCTGTCCCCATGGCCACACCATGGCCATCCCCAAGGCCACACCATGGCTGTCCCCATGGCCATGGCAGCCCCCACAGTCCTGGTGCTGCCCCTGGTGTGTTCCAGCCCAGGTGAGCAGAGCCAAGCGGAGGTGCCAGAGGCCTCGGTGGGTGCCCAGGGCTGGGCTGGCTGGGCCATGAACGTGAGCCCCGTTCCGGCTCCTCGCAGAATCCCCCGGCAGCCGTGACGGTGGCAGCGGTGGCAGGGGTGGCAGGGGAATTGCAGCGATGTCCCCACGCTGCTCAAAGCACGGAAATGACCACTTGTGCCCTGTTCCAGCCCTGCCACCAGCTCCCAGCCCATTATGGCGCGCACGGCGCCCACGCTCCCACCTGGGGAGGGGGCTCATTTGTAGTTAAAAATCTATTGTGACTTGTCAGAAAAATGAATAAATGAGCACATTATTTTTTCATTTTGGAGCTCAGCATCTGTTTGTCTAATCAAGAAAGAGAACTGGGAAAGTCAACCAGGGCTGACGCACACATTTTATTTAACTTTTCCTCTGTCAAAGGAGTTTAAATGTGTAATGAACAGGCCATGGTGATTTGAAATATAATCCCATTACTCTGATGAGATTACCCAGGCTGTGAGAGTTCACAAATCATGCTTAGGGTTTTTAGAGTGAACAACACCCTGTTGAGATTTTTTTCTCTTTTTGCATTTAAGCAGAGGTGTGTGGGGAGAATAAAACATGACAGTGCTTAACCCTTCACGCAGTGGAGCAGCAGCATGGGGCTGTGCCCAGGGCCAGCTCTCTCTGTGCCCCGGCTTTTGGTGACCCTGAGACGTCCCATGGTCACGGCAGCGATGCCAGGGAGCAGCACCTGGCCAGGGCACGCGCCTGCTGGCCCCGCTGGCCGTGTGCCCACTGTGCCCTCCCATCCCTGTCCTCGTCGCCGTCCTTGTCCCAGCGCCGCACGGGGCGGCTGCGCTGGGATGTGATTTAAGGGGCATTAATTTCAGCTGCAGCAGCAGCACCCAGCCCCACCCGCCAGCACAGCAGCGCATTTCCATGAATTCATGGGCCCATTACAAACATGTCTCCATAAATAACTCCCCCCATTAATCTCGGGCTGCACCCAGGGCTCTGCGATGGGTTTCGCCTGCTTGTCCCGGTGCCAGGTCCCAGCCCTGCCTGAGGGGCAGCTGCAGAACCCCTGGGATGCGCCAGGCTCCCGCCAGCCCAAACACAGAGGTGTCTCTGTCTGGCACTGATCCTCTGGGAGTTCTTGGCAAACCCTGCAGAGCCCAGGGGGAGCGCCAAGTGCCCCAGCCTTGGGTGCCAGTGTGTGCCGGGGTGCCCTGGGTGTCCCTGCTCAGAGGTCACTCTGGTGCTCTCCAGTGCTCTGATAAAGCCAAGGAGGTGCAGGGGGATCGTCCCTGTGGACAGGACTCCTCCAACAGCAGGAGTCAGAGAAAATCCAGGGAGTCTCTGCTGCCTCCAGCAGCTGCCTGCGTGCGGCAGGCCGGAGTCACCCTCAGCGCGGCTCTGCCCGGTAGCGGGGATGGAGGAACAGCTTGCCTTGCTGACCCAGTTGAATGCCCATCTGACTCAATTACATCTACAGCTACCGGGGAAAGACCAGCCCGTGATGGCTCCGAGCTCAGCTGTGCACACATTGCAGCCGTGAGCTCCGATTTAACTCCTTCGGAAACGCCGAGGAGCAGAGGTGCCTGTTCTGGGGGACGGCTGCTCGGCTCCCGGAATGCTGCACCTTCCCAGGATTTCAGGAAGGTTTCCTGATCTTTGGAATCTGATCTTTGGAAGCAAATTTGCTTTTTAATTGTCAATGGCTCTTTTGGAGCAAATAAACTCACTTTGGGCTCCGGAGTTCCCCACTCCTCACCCAGCCCAGGGAGCAGCCTCCAGCATCCCTCTGTCCGTCCGTCTGTCTGTCCATCTCTGCCTGGGACACCCACACCAGGAGCAGGCAGTGGAAGGTGACTGGCGAGAGGGTGTGGACACAGCTGGCCTGGGCAAGGGACGGTGCCACAAATGTCGCCACAGACAGCAGAGATGTTATTATTTGAATTTTTTAGGCTCTGCTGAGAGCAAACCTGCACATGCTGGATCCCTGCGGATGATAAATACACGTGAGGGGGTGGCAACAGCACTACGGCCATGGAAACAGGAGATTGCTGCAGTTTCTGATACTAGATAGGCAGTTTTTCAGTTCAGTTAAAAAGAATTGAAACTGGGTGGCCAAAGAACATTCACAGAACAACTTTAATGTTAAATAGTTCACAGAGTCGGTTAAAAGAGACATTTACATCGAAGGGGCTTTTCCCATTGTACCTGTGCTGCACTTGCACATAGAAAATATTAAAAAATTAATAGAATACTATAAAATAACGTTTCTCTTGTTCTGCAGATATCATGGAAGACTGTACAGGGAGGCCTGGCCTCGGTGGTGCAGGGCTGAGACCCAGAACGTAAACACAAGAGGTGAGGCACAGACCCTCCCTGTGCCCGGGCCGCTCCTGCACGCTGTGTTAAGGCTCAGGAAGTTTTCTCTGTACAAAAGCAGGGTGGGAGGCTGGCAGAGGGCGGGCAGTGCCAGGGCAGCGGGGCAGTTCCAGGACAGCGGGATGTGTGTGCAGAGCTCCAGCAACCTGGAGAGACGGACGAAAGACACCTCTGGTGAATTCAACCACAAACGCGGCTCTGGGTCCCAGCGATCCATTCCCGGGTTCCCTGATGTATTGAGGATGGACAAGGCCAAGATAGTTACAAATCCCAGTACAAAGTAGCTCATAATTTTTATTTTTAAGGACTAATACTGAGAGAAGGTGAAGGCATTTCTCAGTTCCCGGGTGCGAGGTGCCTCCGCAGACGCGCCGGCCCCGGGGCGGCAGCAGCTGAGGGTCCGGGGCAGGAGGAGGCTCCTCTCCACCACCAAGACGTGGATTTCCAACCACTGTGCTGCCTTCAGCAAGGAACTTCCAATAAAGCATTTGCAAAGCTGAAAAGCACAGTTAAATAAAAATATTTTTGAACAAAACAAACACAACAGACTGGACTGTCTCAGTGCTCCCTCGCTAAGCGCTCCCCTGCCACGGCTGCTGTTCCTGGCTCACGGATGCCTCCTGCACTTCAGCAACAGAAGTGAAACCATCTGGGACTGCAGCCTCCCCCCAAAAGAACTGTGCATCATATGGACCTTGAAAAAGATTACATCTGTTTATTAATAGTAAAAATGGATACATTTGTCCTACATTTTGTTTTTAGAAATTTGATCATGTCACAAGCAATACCTGCGTGTACGTGGGTGGATTACAGATGTATATAATTTATTTTAACCAGGCTGTGAAATAATATGTAATCACATCTCTTCTTGTGATTGTACATAATACAGTAATTAAATGATGCCAGTCTACGTCATTCTCTTATTTCTAATCAAAGGAACCTGAAGCGTAACAGTCTTCTTTCCGGCTGATATGGCTCTTTATTTCTGTCACAGGGGAGACTTCCCATCACCAACGAGGGATAATCTTCCAGCCGTGAGAGACGGGATAATTCAGATTCCTTCCCGGCCGCTCCTGCCCTGGGCAGCAGGAGCACCACAGTCCTGGCTCCCGCCTGTCCGGGCGGGGAGCGGCTCCTCGAACGCGGCACACGGGCTCTCCTCGAGGCTCGGCCTCACTGCTGTCCCGACTTCTTCTCCTTCTGGAAGCTAAAGCTTGTTCTCCTGCTCAGTTTTCTTTGTTTCTGAGCAAAATAATCTGCTCTGGCTGTGCTTGCTCGCGACTCTAGAATATAGTTAACCTGCAAGACACGAGACGGCGTTTAACGTCACCGGAGGCTGGGCTGGGACCCCCGCCCACCCTCCGAACGGGGCTCTGGGGTCACTGGTCCCAGCACGACGATGGCAGGGAGAGCCCAGGCTGCCAGGAGGGCCCTGGCCTGTCCTCCTGAGTCCCAAAGCTCCGGCGAAGGCAGCGAGCTGTGCAGACCCCCAGCGCTGGGACAGTCCGGGAATGAGCGTCGATAAAGGACCTTATCAGCCCCAGGAAAAAGAGTTCTTCCATTATGATGTTTGCACACTCAGCTAATCTCAGAGTCTCCCTGTGTTTTGGCACATTTTACTTGATGAAAGCATTTTTAAATGATATTTAACAAGCCTGCTACTCCCTAAATTTATTATCTCCAGTGCTTTGTGATAATCTCAGAGATAATTTTAATGGAAGGTTAATGCAAGAATCAAAAAGATAAAAATGCCCTTTGGTCTGCCATTAGCTGGTTAATATGCTGTGGCTTAAAACTTGCACAATTTTATGCACTGTAGAGTGTTTCACTTTCATTGCGTATTACAGCTTAAGGCATAAAAATATAGGGAATTTTCATGGTCAATAAAGTCTCAGTCCTTCTCACTTGATCATCTAAAAAGCCTAATTTGAAAAGTCTGATTTTTCTGCGCTCTCTAATGCTGATGGGATTGAAAACAAGCCCGTGACTTGTGCATGAAACCAGAGAACGTTCTATATAAACAAACTGCAACTTGGGAAAAAAGTGCTGTTCAATAATATTCTTGAATATTCTTGTTATTCACAGCAAACCTTTTTTTCCCAGCCTTTGTTAACGATCAGTCTCAGATGTGTGGAGTCACCACTCCTGGAAGT
>VYZT01060524.1:13148-29621 GCA_013400735.1 Pomatostomus ruficeps | reverse complement strand
GCCCCTGGGATGTGCCAGGAGCTTTCGCCGGGAGCCCGGGGTGTGCCCGGGATGTGCCCGGAGTCTGAAATGTGCCCGGAGCCCCCGGAGACCTCGGGATGTGCCCGAAGCCCCTGGGATATGCCCGGAACCTTGGGGGTGTCCTCAGAGCCCCCAGGATGTACCCGGAGAGCGCTGGGACCCCTCATCCTCCGCAGAATGGATCCTCTCCGTCCACCGCTCCATCCTCCTCCGCCCCATCCTGCTGCACTCCCGCTACCTCCCCGTCCCTTTCCCCTCCCAGCCCCGGCGTTCACGAAGCTTTCAGGGAATATTTCTGGGAAAAAAAACTCCTTTTTCCCTCAAAGTGTGTGGCCCTCAGCCGTGCCGTCTCGGTGGGCAGCAGGCTGGCAGCATCCCCCCTGGAGAACCGGGTTGGAGGCACATTTATCACATTAATATTTGTCACACTTCCCGCAGCTCGTAGCACCTGTCCGTCCTGTTTTCTGGATATTTTAATTCCAAGCACGGTGCTGCCTCTCGTGGGTGCCCAGCCCGGATCCCGGGGAACTGCTGGAATTGCTGTTCCCTGCTGGAATGAGCGCTGGTGTCTCACAGCCCCAAGGGCAGCAGCTTCCTAGGGGTTTGTTCCAACCCAAACCCTGAATTCTGCGCCGAGAAATTCCCTTCAGGAGCCTCAGAATTTATAGGTTTTAATTATCGGTGATCTTGTATCAAACCTGAAGATTTACAGGTTTTATTTGTTGGTGATCTTGTATCGAGCCTGAGAATCGACAGCTTTTAATTATACCACAATCAGAATCTCAGGCTGGTTTGGCTTGGAAGGGACATTAAAGCTCATCCAGTTCCCATCCCTACCATGGGCAGGGACACCTTTCACGGCTGTTATTCCATATTCTATAATTTCTACCATTTGTACAAACCCACGCAGCTTCAGATCAAGGAAAGAAGAGACACACGGGCTGTAATTCCCTGTAATTCCCGGCGCCGAGCAGCACAGGCTCCTCCTCTGCAATTAGTGGGGGCAGCGCTCATTAATTAAGGCTTTGTGTTTGCGCTCCACGTGATCCAAAGCGGTTTTTTCCCTGGTAGCTTCTCCTGGGGTTTGCAGAAGGGTGAGGATGGTTTATAAGGTTAATATTAAACGGGGAAGGGATCACTTAGGGGACTTTTCAGCACTGCACAAAATGTACCTGTGGAATGGCAACGCTGCTTCCTCCTCCTCCCAAGGGAAAGCGCAAAACCACGAGGCAAAAATAAAAAAACGAGAGAAGAAATGCAGGTGTAGAAATGAGAATCTCCAGTCTGGAGATTGCTCAGCCAGGCACCACCACCCTCAGAGCCTCCTCCCAAATTGTGGTGCCACAGGGATCAGTCTGAGCAGGGATCTCAAGGAATAAAGAGCTGAATTCTTCCAGGGAGCTTTTCCCCAGTCAGAGATGGATTGTGCCCATCTTCTGCCTGAAATATTCATTTACTGAGCCTGAGGAGATGAGACAAAGGGAGGTGAAAAAAATAAAATAAAAAAACCACAGAGAATGAGGCCATGGTGTCAAGCTTAGCAAATCCATTCTGAGTGTATTTGAAGAAGATGAACTCATAAAACTCATCCAGATCAGAGGTGAATAGGATGGAAAAGGGGCTCTTCCAGCTGTCCTGCAGCTGCTTTTGTGGGAGGGAGGGATGGATGGATGGATGGATGGATGGTGGATGTCAGAACTGGGACAGTGCAGGGAGTGTCCTGTACAAAGTCACGAAGGCAATGTCCCATTCTTGACTGAACTGGCAAGCACAGCCCACAGCATCTTCAGGACACACATTTTGCTGTCCATGGAAGTCACATTTTTTCCCGAATTTCCCTGTCCTACAGGAATCCGTAACTCTCCTGATCTTGCTCTGAGTTCCTTACATTGGCTTTGATTCTGCCATTCACCCTCACGCTGGACAGGCTTTGTGCTGGCAGAAAAGTGAGTTTGTAGATTTATTTTGCGATTTGCAGATCTGTTTGAAGTTCCTCAGCTTGCAGGAGCTAAATTGCAGGTCTGGTCTGTTCCCCAGCAAGCAATTCCTGTAATCTCATTTTCATTCCTCACTCACCACTTAGGAAGTGTTTTACAGGCAGATAAAATCTAACCCAATAAACCCCTATCAACAAAGCAGCGGAATCTTGTGTGGTGTGGCTGAAAATGACATTTTGGGGGGGGGATGTTGGAGAAAAGAACAATTTATTGTGCTATTTTTACTGCAAGAAGGGCGGGAGGGGGCATTACCAGACTCCCACACCGCGGGGCTGTTGCAGAGCCTCGTCTACAAGTGTTATTAAGAAAATGCTGCCAAAACCACCCTGAATGATGAGTTCAGCTACAATTCCAGCCCCAGCTGCAGCCAGAGCCCGGCTCCTGTCACTCGGGAAGCAGAGAGCACAAGGAATGTGCAGGGGCTGCCAAGGGCAGCTCAAACACCAGCGGGAATTTGGCCTTCAGCGTTTGTTTTTCCTCCCTGGAGTGAGAGGCGAGAAAGAGCTGTCTGGAGAAGAGCCTCGGCGAGAACAGATCCTGCCCGGATTTCAGAATTTTGCCTGTCGCAAAGAGATTGTGGAGTATCTTCCCAGGGACGGAAAATACACAGGGAGCTTCATACAGGGAATATGAGGCTGCTGAGAGGAAGGAAAGCAGAGCTGGGCAGGGGCTCCTGCAGGCTTTAACCCTTGGAGCTGCCCTCATTCCCGAGGGATTTTTCAGTGAGTTTTGCTCTCATGAGGAGGTGTCAGGCCCTCATGTGAGGAGTTGCAGCACTCCTGGGTAACCTGGGCTGGGGAAGGTGTCCCTGCCCAAGGCTGGGGCTGGATGAGCTCCCTCCAACCCAACCCAAACCGGTCTGGGAATCCATGACTATAACTACAGCCTGTGCTGAAATTATGATTTCATGATTATAACTACAGACCTGAAATTATGCAAGAAAGGTTTTGAAAGTAGCTCATGGAAACGATCTGTGACATTTCTTCCACCTTTTCCTGCTGACAGCCACGGGCAGAGGTGATTTTAGTGCCCCGGCTCTGGGGCAGTGCGGTCCTTGCTGTTGGTGTTGCCGTGGGACCTCCAGGGATCTGCAGGACCAGACACCATCAGCTCACCCCTTGTGCTGCTGAGGGAGTCCCACAGGTCCCTCTGAGCTTATCCTGCTGCGGTTACTCGAAATCCCAGCCCTCCCAGAGGTTTCACACCAGGCAGGAGGCTGGGACTGCAGCAGCCCCAGGCACTCAGCATGCAGGGCCCGTCCCTCTCCTCCCCTGAGTTCCCCACAATCAGGTGGAGCAATCAGGTGTCCTGAGTAATTTTAGCCTCCCCAGTTGTGTTGCTTTGCTTTGGATTCATGACCTGCTCCCCACGCCGTGCTGGGGCTCTGGGACAGGCCCCCGCTCCGCTCCCAGTCAGGAGATCTCATTAATTAAAGCATCACTGGCAGAGATGGAAAATCACTGAGGAGCTGGGAGGGAAGCAAAGGTTTGGCAGAGTCGGTTTTTCTCCTCCGCAGTTGCTGTGGCTGGATGGTTTTAATGGCAAAGAAACAAAATGTGATTTTTTGTGATAAAATGTGATAAAATGAAATCACCTGACACTTGCGTCCACTTCCAGCAGAGCCCGGGAAGGGAAGTGCAGAACACGGAGTTTCAGCTTGGAGCTGAATTGAGAACAAACAGCTCACACAGGGAACCTCCTTCCCTCTGCCAGGAGCAGGTTGTGATGATTCTCAGTTTCAACATTATTCTCCAAGATTCTTCTTATTTGGTGACTTGCACTTTGAGCTGCACGTCTTGTTTTTAACAGTCTTAAAATGCACTGGTGTGATTTGTATGCCCCAAATGGAATCAGCCTCCTGAACATCCCGGGCACACTCACAGGAATGGAATCAGCCTCCTGAACATCCCGGGCACGCTCACAGGAATCCCAGGCTGGCTGAAGCTGAGCAAACAGACAGAAATCTGCCTTTCCCAAGGAGACAGCTCCCTGAGAAGCCCCTGGCATGAACATTCACGGGTTGGAAGCGTGAGGGAGGGCTGAGCACGGCCACGGCAGAGGTGTTTACAGCTCCTGACAAATCTCTGCAGCTCGGGCAGCGCAGGGTCTGTCACTGCTGAGGGACAAAGCCCGTCAGTCCCCAGCCCTCCCGGCTCCCCCAGGACTCGGGGAGCTCTCCTCGCCCTGCTGCCAAGTGCCAGAGCTGGCTCCTGGAGCTGGTTTTTAGCAGCTCTCACCGCAGGCCGGGCTCCCAGCTGGATTGAGGCCCTGCATGGATGAATGAGCCAGCGACAGAGTTGGGAGTGATTGTCTTCCCCTCGGCCCTGTGCTGAATTTGGCGTCTTCTGTCTGACACTGGCACCTCAAAAAACCCCCCAGATCTGCTGAAGCAGCTCCAGAGCAGAGCAGGTGCCCTGTGAGGGTCTGACCTACAAACCACAGGGATCCAGTGCATTCCCAAGACTGGATGGAATTTCCTCTGCACTCCAAACTTGTTCCGTGGTCCTAAACCCTTTGTTCCGGCACACAAAACTCTGACCCAGCCGAGCTTGTTAGCGGTGCCAGATTTATTCCTGCCTGCTCTGCTTTGATGCAATGGAGTTGTTCTTTTTTTCGAGGCAGGCATCAATCCCTGGTGACAAAGTGTGGATTATCTGCCTCGCAGCGAGCCACCGAAAGCAATCCCCGGGATTTCGGATGTGGGGCTGGGAAAGCCCTGGAAAACATGCCAAGAGCTGCATCATCTGGGGAGGAGAGCGGGGATGGGACTGAAATGCAACAGGGTTTTCGGATGTTCACGGCATCTGCAGAGCTGAGCTGGTGTTTGGCAAGTGCCAGGGAGGGATGGAATTCAGGACGGAGCCAGGCCTCAGCGTTCCTTGGCTGCAGACGGGATCTCCTCTGGGCTTTTCCCCTGTCACACTCAGGAAATTGTTTCTTCCCCTTCGTAACAGAGCTCCGATTTCAGGCTCTCTGTGTGTAGGATGTTTCAGTGAGAAAATTGCCTCAACCTTTTCCTCAGGCCCGGCTTTCATTCCTGGGCAAACAGAGAGGCTTCTGGGCAAAGCTTCTTGTTAGACAGCAAATTAAGGAGAGGTGTCCCTGGGGCTCACAGCGGGAAAAACACTTCAGGATTCAGGATTCAGCTGTCTGTCCAAGAGCCTCCTTCTCTGAGTTGTGCCAATCTGTGGCTTTGACACTCTTGTTTAATTACAGTTCTAATCATCTTACTCACACTTCGTTTCCCGCTGTAAATAAAAGGGATTTGAGGCTGCATCTCCCTTTTTTCTTCCAAGTGGCCGAGTAAATTTGCCCCTTTTTGAGAAGTGGCTGATTATTTCATTGGGGAATTGGGCTCACCCGGTGCATGGGGCTGGGCTGAGGCAGCCCCGTGCCAGGGGAGTGTTGGGAAGACAGAAGGACAAGTGCAGGGGGTTTGTCCCCAGGCCCTGAGTGACAAAGG
The DNA here is from genome assembly GCA_013400735.1 of Pomatostomus ruficeps. Lineage (NCBI taxonomy): Eukaryota > Metazoa > Chordata > Aves > Passeriformes > Timaliidae > Pomatostomus > Pomatostomus ruficeps. Next base: position 24,140 of record VYZT01060524.1, on the reverse strand, counting down.
GCAGTGGGGTGACTCTGTACCCACTCTAAAATCCAACACACCCTGGTGAAACCACAGCGGTGGCTTCACCAGGAACCGAGATTTGATGGCAATTTGGGAGTCAATAAACGAACCAAGCTTGGCTGGGGAACTGTGAGGAGCAGCGATTCCCTCAGCCCCTGGGTGCTCAAACCCCATCCATCCCAGCCAAGCGCCCCGGGAGCAGGGAGGACGTTCTGCCACCTCCCCCTGGTTCGAAATCATTGGGATTTTCTCAGGATTTGCCTTCCTTGCACCACCTCTCCTCTGCCTGGCCAAGGAGGGACGTGCACAGAGCAGCAGTTTCAGGTTCAGCACCTGAGCCACCCCCTGATCACTGCACACCGAAAGTTTCACTCAGAAATGGAATTAAACTGCTTTTTGCTGCTCTGTGCATGTTCTATGTGTCTGTCTGGCAGCTCAGGGGTCCCAAATCTCCCTTTGTGGCATCACCTTGTTCCTTGTTGAACCAGAAAAGCGATTTAGCGAAGCTCCTCTGCTCTCCCACCTCCTTTCCTTACCAGAACAGTGAGGGATGTGTTCCTGCGTGAAATTAGCTGGCAATTTTCTTGTCTTGATTTTCAGTGTTCTCAGGAGCAGCGCTGCCAGACTCCCAGCATATTGTTATGGTTGTCACCTTGATAAATATAACCCCGTGCTGTCTGGTCCCCCCTCCCCGAGCCTTCCCTGCTGGCTTTTTTCTACCAAGCACAAGTTTCTGTTCTTTTTATTTCCAGCATCTCCACAGCCTTTTCCTCAAACATCTCCACAACTGCTCTTCACCTTTTGCTCTCAGAATGCTCGTTGCAGTTCCCTGCCAGCCACAGAAAGCCTCCAGCTTGTTAAAATTGGGTTTTTCTGCACTTTTCACTGCCCTGGTGGAGGGAAGGTGCCTGTAACTACTTCCAGATCCTCCTTCAAGGCAGCTCTGCCGTGCTGGCACCGAGCTGATCCATTCTCCCACTGTCCAGCTGCTCACAGGGAAAATCATTCCAGGGTTATTTTCCAGCATCTTTTCCAGCTCTCCTGTCTGACAGGGAATGCTCACCCAGAAACACCAATGAATTTGCTCTTCCCCAGCCCCACAGAGCCCCAGCCACACTCTGGAGAGCCCCAGCACAGTTTGGGCTGTCCTGGTCCTTCCGAGAGCCCCGAGTTCAGCTGTCAATGCCAGGCTGGGCCAGCAGAGTTTTACCCTTGGCCAAGCAGGACCTGCTGCAAGAAAATTAAACAGAAAATAATAAGAGCCCAAGGGTCAGAGACTCGGCCAATTCAGAGCTGGAGATTTTAAGAGCAGCTTTTCCTGGGAGATTCGCAGCATTTCAGGCTTCTAATCCTTTAAATTCTGGAGCAGCTGCATCTCAAAAAAGGAAAGAAAAACTCACAGCTGCCTAACTAGAGAAAATCTGCAGCCTGGTTTGAAGTCTAAACATGTCGTGGCAGCAAAGGTTTGGTTCAGGTCTTCCTGGGTTTGATTTTTGGTTCCCCCTGCAGAGTTCACACCTCCTGGGCCTTCCACGGATGGAGCTCCCCTGAGCTTTCCATGGATGCTTCCAAAATCCTCTGAAAATGTTGAGAAAAATAAGACTTTCTTTAACTTTTAGTGCCTTTTTAGTATCAGTGAGTCAGGCTTTCCTTTAATCTTAGTTTGGGTTTGTGTGTGGCTGGTGAAGTTCCAGCCTCCTCACAGACCCTGATACAAAACCTTTTTATTTATTTACACATTTCTAGCAAAGAAATAAATGTTCATTGGTTCTAAGTCACATAATTCCCTTCATTAATCAGCATTCTCCCCTCTGTTGTTTATTGATTTCTCTCCCTTCACGCTGAGCTGGGCCACATTGAGTCATTTTCTCAGATAAGGAATTTCCAACTTTCCAGGCCTCAATCTCCAAGATCTTCTGGTTATTCCAACATCCTTGAAGGGTCACAAATTTAAGATCCCACCTGTCCAACCTTCACCTCTTTGGCTCTGTTTATTGAAGCTCATCAGGGTCAGTTTTAGCAAATTTAAGGTTTTGGTGATTTAATGACCAAAGTAACAATGAGAGTCTGAGAAGAAACTGAACTGCTGCTGGCTGAAAGTGGGCATGGCTTACAATTAATTCAAACAACTCGTTAAAAATTAATGAGGAGAGTTACATAATTCCCAGCACAGACAGAGCTCACCTGGGCCTTACACCAGCAGCTCCTGCTGCCTCCCAGTGAAGCCACCTCCTGAAAATCAGATTTATTTGGGCTGAACACCGCAGAGAATTGGGGCTGAACAACAATTCCCAAAGCCCCCCGGGGAAATCTCCATCTCCATCGGCTCTGCTCTCCCCTTTTCCAGCCCTGGGGGGCTCCGTGGAGGAGAGCCCAGCAGGGACCCCTGGGGGGTTAAATCCTGGGATTTGAGCCCCCTCTGCCCCCTTCTCCATGCCCCTGTCTCGGTTTTGAGACAGGACTTGGTGTCTGAGCCCACCTGCAGCTCATTCCCTGTTTCCCTGCTTTCTCTCTCCACCTCTGAGCTTCTCTCCACTCCACAATTCCCCCGGAAAATCCTCATTCCAGGCCCCAGTTCCGCAGCTGCAGAGCAGGAAGTTTCCAGTTTGTGTTTGGAAAATAACAGGAATTTTTAATCGCCTTCCTGCTTCCATAGAACTGACCAGGGGGAACGTGCATTTCCCTAAATAAGAGGAACAATCCTCACATGGAAAAAAGGCTGCTCTGGAAGGGCTGTTTCCATGGCAACGGGTAAATGCAGAGCTCCAGCTGCTCCGGCTGCAGCGGGACTGGCAGAGGGAACGAGATTGGCACCGATTATTCAGAGATAAATCAAACACAGCCACTCACGTTTCAACCACAAAATAATTCGGGAGCAAAGGTGCCCATCCAGCAACCCTGAGATGTTCCTGGGTGGTGACAGCAGTGCCACAACCACAACAAATCAAAGTAGGATTCCATGGGTAAGGAAAATCTTTTGCCAAGCAGGCTGTGATGGATCCCCTGGGTTATAAATGATTTTTTTGGTCATTGGTGTTCCTGCTTCTTGGGCTGAATAAACAACCCCAGCTGATTTCCCTGCTCCGCACGATCTGTGCGAGCAAAATAATATTTTTGTTTTATTTTCCCCTTGCCCAGGAGGGAAAATCTTTCCTTTCCATTAAAAGATGGCTGCATGGGAATATTGGTCAATGATCCATGAAATGAGGGGGAAAGGGAGAGAGAGAGTGGAGCTTTCCCACAGGGACTGGTCTCCCCTTGGCTCTGTTGTTATGTGCAGAAAATGGCCCGGAATTTACCGAGGTGAGGGTGTTGCTCACTCTCAGTCTCCCGAAATGTGAATTCTGTGAATTCCGGATGTGGGGCGGGCACTGAGTGCTTTGCAAACATCTCTCGCTGTGCTCAGGTGGGATCTGCTCCAAGAGAGCCTCCTTCAGGTCCCTAAAGGAACGAGAAATTCCAGTGAGCGGGGACGAAAATGGGGGGAATCCACCACAGCCTCCAGCAAAGGAGGTTTTTCCTGAATCTCCTCCCCACTCAGGTGAGCGGGGATAACATCCAGGAAGTTTAACCAAAGTAAAATAATTTAAATTCCCTTGGTGAGTGTCCCAGAGTGAGATGCTCTGCATTTCTTGGCTGTGCCCACAACAGGGACATTTTCCACCATCCCAGGGTGCTCCAACCCTGTCCAACCTGGCCCTGGACACCTCTCCTGGGCCACAGAGGTGTCAAAGCCCCCGAGCTCCTGCAGAGAACGATCCTGGAAGGAAAGGGAAGAGCTGGGAAATTTGTTTATGGAATCAGTCTGTGGTGAGCTTGAGCTCTCTCAAGAGGCTCCAGCCACAGAATTGCAAATGGTTCTTCCAGCTGAACTTCATAACTGTGAGTTGCAGTGATTAAACTGCAATTCCCACCCCAGACCTGCAGGAAGACGAGCCCTAATAACAACTGTTAAATCTCAATATCCCACCCAGCCACCTCGGTAATCTGTTTAAAAAAGCAAACATCTGCCATCCTGTTAGCAACCAGCCCAGGGGCTGAAATCTCCCAGGTGGGTAAGGTGGGAAAGAGAGAAATTTTGCTTAAAAAGGGAGCTTGGAGCATCAGGATGAAAAATCCCAGCCGAGGAGAGCAAAATGTGCTGTAAAACACAATCACATCCTTCTTTGTCTCTCCTTGGTGTGCGAGCAACTAAAATTCCCCTTCTGAAATGCAGCTCCAGCCCATCTTTTAAAACAAGCCAAGGAGGTAATTTTTAAATGACTTTTTTTGCCATTAGGACAGTGCCTTTTATCCCAGGAGATGAACACAGACGGCCCTCAGGACACCTGGAATTCTTTGTCTCCAATAACAAACGTGCAATATGAATAATGAAGGCACTGGAAGCCCTGTCCACAAGCAACCCTTGCTGTGACTCCATCATTTTATTTTTCTTCACAAATAAAAGATACTAATTTTTTTTTTGTCTGGATTATTATTATTATTATTCATACCTGAGAGAGGACTGTAAATGTATTTTGCTTTTCAAAATTCAGGATCAATCCGGCAGAGGCTTCTGAGTTATCACAGGAGGCAGCAGGTGTCCTGGGAGTGAGGAATTTGGAAGCTCAAGGCCTCAGAGCTGTGAGCATTCCTCAGCCTGGAGAATTCAGAAAGGCAAATAGGTGCAAGAAATAATAATGGGAAATTCCATTTAATGCAGGACGGAGGGATGTGGATACACCTTAATGAAGGGAATAAAGCTTGGCAAGGAGCTCAAACCAGGCAAAACCCTCAGAGAGCTTTCCCCAGCTGAACCCATCCGTGTGTTGTGCAAATCCCGGGAGGGAACATGAAGATCCCTAATCCAATTCTAATCCAGCTGTGGAGAGGGGAATTTTTACAAGTTAAAAAGGAGAATAACTAAGGCTACAAGTTTGGATGGCTCTGCAACTCAAGGGTAATTTTTGAAAGTGTTTTTGGTTCGGGTAAGCAAAGCTGAACGTTACTTTAACGACACTTCCCCATCAGGTCATTAAGATCAGTCCATTTATTCCCCCTGTTTTTAATTATCTTCTGTGGAGTCCTTTTGGTTTTATACTGGTGTAAACACATCCCATCCCTTGCTGTTTAATGGCTTTAAAAACTCTCTTTGCCCGTCCCTGGTTTTATGAGGACTTTAACTCGCAGGTGTTTAAATCAGCAAGGAAACAAAAAGATCATCTGAGAAGGAAATGGAGCCAACCCAAGCTGTATTTTAATTTTGTGGCTGTTCATTTTCTCACCCTGGCAATTCCCAGGCAACATTCTCAGGTGAGAGAACATGACATTTTTAACCACCTAAATCCCATAATTTGGGATTAACTGTGGGCTTCTGCTTGTTATTGCTTAAGGTTCAGCAGAGGCTGCATCATAAATGAGCCTTGGAGGAAACCAGGTCTATTACTGCTGCTAGCTGGGGCAACGGCAACCGTCATGAAAGGAAAATTACTGCCATTAAATCAAGAAACTAATTAGAATCAGATCATCAAGTTCCTTTTCTGCTGGAGTCTCGCTCTCCTGGCATGGGACAGGGTGATTGACTCAGGAGTACACGCCAGGCCTGAGCCAAGTCTGTCGGTTTAGGGCTTTTCTGACACTGCCAGGAATTCAAGAAATGGCTCCAGAAGGTTCAGGGGCACTCGTGGGTGTGGATCTGGGCTGGCAGCTGGCAGGGAGGAAGGCTGGGAACACAGAGCTCTGGGGATCAGGCTCCTGTGGATGGGGTGAGAGGGAAGCGGCCTCTGCTGGCCCTGCACAGCCCCAAACGGAGCTGAGCCCCTCAAACCCCAAAATCCTGGGCTTGGGTTCCTTCCCTTTTCATTCCAGAGCCCTCTCCCTGTGCCAGCTCTGCCAGCGGAGATCAATGGGGTATCAAATGCCAAGGATGAGGGGCAGGGCTGTGCTCGAGCACCTCAGACAGAGGGGAGGCATCTCTGCAGTTCCCTGACGGCGTTTGGGAGGCTCTGCCCTCTGAAATCCCCTCTCATCCCAAACTCTGGGGATCTCCTGGACATGGCAGCGTTTATCTGCCCAACAACCCCAGTGGCAGCTTCCTGCTGTCCATGTCCCCAATCTCTGGGTGTCCAGCAGCTCAAACGGAGCAGTGATTTCATAAATTTCATATTTCATAACTATCCACCGGTGAGCTCAGGGAACGTGGGGAAAGGCACAGGACTGGGGAGGTTCTCATCTGGAGGATGTTGTGCAAAGGCGATTCACTCCAAGGATAACGCCAGCAATTAGACAATTTCACCTGATCCAAGGTCGATAATGAGAAAGGTAACCACTAACAAGATGCATCTGTCACAAGAAGTGCCACAGTGAGGATCCAGGCTGGTACTCTGACCATACAGGAGCCATTTACTCTTCGTGCCTTCGATTTCCCAGCACCAATCCTTATTTCTCCTGTCTTTGGAGAGTAATCAGGGTTTTAAATGTTCCTCAAAATTCTGTGAGTCAGTACAAACCGTGTTCCCACAGGCACCCTCAGCTGGGGTTTGAGGATGTTTTAGGCATATGCACACTCATATGATTTAAATCTAACAGGAACTTTTAAAAACCTGAAATAATTTGGGACCAGAGTTGACACACGAGGGCCATTCTATTAATGGGAGTTGAGAGTTAAGGATTTTACAGTTGAGTTGTGTTCATAACCAGCACAAGCCAGAGGGAAGGACAGGTTTGCTCAGCACAGAGACCCAAGGAATGTTCCAGAAAGCACCAAGGGCTGTGTCTGACCCCCAGCTAAAATCACTATTTTAGGTTAGAGGGGCTGCATTTATTGAGGGGATCTGCCTTAGGTTAGGACACTGAAAACCTCAAATATGCACACACAAAAGTGGCACAACCTGGTAGCCAAACTTCAAATTAATGTTTATTTTCTGAGTTACCCAACAGTCCCAGAAAATGAAGGAAGAAGTTTTTTCCCCCAAAATATAACGACTCAAATCAACTAATCTCCTTCCCAGAAGGGAAATGCTCAGAGCAACATCGATGTACCTTCCTCCAGGACCGTGAGATTTCTCAGAAATGAGCTCCAGCTCAGAAGAGATGATGAAGGTCCTCTAAACCACAAAATCAATCCACCTTCTCCAGCAGAAATAACAGTTCCAAGGGCTGGAAAGGAAAACAGAAAATGCTCTGCTAACATGACCCACAGCACGACCACTTCAATAACAAACAGGATCACAGAAGCTTGCCGAGGAACAAATAAATTCTGTTTTATGCCATGATGGGTTAAACATGGTATCAGCACGAAAAGCTGCGATTTCTAAATTAAAGCGTTTGCTGAACTGTCAGAAGAACTCATCAGTGGGAAGCCAATCCTGAAAAATTTCCAGAAGAGTCGAGCTATCACCAAAGCTGATTCCTGGCTCCTGATCCTCCTCTTTCCCATGAGTTAATGCCACGTTCAGGCCGTCCATCCAAGGCAATGCAGCATTCCTTGGGAACACGGGGAAAAACCACTGCTCCCCAACACCCAGCTGTTGAAAGCCCCTGCAATAACTCTGTGAAAAGAACTGAGGCAAAGCTGAAAGCAAGACACCAATCTGAGCTGGAAACCAACCCGCTGTGTGTCCCTGGAGGAGCTGGGGAATTTCCCAGGTTGCTGGGGTGAAGCTGCACTGATTTATTCACACACAGGAGATGAAGAGTGTTGGGAGAGATGTGATTTAGAAATTCAGTGTCTGTCTGGTGAGGATCTGGATGCTTCCACATAAGTGGGTATCTATCCCTGTGAAAGGAAATTTGATAATGCTGCCTAATGGAACTTGATTGCATTTTCAGGTGTTTTCCCATCAGGTTATTGAAATTCTCGCTGCTGTAAGAAGAGAGGGCTCGTGAGGAAATCTGAGTTTGCGCTGAAAGGCACCAGAAGAGGAAGATAAAAATTTTTATCTTTTTATCTTTTCTTTTTTTATCTTTCCCCATCTCCACAGGACCAGGTGAGGAAGGATATTTGTCCAGCTCAGAAAAACCAGGAAGGCAGAGCATGGCCTTGCTGACCGAAACGTTGTTTCCTACTCCAAACCCAAAGCATAATTAATGACAGCTGCCTAAAATATGGATTTATTTGTTTTTTCTTGTCTGAAATTCAATGAACTTTTCTACCCCTTCATTTGCATGCAGGGCTCTGCTCTGCCAGGGACACCTGCCAGTCTCCAGCGACCCTAGGCAGAGATCAATCCATTTCCTAATTAGAGATGGGCGTTAATGGCAGCTGAAATGACCACTTTGAATAGAGCAGGCCCTGAACAATGACTTCCCAGGATGCTGCCTGCCCCGGAGCATTTCCTCTGAAATCCTTCCAGCCTCTCTGCTCTCCTGGATGATTTATGGTGTCTGGGGGCTCCTTGGCAGCACTTGCCGTGCTGATAAAGAGGAAAACCTTGACTGTATCTTAAATTGTCAACAAAAGCTCTCAAACTTCCTATGAGTTCTTGCATTTGTCCTTCAGATTTCCAGAGTTTTTAAAAAAAAAAATGCTCAAGCCTCAAACTGCCCTTTCCTACAGAAAAATGCCCCTGAGCACCTCATGGAGCCCCACAAACTCTCCCCACCATCAGAATGTGCTTAATCCCACTGACCTCACCCCAGATACTCAACCTCGTGGTGTCAGCCCAATTAATTCTGCCGGCAGCGTTAATGAGAGGCTGATTAATTGAGAAACACACCCGGCCAGCGCGAGTTCTGCACTCTGGCCAACAGGGGTGTTCCAACTTCCACAGGAGGAGATGTCAGAAGGGGTTTGCCCGCACAAAGGGGTTCAGTTGTGTTGAAATTGAGCAGAATTTGAAGAGTTGAGCTGCACGAAAAGTCTGTCACCGGCTCTCACACAATATTATTTATGGCTCTATACAAGCCCAGCTCCACGGCGTTAGAGAAACCTTAATACCTTGTGACACAGCTGGGCTGAGCCGTCCAATATCGCCCCCAAATCCCCGAAAAACAAACACTCCCTCCAATAATTATGCTGTTCCAACAGATTAACTTCCCAGGCAGCAGCAGGGGAACGGGGATGAAATGTCCTGTTTTAGGGGAAGACCACTGAAAAGCCTTGTCTGTATCCCGGGCTTCAAATCAGAAACCTTTAATATTAGGATCACTCTCCGCGCTGAATAAATGTCAGAGAAATAAACTTGACGGAACAATATATTTTTCATGGTCTAAAGTGAATTTTAAAAAGGACCTAGAACAGGAAACTACAAAGTCTTTAACCTCCAGGGGGGAAAAAATCAAATACCACCCAGGTCACTAATAATCTAATGTCAACCGTTTCCATAAAAAACGGGCAATGATAAATAATCAAAGCATTTAGTGGGAGCTGTGGGGATCTGTGTTATTCTCAGTTATCCTGTGCTATTCTCTGTGCACGTTGATTAGAATTTTAAAGAAAAGGCAATGGTTCTCCCAGCTCTGTTTCCCCAGAGCGTGAAATCTTTCACGTTATCTTCCAGATCCTTCCAGGCCCTCATCTCCCTCAGCCTGGCTCTGCAGAGATGCTTTGCCTCGTTACCTTCCTGAGGAGGAAAATGCACCTCAGAGCAGCCAGTGCCAGCTGAACCTCTGGGCTGGAGAGCTCTGGGACACCGGGCAGGTCTGGCTGATCCAAGCTGCACAGAATTCCAAAATTCTGGATTCCTGGGCTCCTGGCACTCAGCTGACTCCCATCTCCCCTTCCCCTCACACAGCTCCCCGCTCACTGCTCTCATTTGTAAGGACACAAAAGGTGAAAGAAGTGTTTATGCCACGTAAATTATTTTAATTTCTCACAGCAAACTTGAAGAAAAGGGCCAGCCCCAAACAGCTGAACTCTACAACGTGAACAACGTGTGGGCAGAGCAGTTTATCCCACTCTGCTTTACTCTCCTCTGCATTAATGCATTTATTACTCTCCTGCATCCATATCGTGGCCAATCCTTCTTTATATTCAATGTAGAATTCAGCACAGAGTTCTCTGTTCCAAGATCACTTGAGCTGCACTTCATCAAACGTAAGAGAAGGAAAGATCTCTGCCCTGAGGATCTCAGCCAAGCTGAGACCCGGGCCAGGCAGTGCAAACTCGGAGGATAAAACCCCTCTGTGACAGACAACATGCTCTGCACCCCAGGGCTGAAGAATCAGCTTTTCTTGTGAAAAAGGCTTCACTGAAAGAGAAAAAAAAGGTATTAGCTAACCTGAAATAGCAATTTTAAAGCAAGATCCCAGGATACAGAGGAGCTGCTTTCACCATGATGTTAGGATGAGCTGAGGAAGGATATATAGCTGAAAACATCCCCTGGAATCCTTTTTGCACCTTATTTCCATGAAGTTTTCCATATTTCACATCCAAGGCCGTCCGTATTCATCTTGGATGTAATACACTGTCCTAAAGGCAAAAAAAAAGTAATTTAAAAACCACCTAAGTGTTTCTGTTGGCTTTTCTGTCCTTATGGCAAAGCAGAGCTGCAGCTGAGCTGTTTTTAACGCACGCAATGTTTTTAACAGATCTCAGTGGAACACCCCTGGTCAGCCCTTTGTTCAGTGTTTTTGTAATATTGCCCTGATCCTGCTCGGGATTAAACCGACCCAGCTCCCTCAGCCCTTCCCGGATCCTCCTCGGGATTAAACCAACCCAGCTCCCCCAGCCCTTCCCGGACACCTTTTCCAGCCCTTTCGCGAATCCCTGGACACGCTCCAGCTACTCCGCGTCCTTTTCAAAGCGAGGGGGAGCCACAGCCGGGGCTCCATGCGGGACAAAACAACAAATCCCATAAACCCGGGGCGATTTTCGAGCAGGATTTTCCGCCCGGGCTCCCCGCCCCGCTCCGCCCTCAGCGCCCGGGCCCGGGTGAGGAGCGTGGGGGTGCGGTGGGAAGCGGGGAAAAACAGCCCCTGAGCCCGTTCCTGAGGGGTCTGAGCGGGGAAAAAGGGGGAAAAACAGCCCCTGAGCCCGTTCCTGAGGGGTCTGAGCGGGGAAAAAGGGGG
>VYZT01060524.1:0-12970 GCA_013400735.1 Pomatostomus ruficeps | reverse complement strand
GGGGAAAAACAGCCCCTGAGCCCGTTCCTGAGGGGTCTGAGTGGGGAAAAAGGGGGAAAACAGCCCCTGAGCCCGTTCCTGAGGGGTCTGAGCGGGGGAAAAGGGGAAAAGCAGCTCCTGGAGTTCCTTCCTGAGGGATGTGAGCGGGGAGGGAGGGGAAAAGCAGCCCCCTGAGCCCATTCCTGAGGGATATGAGACGGGAGAGAGGGGAAAAGCAGCTCCTGGAGCCCGTTCCTGAGGGCTCTGAGAGGGGAAAAAGGGGAAAAGCAGCTCCTGGAGCTCCTTCCCGAGGGATGTGAACTGGGAGAGGGGAAAAGCAGCCCCCTGAGCTTGTTCCTGAGGGACGTGAGCGGGGAGAGAGGGGAAAAGCAGCTCCTGGAGAATTCCTGGCAGGAATTCCTCCCTGTGAGGCTGCGGAGGCCCTGGCACAGATTCCCAGAGAAGCTGTGGCTGCCCCTGGATCCCTGGCAGTGCCCAAGGCCAGGCTGGACAGGGTTTGGAGCAGCCTGGGACAGTGGAAGGATTCTTTCCACAGTCTCATCTAACCCTACTCTCTTTCCATTTCAACTCATTCCCTCCTGTCCTGTCCCTGCCTGCTGTTGGCAATAGCCTTACCTCATCTTCCCTGTAAGTTCGTTTTAGATAACAGAAGGGGAAAATTTGCATTTATTTTTTTTTAAGGAATAATTTAATCCAAGCATTACTTGTAATCCACTGCAGATCTGAAAGGAACGCTGCTCAGATTTCATGGCCAATGCGCAGTGCTAATTGTTCCTGTGCAATCGCCCTGTGCATCTGAACTTGTGCTGCTCCCATCAGTTCTTTGGCTTGAGTTGTGATTTTACCCCCCTGTTGTGGGTGTTAAATCAGGAGGGATCTGAGCTGTAGCAGCCCGGTGTGTATCCCGTGTCTCTGTGAGTGATCCACTCACCTTCCTTGTAAAACTGACTTCATTTTTGTTTTTATTTCAGTGCCGCCCATGGCAGAGAGCCCTGGGAGCCCTGGAGAGGGGCTGGGGTTGAGCCAGGCTCACAGCAGCTCTGCTTTGGGCTACTCAGGAGACACCTTTGAGTCCTTCAGCGAGGAGGAGGAGAGCGAAGCACCTGGGTCCTGCTGTTCCCCAGAGGGTTTGGAGAGCTCAGCCGTGTCTGAGGCGTTGGGAAGCGCGGAATCCTTGGCAGGCCAAAGTCACGCAGGTATCGGAGCTCTCCCTGCTTCAGGCACGGCAGTGAGGCTTAAATCAGCAGAAATAAAGGTGAAAATTCACACAGCGTCCTCGCTGTGCAAAGTGCTGACCTGATCCATGCTTCAGGCAGCTCCATGAGAAGGACCTGGCCATGGAAATCCTTCCCAAGTAATCCTGTGATGCTGAAATTTTGTTGGCACCTTAAAAACCAATTCTGCAAGCTGTTTTGACCGAGTTACCATGTAGGAAAAGTAACTGGGCCATAAAGCAATTTTTTCCAAGGGGTAGTTCCAGGGTTTGGAATACTGAAGAGGGCTGGGCAGTGGGGAATAACAACAAATTCCCTGTGTGCCTCGTTAATTTCCCATTGAATCAGTATCCAGAGAGAGCTCCTGGGAGCACTGGAGCAGCCACAGATGAGGAGCCTGTGCAGGGCTGGGGCTGCAGCAGGGAGGAGGCACAGGGGGCTAAGGTGGCATTTCAGCTCAAGCTGAATGTGCCAGCAGCTCTCATCTTCCCAGGGAATCCCATCTCGTGGTTCGGGGGTGATCAGAAATGAGCAGTGTGAGGCGTTTTGTGGGGCAGAAGCTGAAATCTGTGGCCTCATCTCTGCGTTCCTGGAGCTCAGGGTTTTTTCTCCCCCTGGCACCTTCAGGGGGAGGATTATTTGCCTCTCACTTTGTTTTCTTCCCCGTGTGTGCTCAGAGCTGCCTTTTCTCCTTGCAGAGGAGGAGTCAGAAGCAGTGGATGCTGCGGCTGTGGAAAGAGCTGCCATAGGAAGATGGATTGATGCCATGGGGAAAAGGATTGATCTGGAAAATAAAGACTCTGGGGCTAAACCAGAGAAATCTGTCACCAGAGCTGCTGCTGGTGAGTTTGGGAACTTCAGCAGAGGCTGTGATTGTTGCTTGTGGAAGGGGATGTAAACTTGACTTAAATTTTATACACAGGCTATTACGTTAAGCCAGCTAATTAGCCTGGCTTAATTAGCCAAGTAATTAAGCACAAAGTTTCTCTTTTACACTTTTCCTGGGGAGCAGTTTGTCTCCCCTGTCACACATGGCCTTGATGCTGCCCACGGAGTGACATTTTCCTGGTGATGCATTACCACAAAACCTGGGAAAGCACATTAAAAAATGTCCCCACATCTGAAATTTAACTGTAACCCTCACATTTTTTACTGGACTCTTCAGGTATTTGCTCTCCAGCTGTCAGGAGGAAATTTGGGGCTTTTTCTCTCCAAAATAAACATGGCTTCAGGATTTATTGTGTGAAATGTTTTTTCCCCTTGTTAATCAACTGTGTTTGTTTGCCCTGTTTTAGTTCCTTTCCCAAGCTGAGGGAGGCAGCAGGGCACCAATTTTGGCACTAGCAATGGAGCAGCTTTAACCAAATAATGCTGGAGTGTGGGAAGGAGGAGGAGGAGTGGGGAAAGGAGGAAGGAAGGATCCATTTCCATGTCCTGGTTATGCAAGGAACTGCGAGAGCAGATGGTGGGATGCAAGCCCTGCTCAAGTCTGTCAAAAAGTGGGTCAGGGATGCTATTTTTAATCAAGGAAAAAGAGCAAGAAAGCTGTAATTGAGCAAAAAAAATAATGGGAGCAGACGGGGAACCTTCCTCCATGTGCATGTTGATGGGAAGGGAGCAAACCTGGAGTTTGTAGGTCGGTGTGGGACTGATTAACCAGAGATCCTCCTGCCTGGGCACTTCATGGCATGGAATGGGTGTACCAGCACCCTCAGAGCACCCATCTCTCCAGGAATTGCTGTCAAAGCACCCTCAGAGCACCCATCTCTCCAGGAATTGCTGTCAAAGCACCCTCAGAGCACCCATCTGTCCCAGAAAAATGGGAGCTGAGGTCGCTTCCAGGCTGTGGGAATTGCAGAGCTCCTTGCCCACAGTGGTGAGTCAGGGCTGTGGGCTCTGACTCCTCTGGATTTCTCTGTCCCTGCAGTTCAGCTGGTGGGGAGCAGCTCTTCTGGAGCAGGGAGGCTTCTCCTGGCCTGCTCCTCCAGGATAATCTTCCTAAAATGCCTCAGAACCCTGTGGCTGATTCATGGAGAGGCTGAGAGGGACCTGATGAGTTTGGAGTCAGGATGAATGACGAGGCTGGGGATGTTTCCATCTCTGTGGGGTTTTCCCTGGGAAGTTACACTCAGGGGATTTTATTCAGGGGATCTCTTCCAGAATCTCGTCGTCGTGCACCAGGGATTGCTCTGCCTTTGGTTGGTGGGTGCTGGTGGCAAGGAGTCAGGGGTCACTGAGGCATTGTCCTGTCCCACTGTCCCATTGTCCCGTTGTCCCCTTGTCCTGGGCTGCTCCGTGCAGAGCTGGCTGTGTCCTGCCCGGCCCTGGAGCAGCCCAGCCCTTCCCAGGCACGCTGCTGCTTCCAGGGATCAACGTGAAGAGCACAAAATGTGGTTCATGCTTAACCTTTCTTTGGTGCAGACACAGTGCCCAGTCATGTTGTCCCCAAATCGATCATAATTAGCTGTTCACTGCATTTTTTAATTGCTGAGTATTATCATACAAATAAAATACGCACAGCAACTTTTGTCTACCGACGCCTAAAAATGCTTCTCCTGGACTTAGTCAGTGCTTGGTAGCCCCCAAACCTCATTATTTTAACAACTTGGAGATTTTTATTTTTTTTTAAATGCAGTAGATGAGCTCACCTAGAGCTGGATTGCTGCACAGCGAGTCCCCTCAGAACACTCAGCCCAGTGAATCATGTGTGCACTGAGCACACTGGGCACTCTGAATTAGGGGTTTTTTTACTGCCTGAAGACTTTCTCATCTTCCTGCTAATAGGGTTAAATGTGACGGGGGGAATAAAAGGTTCTGGTTTGTTTATGGGAACGCCGTGGAATGTCATTTTTATTGTTCCTGGTTTTCCTTGTGGGCCTGGGGAGAGGTGAGACATTTCTGTCACAGTTGTCTTTGCCCCTCAGCCGCAGTGTGGTAGCACGAGCTGTTATTAGGCAAATACATCACAACACGACTGTAAATTCTCAGTTCCACAGAGATTATTCCATGTTAGTCATCCTTAAAATGTTCTCAGGAAGCTGCAGTGCTTCAGCCCAGCTGTATCTGGGAATTCAGGTGGGGATTTGAACGTCCTGGCTGGTGCTGTGCTCACAAGCTGCCTCTCACCTTCCTGATGTGCCTCCATTAAATGCTTTGCTTGTTTGTTTTGCTGCCCTGCTGCTGGCAGAGGTGAGAGCTTTAATTGTTAATTTGTGTTATTTGCAGGCAAAGAAATGTCTCAGCAGCATCAGCTTGTGGCTGAAATGCAGTCCAGGCCCCATTTCCCATGTAATCATTATTGTTCTTATGACAGTAGTGTCAAGCTGAAAGTAAGAAAGGCCCTGAGATCCCAGACTTCAGATTGTGCAGTAAAACAGGATTAATGTAGGATAAATGTGGAAACTCCAACCACCATGGATCCTGCAAGGACCTTCCTGGTGCCTCACTTTAAATCCCTCTTGGTGACAAACAGGCTGACATTTTGTAGGATTCTCTATGTCCGCTAGACGGTCGTTCAGGACAAACTGAGATCTCTATGTTGAGGTTTTAGAACATGAGGTTTATTGCAGAAGGCGTGGGGAGAGAAAGGCTTACCTGGAGCTGCACAGCGCAGCTCCAAGCAGGCCAGAGCAGAAAAGGAAGAGAGCAGAGTAGAAAGAGCAGAATGAAGAGAGCAGTGCCGAATGCCAGAATGAGCGTTTACAATACAATAAATCATCTTCTGTGTTGAATATTCTGATTTCCATTGACCAATCTAGAATAAGCTACAAATCTTATAACATTTGCCTACAGCCTATAAGAATCATTACATTAGCCTATGGCGTTACACTTTAAACTCCAAAAGTTGCTTTTTGGACCCTCTGATAAGTTTGCGGGGTCTTCTCTGACCCTTGGACCTGCTTGCAAGCTGAAGGCATTGTTCCATCAAGTGGGGATTACCTCCAGCCAGCCATGCTATTGTTCTCAAGTTGTTCAGTAACTGAGGTTGGGTAACTCAAAGCTTGTCTTCATCTCAATCTCACCTACAGTTTTTGCTAGGTAATCATATTTATACGTTTTCCCTATTCCAGCTTCCCCAACATCATTTCAACCAGTTCCCCTCAGTTCTGTGTCACCTGCAGGGATCTCCCCCATGCACTGTGCTGGCCAGGCTGGCAGCACGTTCATCTGACCTGTAAAATCAATTTGGGTAATTATGAAGATGTTATCTGCAGCTGCAGAGGTAAAATCTCACTGAGGAGCAGGTATTGATTATTGCCTTTCACAGTTAGCTCTTTTGACTTTTCATCTTCTTTAAATAGAGTATTGGTACAGGATAACAGCAACAAAATGCCTGCCAATATTCCTATTTAATCAAAGTTAGCAAAGAAAAGGAAACTCATCCTAGTCCTTGATCCCTGATTTATATTCTTCCTGACAACCCTGTTGAACACGAGCTCGTGTGGAAAAAGAAACTTCAGCACCGAGTTGTGCAGTGGGGTTTAAAAATTGCTGTTCCCTGTGCCAGGGTTTCTGCTGAAGTCTGGAGGTGCAGATGAGCAGATGGGTGGGTGTGTGGCAGCACAGGATTTATGCATTATTACAAACCAATTCGTAATAAAATTGCACTTGTGGATGTCAGAGGAATCTTAAGTGAATTAATCAGGCTGGTATTAAACTGTCACTAAAAGCTCAGTGGACCTGACGTGTTTTACTTCTCCCTTTGAGTACTCAAATTCTTTGTTCTGGGGTTTTTTTTCCCCCTTCACAATGGTAACTTTTAAATCTTTTTATTCATTCTGTGCTCAGCATAAATGAACCTGCCAGGAATATTTTATTAGTGTGATTAAACCCAGCGGTGGCACACGATTTCCACTTTTTTTTTTTACAGGATTCTACACTGAAATTGTAAGGAAAATCACCTGATGACTGAAATGGTGGTTTCCACTCAGATATTTATGATGCTCCCTCAGAATTTTTTTTTTCATTAAATTGCATTTTAAGGCATTGCTAATCATTATTTGTCTGTCTACAAATTGTCACCGTGTCTCTGCTTTCAACCATTTTGATACATCATCTTCTTGGGAGGAGGAAATTGCTCTGTGGTGCTCGATTCTGAACTGTAGGAGTTGCACTTAAATTTTCCACGGTGTCTATGAAGCCACAAAATCCCTGCTCTGCTTAGCTTATACTTCAGATCCCCTCATCCTTCACAAATGTTGGATTTCTGAAGAGATGCTCAGTGGCTTTGCAGAATTCCACAATCTTGTGTCCTTGGGAATAATTCAATCCCAGGGAATTTAGGGGAAGTTTTATATTCACCTTGAGTATTTTGCGGATTTGCGTTGTGGCTGTGCCAGGATATCCCACAGGACTGGAATGCCAAGGAAATGGAATTTAATCCTGAAAAAACAAGGTGGAGGGATTGTTTGAATTAAATAACCCAACCTTCCAGCGGGAATTTGGGGGTGAATCCTTGGAGTCAGCACCTGCCTGGCTTGGGGCTGGCAGGGGGAAATTGGGCAAAAAAGGGGGAAATTTCTCTCCCTGCAGAAACCTGGAGAGCTGTGGTGTCTGCCACCTCCCCAAGCCCCGAGGGAAGCTGCACATCCATCCCAGCCCGCCCATCTCCAGCCTGATCTGGGTTTTATTTACCCTCACGTGCCCCTGGGAAGAATAAGATGAAAGGGGAGAATGATATTTTCTAAACAAGATCTTATAAAGAATTTAGGAAATGATTGCTGGAGCTTTAGAGAAAAGTGTTTTCCAATGCAATTGAATTTCCTCCCCAAAAAAATTGCCTCGTGTAGGTTGTGGAATACATTGGAGGTGTTTCCAGAGTGGCGTCAGTGGACGCTGCCTGTAATTTTTCTCACAAATTGCTCCTTAGAGTTATTGGTGAAGAGCTCTCTGGGAATATGAATGAATTTTGGTTTAGCAAGTTGCAGTTTCAGGTAGGGAGATGCTAAATCTGGATTATTGACAGTCAGTTTATTTAATGCCATAGTGTTTAACTGCCTGCTTTGCTGATTTATTTCTCCTGTACCATTAACCAGTGTAATCCTTTTGCCTTTTGATTCCCTCCCATCTCTGGAGCCTGGTTTAGAGCCATTTTCTGTGGAAATTCCTACAGTTCCCATCCCTATTTGTACGGAAATCCTGCTCTGCCGCCAGGGCCTGGTGCTGGATTTGGGTTTTCCTTGGATACAGAGCAGCGATTCTCCCTCCCCTGACCCTGCCCGGTTTGCTCCTGTCCCCGCAGGAATTCCCGAGCTGTCGCAGGGCGAGCTGGATGCTCTGGGCGCTTTCTGCAGCAGGAGGATCAGCGGGATGCAGCGGGGGAGAGGGAAGCGCAGGAAGGTGCGGGGTGCGATCCCAGCGAGGCACAGCGGGACAGGAGATGGGAGCTGTGCTGTCCCTGCGCGCCTGAGGAACAGGGTCCTGCTGGAAAACACCCGGGAGATGCTGAAACAGGTACTGCAGGGGCAGCAAGGGAGATTCTGCCTCACTCCTGGGAGAAAAAAGCCACAACACCAGGCAGACCTGGCCGCTGCCAGGCTCGGGCCGCTGGAAGAGCTTTGGGGTTGCTATCCCAAGATTTATCTTCCTCATTTCTCAGACATCACTGTAGAACTGTTGCTGGCAAATAATCATCGTAGAATCCAGTCTGGTGATCAAACACTGCTTTGTGGGATTGAGCGAGGCTGGGATCATCAGTTGCTGCACTCCACAAGAAGCCCTGGATCAGCTGAAGGAAGGGAAAATCCTTTTTTTCTGGTTATGTTTGCACCAATTATTTATCAAATTCTTCTGCATATTATTTCTTGTGAGGTCTTTGTGACTCCATGATTAGAAGAATTCCGAAGGCAAAACTTCCCCGTGCTCCCAGCTTTAGATAAAATTAATAAAAGCAGGTCCAATAAAATCTTGCTGACCTCAGTCCCTGATTATCTCCCACCTTCACCCACTTCAAAGCTCTTTTTTTGTCACCAGCCCAGTGGTTTTCTCCCACCACAGCATGGAATTTATGCCCCAGCTCCTCCCCTCAGTCCTGCACCTAAAAATAACATTTTGAAGTCAGTTCTGGTGTGAGAATTATTTCAGGCTTCCTGTCTGTTAAAATGATTTTGACATTTCAGCCATCTGCATTTTTCATTTCTATTAATGTTAACCCACCTTCCAAATACTGTGGGATTTTTATTTCCTCTTTATTAGTCTTACACTGCAGGAATTTATTCCCTAAGAAAAGGAGCTTTATCTGCTCTTCTGCTTGGCTCTGTCCGTGCCTCCACACAACAACATTTTTATAGAAGTCAGGGAAAAGGGGACAGAGAGCCTTGGGATGGGACTTTCTGGGCTTGATTCCCCTGCTTTTGTAGCAATTTCCTCTGTTTGTGGAGCCAGATGGAATCTGTGTCAATTAAACCGGATAAAACCATTGATATCTGAGAAAAGCACAAACCCTGGGATTTGGGTAATGCTGTTAAATGAGCTCGAGATTTCATGGTGCCTAAATTAACCTGGGGATCCCTGAGTAGCTCTGTTCGTCTTACACAGAACTGCAGAATTTGGGTTGGGTTCTGGCTCAGAGCTGCGTGTTTGAACTGATTGCTCCAGAGTTTATTTGCCTCTGCATTGATTGATAAAATGTATAAATATAATTTAGAATCATAACCCCTCTGGTTGGTGTCTGAGGCCTTGCACGCACTGCCAGCACAGGAACAGCTACAGATGATGGAATTATGGCTATGAATTATTTTACCACTGCCTAAAAAGCCAATTTTTGTCTTTAGACAGTACCTCTCTGGGTGTTTTTATGGATTATTCTGGAGTCTTCTCCTGCAGGTGACAGAAGCTCAAATCCACGAGGCTTCAGCCTGTCCTGAGTGCCTGCAGAAGGCAGCAGAGCTGGCCAAGGTTGCCTTTCTCAGACAGAAAAAGGCTCTGCTGGAAGGAGCTTTAATCCAGGAGAAATTGGAGGAGCAGTTTTACCGCAGGGTAAGCAAATGTTGTTAAAAACCCATTTGTGCTGCATTTTATAGGTGCTGGAACCAAAGAGCCTCTGAGGCAGATTGCCCCTGATTTATGGCAGTGAGACCAGTGCAGCCCAAACCAGAATTTTATCATAGCAATTTTATCATTGATAAAATGCTTGGGACCAACATTCTCCTCAAGCCATTGGAGCTGCCTGATTCCTGGGAGCTGAAGGTCGTTCCCAGCATGTCCTGGAACTGCTTTTAGGGCCCTTTTGATTATTTCTCCCCACTTTGTTTCCTGCTGGGCTGTCCAAGATGAAATGGCAAATTAAACCGTGTGCCAGGAGGGGACTGTGCCCACCCTGGGCTTCCCCGCCCATCCTTTGCCACGGGAATCTCGGAATGGGCACTGCAGGGGGTGAGGGAGGCTGAGGCCTTCAGGATACGCTGGGATTCCTTTTTGGAGTTGCTGTCTCTGTCTGGGCCAGTGTCCCAGAGACTGAACTCATTGTTGGAGCTGCCTGTGGAGCAGTGGGGTGGGCAGTGAGAGGCACGGAATTCCCTGGCTCTCCTGAGGTGCTCCTCAGGGGGATGTTCCTGAAGGAAAAGCTCCTCTCTCCTCCTGGGCAGGGCTCACACTGAACACAGGTGCCTTCCCAAAACTCCCACACCTCCCTGCATGCTGCTGGGCAGATGGGAGTTGGTGCTGTGTGTCCCACACATTCCATTTTCCCTGAGAATCCCAGTCCCTGGCGTTTTGACTCTAAGATCTGAGAGCTTCAGTCTCCAGTGAGGCTTCACTTTTTCCCATTTTCCCCGCTGCCTCCCTGTCAGGCCAGCAGCTTTTCCCTGTCCCTCCTCAGGGGAGAATCCTGCTTTGTGGGAATCCTGCTGTTGAGTTTTTAAACGGGATCCTTTCAAATCCCCCAGTGTGAGCATGAGTGCTGGGTCTGAGGGGCTGGGTGTGTGACAGAGACCGTGAGGAATGGCAGGAACACAATCCTGAGTAATTCCGTGTTTCCTTTCCATTCCAGGACATGCTGACCCTTCTGGGAGAAGCACTCAGGAGCCTTCCCAAGCCTTCAGAGGATCCGAGGGCTTTGTGGCAAAGGCTGAAGGATCAGGAAATGGAAAACCTGCAAGTAAACATGATTCCAGTGAGTGAAGAACTGGGAGAGCCTCCTGTGGTC
The DNA here is from genome assembly GCA_013400735.1 of Pomatostomus ruficeps. Taxonomy (NCBI): domain Eukaryota; kingdom Metazoa; phylum Chordata; class Aves; order Passeriformes; family Timaliidae; genus Pomatostomus; species Pomatostomus ruficeps. The sequence goes on along the minus strand of VYZT01060524.1, from coordinate 2,611 downwards.
AGCCAGCTGCAGAATTCCAGCGGTGACGGAGCTGAGCTGCCGTGACAGTGATGGATTGGGGCTGGTTTCATATTCCTGCAGGTGGAAGCAGCTCTGCCTGCGCGGGGTGTGAGGCAACTCCTCCTCCCTCCTCAATGCAAACATTGCAATGTATTGTGATCCATCTCCGCGGGTTTTTCACGTCCCAGTCCCTGTTATTAGTCTGGCGAGCCACGAGAATTGTTTTTTTGTGGGGTTGCTGTGGGATTGCAGGGCAGCTCCCATCCATAAGGAAAATAAATGATCCCATTTTCCAGGGCAGGGAGGCGTCGTTGCTGCGTTCCAGCTCAGCCTTTGCCCCCTGCAAATTGAACGTGAGAGCCCCAGGTGGAGGACAAAGAAGCCGAGTTAACTATAGAAAGCAGTGAAATGAAATGCAGTATTTATAGAAGGGAAATAATGAGGCTATAACAGAAATTAATCAGCGGGGCTGGGGCTGCCAACGGGACGAGAAATGATAATAAATTAATCATGGAATCTATACAGGATAGGTGCCTTGGAGAAAAAACCAACAGAGATTAAAACGGGAATAAGAATTATAAGGAAATACTTTGGAACGTGTTGTAATTTTCTGCAGTTTTTCAAGATGACAAAGCCACTGTTGTTCAAAGAGTCAGTCTGGGGTTCAGTACACATCCAAATAAAATGGAATTACGCTTGAAATCCCTGGGTTGGACAATGAAATCATCCAAAGCCTTGTGGGCACCTCTGCAGCCCCTGACTCCTGCAGGGACCAACCCTGCTCAGCCTCCCTTTCCCTGATTCCTCTGCATTCCCATCTCGGTGGAAATCCTGGAGGGAAACCCCTCCCCGTGAACCCCCACTGTGGTTTTGTGGCAAAGGAGAGGAGAGAGGATAGAATCTCCCTGTTGGGTTTGATCCCCCCTTTTTGGGCCGAGAGCAGCCGCTGTTGGGGTGGGGTTTGTGTTTCACACCCTGTGCTTGTTCCCTCCTCGTGCTCTGTTGTTTGTGAGGATCCTCGAGGGCTGCTCAGCCTCCTGTTCCCACTTCCCACAAACCAGGGAAAAACCTGGAGCGAGGTGCTGGGATAGAAACAGAAGTGTTGGCAAAGTTCTCCCTTCTGCTGCTTCCAAACCTGCTCTGGGTGAGTTCCCTGGGGGCTGATCCTGGGGATCTCAAGGCCCGGGTGGAAACCCAGCCCAGCCCTGAGTTACTCACTGCTGACTGTCCCTGCTGCAAAACCATTCCCCAAAACCCATTCCCTTTGGAATCGGCCCTGCAGAGCACCTGGGTAATGAATAATTCATGAATAAACTCTGGCTTGTTCATTCCTGTCACTCTGGAATCCTCGGGAATGTTTCAATCCCTTCAATCCCCTGCCTCCCAATCTCTTCATGGATACTCCACCTCTGCCCCTTGGTTTGGTCTGCACTCCCTGGTTCCCTGAGCCTTTGAAGTCTCTGCAAACACCGGGAAAGGCTCCCAGAATTCCATGTGGAGCATTGTGAGGAATGTCAGGTGTACACGAGGTGCCCAGGAGCCGAATCCTTGGAAAATGTCCTTTTGTAGCCCAGATTCCAGCCCTTACAGACCCACACAAAGTCACTTCCAGGCCTCTCCTTTTAAAAATAACCTGTACACGTTGATATTTTTGCTTTCAGAACGTGGCAGCTTTCTAGAGCTGCTGAAACATTTCCGTGCAGCTCTTGTCAGGGCTTTGTGTGACTCCTGAGCTGCGAGTTATCTGGGTTATGTGTCTGCAGAGCAGCCTTCTGCTCACACCCTGCACAGCTCTTGTTTGTTTGCATAAATGTTACAAAGAGAGCTCGGGTAACTCCTCAGGAAAATCAAAGTAGATTTTGCTGATGGCTGTTGGGTGCGTTTTCCTGCTGCTCGCTACAGTTGTTTCTTTTGTCAGCAGTGACACTCGGATCTGTTTCTCTTTAGCAGCTCTAAGTGAGACGCAACGGGATGAATGATCCGATTCCCTAAATAATTTATTTCCTAACCCCGCCATTTTTTCAGGCTGGAGATCCAAAACTCTGCCAGGCAGGGTGTGGGAAAGAGGGTGAATGGTGTCTCTTCCTTTTTCCCCTTCCAGGAGCTCCTCCCTCCAGCAGCAGATTGTTCTTTTGATCCACAGAAACCCCAAAACTCTGATCAAGGATATTGATTGATTCATCTGCTGCCTGCTCTGTGCTTGCTGGGGCATGAAAGGGGCTCGAGAGGGATTCCTGTGGAAAAGCAGCTGTGGCTCTGAAACAAATCATTCTGCCTCTGCAGAGTGCTCCGGAGCTTTGCCTTCGTGGCTTTCCTGCCCCCCAGAGCTGCAGGATTTAATCTGCTGAGCGATTGCTGCTGGTGAATTCATTGCTCTGGACTCTGTGCTCACAGAGGAGGTTTCTCCTGCCTCGGCTGTTTCATATGCTGGTGACCTCTTTGGGGATGCTGGATGTTTTAACTGACCCTTGGATACATTTATATTCCTCAAATTATCATGGAAATCAGTTTCCCATGGACGTTCCTTCCATTTGCTCCAGCTTTCTCTGTAAAATCAACCTGCATTCCAAGCCCCCTCATTCCTCACCGTAGAGGGGCTCCAGCCCTCAGA